>ML664200.1:2730116-2940752 GCA_007570785.1 Antilocapra americana | reverse complement strand
CACCACCACCACCTCCATCACTACTATAATACCACCATCGCCATTATCACTACCATCACCACCATCACTACCATCACTACCACCATCATCACCACTCCTCTGTCCATGGGATTTCCCAGGCAAGAATATAGGAGTGGGTTGCCATCTCTTTCTCCAGGGGATCTCCCCAACTTAGGGATTGAACCCGCCTCTCCTGCTTGACAGGTGGATTCCTTACCACTGAGTCACCTGGGAAGCTCAGTTGGGTTATATATGTTGCTATTTTTGTTGGTGCTGAAAACGAAAACATTGTTCTGGGAGGAGTGATCTAGTTAGACATACATCTTTTCTTTTTTTGCAAATATGTGCTACAACCTGACTAGCAGCCTGCTGCCTGGTAAAGAAACTTAGGAGAATTGCTTTAATGAAGAATGATCTCTATTTGACTTATCAAGTTTTGGCTAGATAAATAGTTGCTTCTTACCTACTTAAGCAATATTTGAAATCAGTGCCCTTCCCTGTGGACTGAAAATGTTCTCCTGAGTTTAGTTTGCATTATCAATTTATTTAGCACGTTCTTTCGGCTTAGCAACCAGCCCCACCCCCAGGTCATGTCCTTTTAATTAGCAACCTGTCCCTGTATTTCAGTGTTTCTGCTAAGGCACATGAGCTGACCCATGAAGAGTCAAAACACATCACTTGATGTAGAAACATCATTTGCTGAGTTTTTCATATAGTTGGACTGGTCAGATGAACAGTTTCTTAGGGACCAGAAATTGAATTGAGGTGAGTTTATGTAAAAGACTGGATAGCCAGGTGCTCAAGAGCATGAGAATGACAAGGGTAGAGGGTGGCAAGGCAGAGTTACAGGACTGATAACCAGGCGCTTGCTTTAAATGATTCATTTTGTTCCCTAAAGCCCCCAGGGCTCCATGGCTGCCACCTTCCAATAGTAGATTTTTTTTTTTTCAAAGGTCCATTCATGTGTTTAACCAACACCTAATGATTAACTTCTAACATATGCCCATGTGGTTCCACACTCTAGGTTTATAGCAGTGAGCCATGATATCTGCCCTAGTGATGCTTACATACTGGAGGAGAAGAAAAACAAACAAACACATTGCTAAATATATTTCAGGTTTGATAAGTGCTAATAAGAACAGCGATGCAGGATTTGTAGTGACAGACATGTGTGAGAGTGTATGTGTTTGTTTCTACTGACTGATGGAGTTTGATTCATCAAGGAAGGCTGCTAGGAAGGACTGACAGTTTAACAGACAGACCTGAATGAAATGCGGGGTGAGTCATGTGAGAGGCCCTGAGCTAAAAGGAAACCACGTATCTCCATTATTATGAACTGGTCTGAGTCAGTCGGGTCAGGATGCATAGCTCTTGGGGTCTTACTAGTCAGGACGCACAGCTCCTGGGGTCTTACTGGTTGATGATAGCTATTAAAAGAAGATTGATGTAAATGAGAGTAAACTATTTACCCTACAACTAAGCTCCCAGGTGGGAAAGGAAGCAAATCTTACACCAAATTTGGTCATGCATACAGAAATTTATCAAGCAATTTTTATTAAAAGGTTCAAATAGTTTCACAAACTGTTTGGTAAGCTCAGTGGAGACCCAGACATCTGTCCTCGGAGCTCTTACTGCCACCTCGCATGTGAAGGTCACTTGAATCAGAGGCATAACCTCACCAGAGGCAGACTTCTGTTACACTGAGACTCAGCAGCAGGCGGCCAGAGCTCCTCTTCACAAGGCCCAGTAGCTGGGTTGCCTGGGATCAAGCCGCAGCTACCATCCCTAAGGGCACACTATGGTGGTTAATTTTTTGCATCAGCCTGGCTGGGTATGGTGCCCAGCTGCTTGGTCAAACACCAGTCTGGATGTTATTATGAAGGCAATTTTTAAAAAAAAGATGTGATTAACACTTGTATCAGTAAACTTTGAATAAAGCCAATTACCCTCCACAATAGGGGTGGGCCTCATCCAATCAGTTGAAGGCCTTAAGAGCAAAGACTGAGACACACCACTGAAGAAGAAATTCTGACTCCAGAGATTCTGCCTGAGCAGAATCTGAGCCCTCAGATTCACCAGTTAACTCAAGAGTTGCAATGATAATTCTTACTTGAATTACCAGTCTGCCAACCAGTCCTCTGGGCTTTGGACTTGCTACTCTCCATAGTCAAGTGAGTCAATTCCTTAAAATAAACCTCAATTTCTCTCTCTCTTTCTCCATCTGTAGATACATCTACCTATATGTATAGATATATCTCCTATTAGGATCTTCCCTGTAGCTCAGTTGGTAAACAATCTGCCTGCAATGCAGGAGACCTGGGTTTGACCCGTGGGTCTGGAAGATCCTCTAGACAAGGGCATGGCAATTCACTCCATTATTCTTCCCTGGAGAATCCCATGGACAGAGGGAGAGTCAGACAAAGAGTCAGAGAGTCAGGCAAAGAGTCAGACAAAACTGCGAGACTAACGCTACCACTATATCTGCTATTAATTCTGTTTCTCTGGAGAGTCCTGACTAATAGAGATTTTGGTACCAGGAAGTGGGGGTAACAAATACCTAAAAATGTGGAAGTGAGTTTGGAATTGGGTAAAAGTAGGGGTTGGACAGATTTGAAGTGCATGATACAAAAAGCCTAGATGGCCTTGAAGGGATTGTCGATAGAAATATGGACATTAAAAGAGATTCTGGTTAAGAACTCAAAGAGAAGAGCTGTAGAGAAAGTTCCTATTGTCTTAGAAAATACATACATCATTATGAACAGAATGTTGCTAGATATATGAATGCTAACGATATTCCTGGTAAGATCTCAGACAGAATTTTGGACATGGACACAAATATGCATTGAGGAAAGATAGTGTGAAGAGACACAGGGAGAAGACAGCCTTCTACAAGCCAGGGAGAGGCCTGGAACAGATCTCTTCCTCACAGGCCTCAGAAGGAGCCAACCTTGCCAACATCTTGATTTTGGATTTCTAGCTTCCAGAACCGTGAGACAGTAAATATGCATCATCAAAGCTGCCCAGTCTGTGGTGCTTTGTTCTGGCAGCCCCAGCACCCTACTGCAGGACTATCCATCTCGGTGGTGTCCTCTTCTCTATTTGTCACCAGTCAGGTTCTCTGGGAGCAGGGACCGAGACAGAGTTCAGGGTGCCAGATGTTTATTAGGAATCAAACCCTATAAAAGGAAGGGGAAGGATCCATCATCAGAAATAAATGCAACCGGTTAATATATATGACCAGCTAGTTCTGCTTAAAAAAAAGTGTAAAATAATTGAATGTTAATACAAACTTCACTGATTCTTGTTTTTTCTAACTATTTATTGAAAGTATGATATAATTAGGTATTTATTTCCAAATTGATGGAGCTTTATAAGCTACAAACCAAAAGGTTATTAGCATTAAGTCAATGCTAATAACTTAATATACTGTAAACCTAATAATTTTTATTATCTACTTATTAATAATAACTGCGCTGTTCAGATCTGCTACAGTTACAAGGATTTGAGTAAAACTTTAAGTTTTTAAATAGAAGGGGGAAAGGGGTGGATAAATTGGGACATTGGGATGTGTAAATGCTACTATATATAAAATAAATAACTAATAAGGACCTACTGCATAGCACAGGGAACTCTACTCAATACTTTGTAATGGCCTATATGGGAAAAAGAAAAACCTAAAAAAGAATGGATATATGTATATGATAACTGATTTATTTTGCTATACAGCAGAAACTGTATCTCACTTTACACAATATTGTAAAGCAACTATACTCCGATATAATAATTTTTCCAAAAAAAGGAAGACTAGGCAGAAGGAAAAGTTGGATAACAATGCACATCCCATGAGGCCTCAACCAACCAGTGTTGAGCTCAGGACTTACTATTGCCCATCAGGGCTGTCTTGCATTTGGTCAGAATGGCTGGGGCTTTATCCCCCACCTGGCTCAGTCACTGGATCAGGGCTGCCCCAGGAAGAGTGGCTTTAGGCGAGAAGGTTCTCCACAAGTGAGGGCGTGGGTGGCTGACAGTCTGCTGACGGTACCACCTGCAGCCAGGCAGTGAGTCCTTCCTGTGCCACATGTCTCTGTGGCCATGAGCCATGCTGCTCACAAAACAGGGAAGAATGTACATAGCTATAATATTTTAGCCAGTACACCCATCTTGAATATCTTTAATTTCACCAACAGGAGTCCACTTCTAATGTTTGTCTTACTAACAATGAACTAATTTCAACAATACAAATCCATTCCTCACATTCACTATGCTAATGAACAAAGCCATAAGTAGTCAGTGAGACACGATCACAGAAGCATTCGAGGTAGTGGCTTCTGGAATGTGGCTTTTCTGATAAAATCCTAGCTGATTATTCTGGAGTGGAATTTTCCATTAGAGCAACTGATGGTCCTTAGAGTAGAAGCTTAAACGAACCAGCACACATACAATATGACTGACCCTACTTGCTGAAGTATTTCAAAGTAAGTCACAGACATCCTTACAACTCTCTTTGCAATATGCTTATCTTTGGGGGTCTTAGACATCTATTCCCTCATCTTCCCCAATCACATTATCTTAGGGACTATTTAGTTGCAAGGAACAGAAGCTAATGATTACTGCAGTTTTACTAGAGTCTAGCTGCACTCAGAGGCCAGGGCCTCTGAGCTCTCAGGCTACAGGCCTCGGGCTAGGTTTGTGGGTGGTTCCATGGGCCAGCTTTGCCATAGAGCTCTTCACTGGGAAAGGGCTCCTGTTGGTCTTGGGTTATCCATTGTTTTTAGGGGGACTCTCGCTGCAGAGACATTGGTCCTGGCCCACTCAGTATCACAGCCCCTCTTCTCAGACTAGTTGAGTTTAACAGGGGTCACTGTTAGGACACAAGGATTCAACACACAACCTCCAGATACTGAGGCTGGCAATGAAGACTCTCTAGATCCTTTGGAGTGGAGCCAGGGTGTTGGCATCTCAAGCTGTCCCTGCCTCTCTCCTGGGGCCTCTGGCTCTCCTCTGTGTGTCAGCTCCTGTCTTCAGCTTCTCTCTGCCTTCCCACCTAATCATTGGCACATTTCCCCCATCTTGATTTGATATAACCATCATCACTGGACCATCTCCATGTCTCTTAGGTCAATGTTTTGAGAGAGGGGGGAAAAAAAGAGAAAATATGACAGGCAAAGCTCCAACAATGACTGAGTTGGTTGAACACTGTGGTCTAGTCACCTGTATAAACAAGGCAGAATGACTCCTCCTTCTAGGGTCCATGGGAGGACAAATTCCCCAAGAAGAAGATAGAAATGGGGAGTCTCTGGCAGTTCCACCCTAGTTGTACTTACACATACACACACACAGGTACACACGTGCACACCATATGTAACTAATTAAGCCAATCCAACAGTTACTGCCAAAGGCCGTGTATTCAAATCACAATATTTAAACACACACATAATGTGTCTTCCTCAATCCTGCTCAAAAAGAAATATCTTCTGGTGATCATTCTCTGAAACCTCATCTGCCACAAATACCACCCTCCTGGTTAGAACCCAAGGAGCTCTGAATTGACACTTCCTCAGTGATCACCACTTTCTATTTGGGGTGCTGCCATGGCTAGAATGGTGCAGTCCATCCCCCACAGATACACATCGTCAAAGGCTGTGAGTCAAGCAGCTCACAACAAACCCTATTCTATAGAAGACTCTCCAAGGAAACTCTGGCCTTGGCCTCTGCTCTAATAAGACCTCAGCATTAATTACCAACCCTGGAAACTGATGCATGAAAGCAGAGCTGTCCTCTAGCCTGGGTACATAGAAACCTCAGTTTGTTCTGTGTTTCCTTTCATGTTTGTTTGCATCACTTAGAATTTCCCAGGGACACTAGTGTGTCAGCTAATCAAATCAGCCAATCATCCTTTAAGCAGGCAAAGCAATGACACAAAGAGAGCCCTGGGCCCAGCTTAGTGGAACCATGCACTTCTGCCAAGGGCAGAGACAGGGCAGCCCGTGCTTGGGCTCGGTGGGCTCTCTCATTCCCCACATCTTTTTCCCTTGCTTCATATCCCCTTAATGGGGGCAGAGTGCTTATCCCCATGAAGAGGAAATACAGAAGAAGTACATACATCTCAGGCAGAAAGGACCATGCCAAATTCAAAACCTCAGAAACACTTAGAGAAAAGGCTATTGTTCCTTCTCAGACCACTTTGCTAGGGTAGGAATAGAGAAAATCTGAGCAAAAACCTTTGGTTGCCGGATCCCCCTCCTCCTCCTCTCTCAAGTTCATATGGCTGGAGAACTCACCGACTTTCCAGGAATAGTTTGCTGGAATATTCTCTCCTGGAAATCTGTTGGAGAAACATCCAAAACTGAGGGCATTGAATAAAACCTTTCTTCTTTGCAGTTTTACTAGAGTCTAGCTGCGCTGGTAAGTGTCAAGGGATCCAGACCTGTGTGATGGGGCCCCTAGCCATGAAGCCCAGGAGTCCTCCACCCATGAGAGGCCAGGGCCTCTGAGCTCTCAGGCTGCAGGCCTCAGGCTAGGTTTGTGGGTGGTTCCATGGGCCAGCTTTGCCATAGAGCTCTTCACTGGGAAAGGGCTCCAGTTGGTCTTGTGTTACCCATTGTTTTTAGGGGGACTCTCGCTGCAGAGACATTGGTCCTGGCCCACTCAGTATCACAGCCCCTCTTCTCAGGCCTTTGCCCTAGGGATCCATCAAGGGTTGGGGCTCTTCTTCTCTCCCCCAAACAAAGCACAAGCATTCATTCATCCCTTCCTTTTTTTTTCCCACAGGCAAGCTGACTGCTTCACTAGCAGGTACTGGTGCCCATTAGGGAGATGAAAACACCCTGAGCTGAAAATACTGAAGAGCCTGTCCCCTGTTGAGACTCATAAGCACCCAGATCCCAGAAACACCTTCCTTTCCTTCCCCACGATGGAGCCCCTCCCTGCACCCCACCCCACCTCCACCGCCCAGTTCAGTGAGTGACAGCAGGATTTCTTGCTATAGCAGCAAACAACAAATGAACAAAAGAAAGTACCAAACCAAACCAGACACAATTCTCAGGTCTGTAGGTTCTTCCCATGCACCCCTCCCACACAGCTACTTTTTTTTTTTTCTAGTGAATACAGGAATAGGATTAATAGAGAAGAGCCAGGAGCAAGGGGCACTGTTCTATTTGTGTGTTATCTGTGTATGTGGGTGTTCTCTGTAGTCCAATAATCGGAGACAGACAGGCCACCAGTACAGTGACTGGGAACCCAGACTCTGGGTTTGAATCCTGGCTCCATCACTTCCTGGATTTGTAACATCGGGCTTGTTACTGAACTTCTCTGTGCCTTGGTTTCCTCATCGAATAAAAAGGAGGATAATATTAGTACAGCTGTCCCACAGTGGTGTTGTAGGGACTAAATGAGTTAATATATAGTAAATATTCAAGCGTTGCCTAGAACATAGAAGGCACTGTATGAATGCTCACTTTTGTTATAGAGATAGCTGTGATATAAGGTTTCTGTTTGCATCACTATAAATTTTGTTACTGCAACTTATAAGCGCAGCAAAAGTCTCATTTACAATTTTTTGATAATGTATACCCTGCTACTTCAAAAAAAGATTTAAAGTACGTGAACAATGACAGTAGCTGGAAAATTTATCAATGAAGGTCTTTTTATAGTGATTTTGTAAAGGGTAGTAATTTTTAACCTGAAGGAAAAACTTTTTCCTTCCTGCCTTCCTTCCTTCCTTTCCTCTCCTCTTCTCTTCCTTTCTTTCTTTCCTTCCTTCATGATGGTGGTGTAGTGGAAAGCATCAGTAAGTGGAGAGATCTTCCTAAAAATCTTGGCAACAATGTAGCGCTCAATGCCTCTCTGTGGGATGCAATGATACTGTGTCTGAGCAGCTGCAATGTGCCCAGAATTTGATGCTTCACACAGATGCGTCCTTTGATTCTCACAATGAGCTCTCCCTTTCTCCCTTTCTCACAAGGGAGAAAGTACTATTATTTTTACCTTGCAAATAAGGAAGCAAAGTCAGGGATTTAAGTGACCGGCCCAGTCACAAAGCACGTAAATAGAGGAGCAGGGTTCCAGGTTAAGCCCAAGTCCATGGGCTTCCTGCTCTGTCCCCACCTATCTTGTGATGGGAAAAGATGCAGAACTTCTCTGGCTGCTACAGGGCAAACCTGAGAGGGACCAGTACCTCCTAGGTCTTCACATCTAGATAAAGAAGGCTAGGCCCTCCGCCTGGGAATCAAGCAACTGAAGCTTGTAGAATCCATATCAATTTTTGACATTCAGTCGAGGCTGTAAACAATGAGCCTGACCTTAATTCAAACACTAGGTGATTATGTTTGACAAAGAAATGTCAACAGGGCTTTAATTGATTCCTGTGCTTACAATGGGTGGTTCATTTATGACTGTCTTCTCTGTAATAGCCTCTGTCTGGGATCTAGGGATTGGATTGATACACAGAATCCTGCCACTTGTTTGAGCTCAGGTCCAACATTCCTGTGTTGATTCATTCATTTGTTTAACAAGTTAATGGTGCTGTGACCTGTACTGGACTGCAGTCAGAAACAAAGCAGATGTGGGCCCTGCTTCATGGCACTCGCAGTCTGATTGGCTGTAAATAAATAATCTCATGAAGAAATACACAGTGAAAGCTGTGGTCAGCCCCATGGATGAACAGGATGAGGGGGCTTGCAGGGAGAGTGATCAGGAGTGGGTGGTCAAGGAAGGTCTCTTAGAAGAGGGACATTTAACTGGAGACCTGCATGTTGACAAGGAGTCAGTCACGGGGCCAGTGGAGGAGATGGATGCTCCAGACAGAGGAAAGAGTGAGTGCAAAGGCCCTGGGACAGGAAGGGCTTGATGTTCTTGTGGAGATACAAGGCCAGAGTGGAGTTGGGGTGCATTGCTTGGGATGGGATAGTTAACAGGAAATACAGCAAAAACATAAACATTTTAAACAATGCATGGGAATATAATCATTAGAATATAGACTGTGGGAATATCCATAGATAAATGACCCAGTTTAATAAACAAAAAATGATTTACAAGAGAGAAAAGAGGCAGAGGGAAAACCTATAGATTAAGAAAATGGAGGATATGGAGAAATTGGAACCGACACACATCGCTGGTGGGCTTGTAAAGTAGTGCCATTGGCAATGTCAGCAGGCCTGGAGTCCAGCGCATGTATAATACTACTGCAATACTCCCCTCAACCCAGTCCTACACACCGTTCACTTGTATCCTGAATAGTTTCTATTGCAGGTTGAACTGTGTGTAAGGTGTGTTGAAATTCTAATCTCTGGTACTGTATTAGTATTACTCAAGTTTCTTTAGAGAACTATGTGTGAGGATTTTCCCGGAGCAGGGATGGGACCCATGTGCCCTGCACTGCCAGGTGGATTCTCAACCTCTGGACGGCCAGGGAAGTCCCTGGCATTCTCATGAAAAGGAAAATCTAGATACAGAGACAGACAATGCACACAGAGACAGTGCTATAAAAAGATGGAGACAGATACCAGGGTGATGCCAACAAATCACCAGGAGCCAGGAGAGAAACATGGAACAGATTCTTCCTCAGGGTCTTCAAAAGGAACCAATTGTGCTGACATCTTGACCTCAGACTTCTAGCCTCTGGGATGAGAGATAAATTTTTGTTGTTTAAGCCACCTAGTTTGTGGTACTTTGTCATGGCAGCCCTAGTTTCCAATAATCCGAACAGTGCAGAAATAGAAAACAAAGACACAAACTCCTTGGCTTCAGAATCCATTATCTAGGTAGGCATGTGTGTGTGCTTAGTCACCTCAGTTGAGCTCGACTCCTTGAGACCCTATGGACTGTAGCCTGTCAGGCTCCTCTGCCCATGGGATTCTCCAGGTGAGAATACTAGAGTGGGATGCCCTCCTCCAGGGGATCTTCCTGATCCGGGGATTGAACCCATGTCTCCTGTGTCTCCACCTCCTCCATTGCAGGCGGATTCTTTACCCACTGAACCACCTGGGAAGCCCATCCAGGTACAGATAGAAGAAAACTGAAGTAAGATATGAGCAAGAAGCACCCATTTCTCCCTGCTTTCTCTCCAACCACATTCTCCCTACTTCCAAGCCAACAAATAAAGCCTGCAACTCAAATAGAGGAGGGTTGAAGAGTTAAAAAGAGTTAGATGCAGCACGGAAATCGTGCATCCTTTCAATCCTCCCTGCATCAGCCAGCTCACAGGTGTGGGTGTGTCTGCTGAAGATACGCAAGGAAATCCTTGTAAGTTTGGAAATCTGAGAGTGGAAGGGACCAGTGCTCTGCTTGATGGAGGAAGTGCGGGGCGACTGTAAGCTTGCTTCCACTGTTCTGTGTCAACAATGGGGTAGAAATGATGGCATGACATATAGGGCCAGAGGCTGTCCTGAATTCCCTGTATTCTTAAAGGGGTGGTCATCAGAAAATATGCAAGACTCCTGAGTGAGACAGAAAAGATATCCAGAGGAGAGCAGACCCATGGGGCCTTGAGACCATGGACAGGACTGCAGGAGATCTGGGAGGTCGTTTTGGAGACTGGGAAGGATGTGGTTCATCTGAAGCAACAAGTCATCAGAGAACCAAAAAGTAGGTATCCAGCCACCACCCCCTTCCCAAGCCCTCAGCACCATGTGGACAAATGTGAAAGCAGCCAGACATTGGTGTCAGCTTCAGGGATAAAGAGAAAGAAGGAGAAGAAAATCTTGATTGTGATTCGTCTCTAAAACCAGACTGTCTAGGAAGGCAGTGAAGTTGACTGGGTATATCTGAAAATAGCTAGATTAAATTTTCTAAATCAGTTTAAATGAAAATTCTAGACAAAAAAATTCTCATTTCCTGGTAACACCTTCATACACATGTAGAGTCCTGCATATGTGCATTTGGCATCGCTTGGCAGAAGCTGCTCTTTCTTCCTGACCATGATCTTCTAGATCAGAGCTTCCTAAGGCATTTTCTTGACTTAATAATTCTGTCCCAAGCATAACCACTCTGTGGAGATGAAGGAAAAAACTATTCCATTGTCCTCAAATTGTGGAGCCAACCAGGAGGGCTCTGGCTCAGCTGGTTAAAGAGAACTCTGAGACAGCTGCTGGACAGAGACATTCCCACTGGATCCCACCTCACACCTGAAGGGATGACTCCAAACAGAGCAGACCTCCAGTGGAAAATAAAATAATAAATGTATGCTTTAGTCCATGCAGGCTGCTATAACAAAACACCACAAACCGGATGGCTTATAAACAACAAAAATGTATTTCTCACAGTTCTGGAGGCTAAAAGTCTGAGTTCAGGGTGCCAGCATGGTCAGGTGATGACCCTCTTTCCAGTGTATCTTCACTTGGTGGAAGGGGGAGCTAGCTCTCTGGGGCCACTGTGGAGTCTCATTGATAAGGCCACTAATGCCTTCCATGGGAGCGCCATCCTCATGAGTGAACCCCCTCCCAAAGGCATCACCTCCTAATATCATCACATTGAGCACCAGGATATCAGCATATGAATTTTAGGGCGACGCAAACATCCAGACCACAGCAAAGTACTAGAAGAAAAGATGAAATTTAAAAAATTATCTCAGAGAGATTTTGTGTGCTACTTAGCCATGGAACACAAGTGATAAATTTGACTATGTAAGAATAAAAATTTTTTTTACATGGCCTAAATTCCTATTAACAAAGTCAAAAATCAAATGGTAAACTGGGGAAATACATGCAATGCCTATTACAGACAAACCGTTAATTTCCTTAACATAGCAAGACTTCCCGCAAGCCAACAAGAGATGTATCAAAAATTCAGTACAGAAATAGTGGAAATGAACAGAAAATTTACAGAAAAGGAAGCAGTATCGATTCCTTAATATTGGGGAAAGATGCTCAACCTCACTCAAGAGATGAGAAATGCAGATTGAAAAGAGATGTGGCGTTTTGCCTAGAGGTGAACACCTCATCCAGACAAACTCTGTCAAAAACCATCACACCTCCTCTCTATTCTTCTAAGGGCCCTAAAAATCTTTCCTAAACATAATTTTATTCCCCCTAAGATCATGTACCTCCCCTCCTATTTCCCTATTAAGATGGTGTTTAATCTTGAATTCTAAGCTACCCTGGAAATCACTCATTTTTCCCTGGCTATCTCCTGTGAATTCATGTTATTGTTGTTTAATTGCTCAGTTGTGTCCGACTCTTTGCGACCCTATGGACTCTAGCCACCAGGCTCCTCTGTCCATGGAATTGGAGTGGGTTGCCATTTCCTTCTCCAGGGGATCTTCCCAACCCATGGATTAAAGCCACAATGTCTCCCGCATTGGCAGGCAGGTGCTTTACTGCTGAGCCACCAAAGGAGGCCCGTGTTTCCATGAAGTATACATATTAAAACTTCTGCTTGTTTTTCTCTTGCTAATCTGTCTTTTATTACTGGGGTCTCAGCTGAGGACTCAGAGGGCAGAGGGAAATTATTTTTCCTTTCCCACTGAGGCTCAGCTTCAGAGGGGCGCCTCCTGGCATCCTCATGGCCAGTCTGGGAGTGAGTGCTCCTAAAGTTCCAGAAGTAGGGAAGGGTGTGTAATTTAATTTCCTTCCCCACCAGAGCTGAGGGGCTCTCACTGGATGGGTGTTCTGGGTAGGGGAGAGAATGGCACAGGGCAAGGGAGTAGAAAGTAAATTCAGTAAGTCCACAATATTTTGAGCACCAGCCATGTGAAGCAACCAGGATGCAATAAAGTTGAAGAGCTTCTCTGGCCTGGAAAGGCATGCTAGGACTGATGGGAGACAGATGTGTGAGAGAACCCTGGGAGTCGGGTGCCGGAGCTGCATGCATGCTGGTACAGCAACTACCCAGGGAAGCCCCTGTCAAGGACTGCTTCCTGTTCCTGCAAGCAGCTTCATGCCATCTGCATGGCCGCTGCTGCTGAGAGTGTGTGCTGGGCCCTGAGCACTCTGCCCAAGAGGGGCCTGTGAGGCAAGGGCATGTGAATGGTGTGACCTGGGGGTCCTGCCCCAGGGTTTGGATCCTGGAAGTACCCAGTTTTTCAGCACTGGATGAATAGGAACCACAGACAGAGCTTCCCCGCAGACGTAAAGGTGGCCACGCTTGCTGGCCAGCCCCTCCCTGCCCACAGACCTACTGAAGGAGCTGGACTTTTTGAACATTCACAGCAGTGCTTCTGCTTCTCATCTGAAGTCCGTAGCATTTTGTGTATCAAGTACATTATAGATAAGGTAAGGGTTTGTAGGTGACAAGTCACCCATCTGTAAGAAAGTATGTTCCAAGTTCCAATTTGACGAATCTTCAGAACACAACGCCTTTGCTAGCAAATTAGACACTTATAGTAGCTGGATCCCAGGAAAGTCCCTTCAGGTACTTTATGGGTCTGAACCATTGCTGGGCCAGACATGATGTGGAAGTCTCCCTAGGTCTTCCATGTGACCCCAAAGAGGTGCCTGCCCTCAAGCTACCCAATTCATCTCACCTGACTGAGACCTGGGTGGAACCAGGACTTAGGATCTCAGAGGTCAGAATAAGAGAGCAGGGGGCCTCAGGGTCCTGTTCAGCCTCTGCGTGATTCTGGCCCAGCTGGGTCCTAGATGCCTGGGCCACACGATTTCAGAAGGAGATGTGAGCTGACAAATGGACAATACAACATGATAATGGCAGAAACAACCTTGGGGGCTAGAAATAGATGCTGTCATTACAGGAGGAAAAAGAACCCATAGCAAATTCCAAAATCTGACCTTTATGATCCTGAGACCAGGGAGGGGAGGGAACGGGAGATTCCCCTGTTCCTGGTGAAAACAAGGCAACATGAAGAACGCTGTGCAGTCAGGCTGAAAATTAAACAGATGTGAATTTCTTTCATTCAAAGCCTTAATTATTCTGACGTCTTCCATAACTTAATCTGAGGCATCACTTCAGCTTTAATTATGCATAATGAAATGGATTATTTACAGTAACTAATATGACAGGAAAAACTGAGAGGTGAGGATTGGTAACTTGGCAACTGTTTATTCATCTTTTTTGTCAGCCCAAGTTTATTGACTACCTACTATGTTGCAGCTTTTACTACAGCCCTATTAGGAAAAATACAGTATTGCTAGGACACATGCTATCGGCCAGTTTCTTTCACTTCATTAGCTCATGGACTATTCGCAGTAATACTGCCTCACAGGTATTATTCTTCCTGATTTGTAGAAGCAGACTGAGATTCTGCAAGGGTAGGTAATTTGCCTATGCTCACACAACAAAACCTATGTTTTCCTTGCCATTTACCTATTTTAGACAGAAACCTACCTATAGACAGACATTATATTCAGAATCTCACTTCCTGCTTTATACAGGAAAAGTTGACTTTTCTCAAGGGAAAAATTCGGGATCAAAATTGTACTTTTGGGAAAATAACCTGATGGTTTCCTACAGGATGTATTGGATGCTACGGAGACAATCCCAGTCAGAGGCCAGGACGTAAGTAAGCCCCAGTGAAAGTGAAAGTTGCTCAGTCGTGTCCGACTCTTTGCGACCCCATGGACTATACAGTCCATGGAATTCTCTAGGCCAGAATACTGGAGTGGATAGCCTTTCCTTTCTCCAGGGGGTCTTCCCAACTCAGGAATCAAACTGCATTGCAGATGGTTTCTTTACCAGCTGAGTCACAAGGGAATCCCCTGCGCCCCAGTAATGGCAGCCAAACTGGAAAAAGAGGCTGCTGGCAGCACTGAGGAGGCTAGAAAAGGCTTGATGAAGATTTGGACATAATGGGCAAGTTACACATCCTCTCTGAGCCTTACTTTCCTTGTGCCTAGGAGCAGCTGTAACTGGTTTATCTAGAAGTTTCAATCCAGGGGCATATAAACAGAAATGGTTTTGTTTCCTCCAGTCATTTTTCATCTGCCTCTGTTACATCTCCCTTTCTTGTTCCTTAATAGCTTGTTTCCTGTTCACTTTCAGTTAGTCACCGTCCTTGATAGCTTTCACAGCTTCCATCTCAAACTCAACTTAAATCTTGTTTTCAGCCTCTCCCCTGCTGCAGCATTGGCACCTGGGTGTGGGGTGTCATCTGGTTTCTTTGCCTGCGGAGGAGGGAGAGGAAAGGGGACAAGCATGGCTCCTTAGCTGGCCCTCCTGTGTTGTCTCTCTCGATCTGTTGTGGCAGTTTTCAGGGCTCTTACAGACCACCTGGCCAGGGCTGACCTCTGCGTATCCAGATGCTGGTTCACTAGCGGGGCACATGTAGTCTTCAGAGCTCCTGAGGGCCTCCCAGTGGCTCATGTCCCTGGTGTCCCCACCCGTCTCTTGCCACCAACCTTGGGCTGCTGGGTGGGCACCCCTCCCTCAGCAGGCATTTCTTGAGTGAAAGGAACAGAAGAGAGGGTCCAAGTCCCGCTTCCTTCCACTGTGTCCACTGTCTTCCTACTGCACCATGTTGAGGGAGCAGGCTGCTCCACCCCCGCCCTCCCTCTGCACGGCCACTGCTCCTTGTCTGAGTGGATGCTGGACTCCAGCTGTGTCTCACTCTCCAGGGCTTGTAGCCTCACACAGGGCTGTACAGGGCATGGAAGCGTGGCGCAGGGTAATGCAGCCCCAGGGACGGGCCACATAACTTCCTTGTGCATTCAAGCTTCCACCAAATTCTTCCTCCACAGACCTCCTTGAGGGCTGCCAGGGTGGGAAGGGGAGTTGGGGGGCATGGATGGAATCTGCCTTGAGGAGGGGTCTGGCCCCAGCTCTTGGCTCCTCTCTTTAGAATGAATGCTTTAGTCTCCAAATCTGAGTCTGACTCATCAGTTCAGAACAGCAGAAAAATTCTTACTTCCTACCCATGTCTGTGGATGACAAGGTGCCTGGTGACAGGACAACTGAGCCTGTCAGGGATGACACTGCTATGTTCAGCTCTTCACATCACCTCAGCCACTCTGCTCTTTCATTGCTCTTTTGACTTCTCTTCTGGGGCTCTCTATGCAGACGCACCTTCCGATGTGGACTTTCAAGATGGGCTCTGAGCTGACCTCATCAGCTGGTTGGCTGACCTCTTGGTACCATGCCATCACAGAAGCAGGTAATCAGAGAACAAACAGTCCTGTGGTGTTTGGAGTCTCCCTTAGTGACACCAAAGCTTCTGTTTGATTTCTTGAGTGGCAACAAAGCCAGGAGCAGAAGGTGAGCATTACTTAGGATAGACCCTGGGTGTAATAACTCGGGGTTCAGGCCCTGGACGATGCACTAGAAGGGTACACAGAAGTGAACTATCAAAGATGCAGGAGGTCGTCCTCTTCCTTCTCCTGGGTGTCCTGTCAGGTAGGAACTCTGTTTTACCACCTGACTTGGCCCACTCAGTTTGCTCAATATCATTGTGTGATAAAGTCCTTGAAGGAGGAAATTGCCCCTTGGGGGGCCCTGTTCAAGTGTGGGACTGTCAGCATCAGGGAGCCTTGTGAGGCTTGGGTGAGATATCCGGGAAAGAGGGTACCCCAAAAGCCCCATCTAATGGATGTTCATACAGACTGTTTGACTTCCCCTCTTGGCCTGTGTAGTCCTTTCAAAACCTAAAGCCGGGGAAAGAACTTTCCTGGCAGAGCTTTGTGTATATGTCAGCTATTCTTTGTGCAGATGCTGGCCTTACTCCGGAGCTCTCTAGGGGCAAGCTGAGGTTGCCAAGTCACTCTATGGTGAAACTGAGGTACACAGGGGCTAGTGTCTTAGTCGTGCTGCTGAGTCGCATCAGTCGTGTCCAACTCTGTGCAACCCCAGAGACGGCAGCCCACCAGGCTCCCCCGTCCCTGGGTTTCTCCAGGCAAGAACACTGGAGTGGGTTGCCATTTCCTTCTCCAGTTTTAGTCCTGAGAGAAGAAAATTTCTGATAGAAGGCAAAGATTCACTTCGTGTTGCTGACACTCTGTCTTCCTTATTCAAGAGCTTCAAGAATCTTGGATGATTTTTCAATGTTGTCAGCTTGGATTATTGAAATTGAGCTTTTTAAATTAAATCTTATTTTTGAATAGGTAGTATATGTATAATGTATGGAATTCAATCATATTAAATTTGCAGATTAATTTAGGGGTAATTTGCATCTTTGATGAGTTATACAGTAAAACACTTAGGAGTGTCTGTTATCTAGTAAATGCTTAGTAAATGTTACTGACTATGTATGACATTGAGTCTTCCTAGTCAAGAACAGGGTTCTAGAAACATGTTCAATTTTTTGTTTTTCTCATGAGTATTTTGAGATTTCCTTCATATGGATCTTGCACATTTTGATTATATTTCTAATGCTTTTTCTTTTATTTTTTAGCATTTGTAAATGAAGTCTTCTTTTGCCTTTTATCTTTTAATTGATCCTTATATAATGTATGCAATTCTGTTAATGAATTATCTCATTTGTAATGATGTTTCTGTTGATTTTCATAGATTTTCCAGGTTTGTAAATAATAAATGTTTATACTTTTCCTTCCTTGTTTTCTTATATCTCTTTTCTTTCTCTTATTCAATTATTGGCCCTATACCTTCAGACTGTTGTTAAATAATGATAAGAGTGTACACCCTTGTCTTGTTCTCCATAAAGCGTCATGTTAACTCTTGGTATGAATTAGAAATGCTTTATATGTTAAGGAGATAGCTTTTATCCTTATTTAGGCTATTTGCTTATAAATAAAAATGGATTTTTATTTTTTAAATTTGGCTACTTGTCATATAGGATCTTAGTTCCCTGACCAGGGATCAAACCATGCCCCCTGCATTGGAAGCTCAGAGTGTTAACCACTGGACTACCAGAGAAATCCCAAAATGGATTTTTTTTTTGTAAGTGAATCTATTAATATTTATTCAATATTTTAACAAATTAAAATTTATCCAATTTTACCCTTTATAGTCCATTTTCCCATATACTTAAAAGGGATCCTTCCCTGCTTTTAGGTAGGAAAGTAATCATTTAAGGATAATTGGACATCTCATTAAAGAACTTTGGTAAACTGAACTATAGTACAGTAGTACTTAAAGAGCAAAAAAGCTCATCTTGATTTCTAATTGCTTCAGTATGGTGTCGGTGAGATCAAACTCAGGCGAGACCGACCCAATTCATGCTTACATGTGGAATCCACACAATGTAAGTGGTTAATCTACTGAAAGTCTGGCAGTCGGTTCACATCACTGAGAAGCTTACTAAGATCTACTTTTATGCTGCAGCATCCTGTGGTATTCTTGTACCACCCACAAAAATTCTTGGGGGGAGAAAAATCATCAAAACTGGGATATATTCAATGAAATCTTTAATCTTTGATAACCTTTAAAGCTTGGGAGTACTTAACAGCAGGTAAACATGGAACATCTTCCTAGAATACCAACTTTACATTAAATATGTAACATCAAAAATCAAAAAAGTAAATTCACAATTATATTCACGTTTAACAAATGAGATGTCCCTCAAGTTCTTGCAACCATTTGTATGAATTCATTGGACTTTAACAAGCTCTACATTAGAAAATGGTTACTTTTGCCATAAAATGCAAAGATAATTCTTACCTGTTTGAAACATCTGAAGCAGATGCCACCCTTGACAGGTCACATAAATCTCATCTCTAGGTGACACTACCTAAGCCCAAAGGCAGGTGGGGTAGGTGTTATTTTAGCCTAACTATTGATGGTATTTCTACCTCTTAACAACTTATCAAATATAATACTGTTGACTTGTCATTACATTTGTGTGAAATGATTCAAGTATACAGAAAATTAGGAGCATTTAACCTAATTGACTTCAAATTAAGTGGTAATAGCAAAGGCAGTTCAAGTAGTAACACGGCACAACTTTCCCTGTTAGTGGTTTTAAAATGCTCATTTAAACAAAAGATGAGCTCACTTGCTTAGATATTTGAAATACAATTTTACTCCGATTTTAAACAAAAAGGAATGGGAATGACAGTAACAAACAAGATTCCACCTCTCAATATTGTTACGTGACTATAGCAGTCTTATATCTGAAACTCAAGGAGGAAACAACTGTGTTCCAAAACACGTAAATATGCAGGTCCAAAAAATGAAGGTTTTTTTTTTAAACTGTCACATTCACTCCAAAGCCCATCCATCTCCTTCAGTATCCAAAGATTAAGCACATGTTCTGCTTAGCTATATAATAAAATGGCAGATAAAATGGTGTGATGCACCACTGACGTCACAGGATAGTTGCCTATAAAACTAGACTTCTGTAGCTGGAACCTAGCTTCATTTTCCTACAGGTCATCATCTCCATCCAGGAGAGAAGTTGTCTGAGCAACCTCTAAATCGGCGCATACTGTGCTGCCAAGGCTGGGTCCATGACCACCTCTGGCGGGGCAAGAGTAGGCATGGCGACAAACTCCAGGTTAGGGTCTCCAATCAGTTTTCTAGCAAGCCAAAGGAAGGGCTTTTCAAAGTTGCAGCTACTTTTGGCAGAAATGTCATAGTACTGAAGATTCTTCTTTTGGTGGAAGACAGTTGACTTTGCCTTAATCTTTCTGTCCTTAATATCCACTTTGTTGCCACACAACACAATCAGTATGTTCTCACACAGTCATACCAGATCTCTATGCCAGTCAGGCACATTCTTGTAAGTAACTCTCAAAGTTCCATCAAACATTATAATGGCACACTGAGCTTGTATATAATAGCCATCTCTCAGTCCACCAAATTTCTCCTGACCAGCTGTATACCATACTGAACTTAATCAGTCCTCTCTTGGTATGGAACACAAGAGGATGCACCTCAACATTCAAGATAGCTACATACTTCTCAAATTCACCAGTTGGATGACATTTCACGAATGTAGTTTTTCCAGTACCACCACCACCAACCAATACAAGTTTGAACTGAGCTTGGGGTTCTCCTTGGGTAGCCATTGTGATGTTACTTCCAGAAGAGTCTCTGTGCCCATCTGACTGAGCCCAAAATGGATTTTTAAATCAAAATTTTTCTCAAGATCTATAAAGAAGACTATTTGATTTTTCCCCTTTGATCTGTTAATAGATAAATAAATCACGGGTCTCCTAATAATATTGAACTCTCTTTAACCTTGAACTTTTAGAGGACAGGAGGAACTGTGAGTGTGACGTTGGGCCTTGAGCTGCTCAGACTCTTACTTAAATTAAACATTGGAGATTTTCCCAGAAATATAGGCTTTTAGGACCATAATCATTTGAGTTAAGAGGTGACATTTATTGTCATTAGGTGAAGAGTGAGGTTAGAAAAACCTAGCATCTCATACTGAAACGTTATCATTTGGAATCTTCTCATCAGATGTGTGAAAGAAACAGATCACAAAAATATGCAAGAGATGCTTGAGATTTTTTAATAAAAACCACATTCTTATCTCTCCCCCTCCAAAAGACCACACACTGTACTGCACTTTTGCTTCCACAGGTCAAACACAATTTTTTGGAAGGTCTACTATGATGCAGACTGCTTCTCTCTCACCTTCTTAGGTGAGTCTGAAAACCTATTCCTTACCCTTGATCTCAAAAACACCAGAGTCACAGAGGATTGGGGGAGGGGAGCAGTCACAGTACCTGCCTTAAGCAGATTGGAAACAGGCATCACCAAAGTAATCACAGACAAAGTAACACTTTCCAGTATTCTGTTCCTCTCATTTGGTCTAACTGGTGTGTATCCTCCAGGTCCAGGTGAGCCCCACCTCCTCCACCGAGCCTTCCCAGAGTGCCCTAGCTCTTAGTGGGTGCTATTTCTGTTGTACCCTGGAGCTCCTCTTGCCTGCACATAGAATGAGTGTCAAGGGTTTAGTACAGTACCTAACACAGAATAAGTGCTCAATGAAAAGTAGCAGGAGTTATTATTCATTCATTATTTGTCTGTTCTGGAATCCTCAACTGGAACGCCAGCCCTACAATAACAGGTTTCATAGCTCTTATTCCTCTGTGGTCTCTGAGTACCAACACATACAGGATATCTAATAAATTTTTGTTGTTGTTGATCATTATCCCTTTGGGGGCCTGTTTTTTTCCCTCTGCATTTACTGATATCCCTTAAATGCAGAAATTTAGATCCTCTGCCTGCTTAATTGGCATTGAGATTGGCTTCTGTCTTTTTAACCTCCTATTAAGATGAGGGAAAGAAAATATTTTCTCTTTGGGATGCTAAAGTGTCCCTTTCCAGCAACAACTTAGAAGGCAAAGCCCTTAAAGAACATAAACTCCACAAGACTCTCAGCTGTAGCACAAGAAAGAGTTGAGGTCAAACAATCTCTGGCTCCATCAGTACCAAAGGAACATGTGTCACTCCTGGGAGATGGAGGACTTAGCAAAGGCCCCTCAGTGTATTTAAATCCACTGCACACTGAGGCTGTCTCCACTTTGAGAAAGTCTCCAGGGAACTAGCTTTTGTCTGAGTCTCATGGAAATGAAAAACGCCAGGGCTTTTAATGAGAAGGCTCTCCTTGGTAGCTAGAAGATCCACATGAACACAAAAAAGGTACCAGGCTCGTTGATCTGAGTTTTGTCCACTGAGCGCCACAGGTGAAGCCATCTTGATCTCTCTAGGGTGATCCACAAATATGCCATCTGGGCCTTGCCCCCAGCTAGGTGAGTCAGGAAATCAAAACAGGCCCAAGGCTCAGTGTCTTACACTCCTTGAGGACCAGGTATACATCCTTCTTAATGCTCTCATCATTTGAAAAGGCAGGAAGATGTAGTCCATTTCCAGAAAGTCTTTCTGTGGGTGATTAATCCTATATATGGGATCCAAAGAATGTTACAAAAAGTTTCCTCTTTTCTACCATGTCTCTTTCCTATTAAGACAACCTCAGAAAAGCAAAGGCCATCCCTCCTCTCAGCCCCACTTCCCTATTCCTTTTCCAAGGGAACCTGGTTGTCTTTCCCTCACTCCCACTGAAGCACTCAAGTTACTGGAATTTGTCGGCTTTTCCATCCCTATAGAGTTAGATGTTGGCAAGAAATCTGCCTTTCTCAGGCCTGAGCCAGAGTGATGCTCCAAGACAAACACCTCCCTCTCTCACTAATGATGACCTAGTGTCATTTACAGAATCATTAGAACTCTCACCACCTTTTCTTCTGTGTTCTACCTTCCATTAGCCTTTGGGGGGTATGAATCAGCCCCCCAAAGTGGGTGGGTGAGCATCCCATCCAGGAAGGTATAACATTGTGAAAATGAAAGACACAGGAAGATGTTGCATATACTAAAACAACAATATTCTATAATGCTTGATAGTATACTGAGCATATGCATTTTCTTATATGGTACCCATGAGAGTGAATTCCAATAGGAATGGAATTAGTCTGAGTGGCTTTGCTAAAGTTCCTGCACACAACTAACTCTCGTTCAAGGCATGGAGCCTGCTGCATTGTAACCATGGGTCCCTAGAGGTTGGGGATGATCTGCAGCGGCCTAAAAGCAATGTTCATTGATGAGGGTGAGATTGACGATTTGTCCCTGGTCTTGGTGAGCCCCTCAGAGGGCTCTGCTCTTGGGGCTAGTTATGTAACAGGATGGTGCCTACAGGACCAGCGAAATATTCAATACAAACAGTTCCAGCAGAAACTCTAATTTGGATTTACCCTTTCCAAGGTATCAGTGACATAGTTGGTGGTTTCTGGTCTGAGGAAGTGCACTTAGCTATGGCCTTAGGAAAATAGATAGCAGGGCTTGCTGGCTCTGGGCCTCTCCCATCCTCTTGCTATGAGGCAGCATTCAGCTGGGATGCACATCCTTACTTTAATGTAACCGCTATACCATCTCCATTTTCTGTAATCAACTGTGGATGTGGAAGCATTTTCGTTTGGGTCCTGTGCATCTCCTTGAACAACTGAACAACTAGAAATGTTTAATGGCCACTGTGGTGTAGCCCCACAGCCCTGAGAGACAGAGTGGACATAAGGCCCAAAGAACTTGAGGGACCAGCCCAAGGCCACACAGTCAAGTAGTAGCAAAACTCAGATTGGCTCTGACTCCAATTCTCGTGCCCCTTTCACAACATTCCTCTGGATTCTTTCACTACGATTTTGATTGGTTACTAGAAGGAAGAGGCATGTATTAAGCAACAGCCTCAGATGAGTACTGCCCTGTGTACTGAAACCAAAGTAGTAAGTCAGTCAGAGCAGCTGCATCCCTTGAGGGAGAAGAAGGAATGTGCCCACACTTTCTGAACTACCTCATCACCTTTGGTGTCAGAGACCCAGGTGCCCAGCTTCCTCCCCGGAATGGAGGCTATGGAGGCCTTCATTATCCCAATATGGGCTCCAGGGAGGGGGCCTCCTTGGACCCTTTCTGGCAAGGCAGTGATTTCGCTTATTTAACAATATAAACAAGCAAACACATCATCCATCCAAGCTCTCAGCCATAGGCTAGATATTTCAGTGGGCTCAGTGACTGATAATCATTTTGTGTGCCTTTTCTTTTTCAAAGTATACCCATCAAGCAATTCTAATTTGCTTCTTAATTAAGATGCATGTGTAAGCCAAATTCTATTAAAGCCTCTTTCATGATCTCCAGCACTCAGACCACCAGAGAAAGTTTGGAAGGAAAGTGCGTCATGACTTAGGGAGAGATGGCCCCTGGTTCCTGGCCTTCCCTCTTCCAGGGAAGGCCTGATTAGAGGAGTGCCTTTGGACATGTCCCTTAAACTTATCTGTAGAATGAACAAATTGAATATTTGGTGAATTCCGTACCATATTAATTGCTCTATTTTTAGAGTGTGGACCCTTGCCACTAGTTATTACTATTAATACTGCTATCATTGCTTTTGATAGCAAAGAAACCGGAGGAACTGGTTGTTGGACTAAGACTCAGGAGATCCCAGCTTGGCCACTGGCCTTATCAATGTCTGACTCAAAGTTTTTAGGATTCAGCTACCCAACCCTGGCACACATAACCTTTTCCTAGGAGGAAAGACCACCAGATGAAGAGCAGAACAAGTCTGGCAAGAATGTCTGCAGAAATATTCACAGACACAGTCTGGCTTTATCCAGACAGTTTCCAACACAGAGTGCCTGAGGGTCACTGGATAGATCCACTTTTCTCGCCCCGATACTTCCCTCACCAGCGTGAGGAAGTGGGACCACTCGAGGAAGACCAGGGCAAGCCCTGCAAGTGTAAGGAGGCAGCGTGGAAACATGAAAAGGAGCCCTGCCCTTGGAGTCAGGTGCCTTGGATTGGAAGACTGGTTCTTCTCTAGAATTAGCCTCTCTAACCCAGAGTCTATCGAAATTATGATTAATGCAGTAAGATCAAGGGACACACTACCCACAAAGCAAAGTAGAGGGTATCTGCTGGGGGTATTTGGTGAGCAATCTCTCCAGTTTTACCACAGCAAGGTTGGTGGCTGCGGCAATCTCCCTGTTGAGACTGAGGTTGTGGGACCCTCTGAGCAGGGCTTAGCAAGCCTCTCATTGCTGAGACAGTACCAAGCGAATACTCCAGCACTGCTCCTTATGCTGTTCCCCTACAATTCCTCTTACATGTCACATCACGCAAATCTAAAGTCTGGGTGGAGCGCCCAATCTCTTACCAGCCCCAGGACCATCTTGCTATGGTGTTACCAGGTTATAGACTATCCACAGTTCATCTCACATGCAAGGTCATCTGACAAGCATGGATCTAAAGCCTATAGTGGAGACACGCGGTCTGCTGTCTACAGACCCAGATGCATGAACCAGGGCCCTCATGGCCACTCACTGGGTGTGTTGTCTCAGGGGTGTGAAGTGGTGGCAGTAATGCCTACTTCCAGGGACCACGGTTAGAGCAGATGAAATCAGCCACACCTAGCATGATGCCTGGTGCATAGGTGCTCAGTGAAAGTGAGTGGTGACTAGTTTTAGTCTGTTCCTTTGGGCTGTACACTACCTTACCCTGGGCTATTCTTGCTCTCTATTTTTAAAATATTTATTATCAAGCTCTTTACAGAGAAAGCTTGCCAATTTTTTTTGAAATTTTATTTATTTTTGACTGTGCTGGGCTTTTGCTGCTGTGTAGGCTTTTCTCTAGTTGCGGTGAGAAGGAGCTATTCTCTAGCTGCAGAGTACAGCCTTCTCATTGCAGGGGCTTCTCTTGTTGCAGAGTCCAGGCTCTTGCACACATGGACTTCAGTAGCTGTGGCTCCTGGACTCTAGAGCACAGGCTCAATAGGTGTGGCACACAGGCTTAATTGCTCCCATGGCATGTGGGATCTTCCTGGATCAGGGATTGAACCTGTGTCTCCTGCACTGGCAAAAGGATTTTTTACCACTGAGCCACCAGGGAAGCCCTACCCCTGGCTGTTCATGAGAAAAATCAAATGAGTTACATCTTTGCTTAAACATACATAGAAGCCTCCTTCCTTGTTGGTTAGAGAGGCACAAATCACTGCAGCAAGATCAGGCGGAGTCCTTGGAAACAAACTGCCAGTCTTTTCCTTTTGCTCATGACTGTCTTGACCTGCTGAGCCAGAAGGGAATACTCTTGTGAACCACTTGGCTGGGCAGGGCGGTGTGCTGGAGACTCCAATGGTGGGAAAAGAGGGCTTGAGGGAATTATATCTACAAGACCCAACCCACCACAGCAATTGATTATTTTGCTCATTTTGAAAAACTATTTTGGAGAAATTTTTGCCTCTAAATACTCTAGCTGTATATTGCTGCTGGGCTTTTTAAAATCACAATAATGCTATAATATTAAGGTCAATATTAATAGATTAAAAAATCCATTTGTATTCACATCACCCTAAATCTCAGCTGTTTTGATATTTCTGAGTCCTTGCACAGTCCTTGTCCATAAAATCAGATAATTCTGTCAGCAAAAAATAACTTATGCATAATGCATTTTAGTCTCTAAACAAAATCAGATGATTTTAGATTTTGGAATGTTTGTATCAATGAATGTATTTGTATTTCAATTTTTCCTGCATTTCCACCTGCTCCTCTGCCTCCCCTCCCTCAAATTTGAAGTAAAAACATTCTCTTATAAACGTCAATGTTTTCCCATGGCTTGTTTGTTTCTAGAAATTCTGCACCTTTCAGATCTTTCCACTCTGTAGATCTGTCCCACCTGTACCTCCTCCCATTCTAAGGATTTTGTCCCCAATGGTTAATGGTGGCCAAGGTTGGAAGCTGGCTGAGAAGATGACTTTGGTGTAAATTTCAACTTTGTTATGTATTATTCACTGTGTGTGCTTCAACTCAGTTTCCTCATCTGTAAAATGATGACACTAATGTTTATCCAAAGGATTGTTTGGAGGAGTAAATGAGGGAGAGCATTTTATAGGATGCATTTATTTGGAACACTGAATAAGTGGCAATTGATTCAATTTCCTAGGGTTGCTATAACAAATTACCGCAAACTGAATAGCTTAACGCAGCGGAAATTCATTCTCTCACAATTCAGGAACCCAGAGGTCTGAAATCAAGGTATCAACAGGATTGGCTCCTTCTAGAGTTTCTGAGAGAGATGCTTCTTCACACCTACATCCTGACTTCTGGGGGTAGTTTGCCATGCCTTGGTGTATAGCTGCATCACTGTGATTTCTCAGTTCAGTTCAGGTCAGTCACTCAGTCATGTCCAACTCTTTGTAACACTATGGACTGCAGCACGCCAGGCCTCCCTGTCCATCACCAACTCCTGGATCTCATCCTCTGTCGTCCCCTTCTCCTCCTGCCTTCAGTCTTTTCCAGCATCAGGGTCTTTTCAAACGAGTCAGCTCTTCACATCAGGTGGCCAAGTATTGGAGTTTCAGCTTCAGCATCAGTCCTTTCAATGAATATTCAGGACTGATTTCCTCTAGGATGGACTGGTTGGATCTCCATGCTCAAGAGTTTTCTCCAACACAACAGTTCAAAAGCATCAATTCTTTGGAAGTCAGCTTTCTTTATAGACTAACTCTCACATCCATACATGACTACTAGAAAAACCATAGCCTTGACTAGATGGACCTTTGTTGGCAAAGTAATGTCTCTGCTTTTTAATAGGCTATCTAGGTTGGTCATAACTTTCCTTCCAAGGAGTAAATGTCTTAATTTCATGGCTGCAATCACCATCTGAAGTGATTTGGGAGTCCAAAAAAATTCAGGCACTATTTCCACGTCTATTCACCATGAAGTGATG
Organism: Antilocapra americana; assembly: GCA_007570785.1. NCBI lineage: Eukaryota > Metazoa > Chordata > Mammalia > Artiodactyla > Antilocapridae > Antilocapra > Antilocapra americana. The sequence goes on along the minus strand of ML664200.1, from coordinate 2,913,701 downwards.
GGACTGGAGACCATGATCTTAGTTTTCTGAATGTTGAACTTTAAGCCAACTTTTTCACTCTCCTCTTTCACTTTCATCAAGGGGCTGTTTAGTTCCTCTTTAGTTTCTGCCATAAGGGTGGTATAATCTGCATATCTGAGGTTATTGATATTTCTCCCAGCAATCTTGATTCCAGCTTGTGCTTCTTCCAGCCCAGAGCTTCTCATGATGTACTCTGCATAAAAGTTAAAAAAGAAGGGTGACAATATATGGCTTTGACATACTCATTTTCCTATTTGGAGCCAGTCTGTTGTTCCATGTCCAGTTCTAACTGATGCTTCCTGACCTGCATACAGATTTCTCAAGAGGCAGGTCAGTTGGTCTGGTGTTCCCATCTCTTTCAGAATTTTCCACAGTTTATTGTGATCCACACAGTCAAAGGTTTTGGCATAGCCAATAAAGCAGAAATAGATGTTTTTCTGGACCTCTCTTGCTTTTTCGATGATCCAATGGATGTTGGCAATTTGATCTCTGGTTCCTCTGCCTTTTCTAAAACCAGCTTGAACATATGGAAGCTCATGATTCATGTATTGTTGAAGCCTGGCTTGGAGAATTTTGAGCATTACTTCACTGGCGTGTGAGATGAGTGCAATTGTGCAGTACTTTCAGCATTCTTTGACATTGCCTTTCTTTGGGATTGGAATGAAAACTGACCTTTTCCAGTCCTGTGGCCACTGCTGACTTTCCCAAACTTGCTGGCATATTGAGTGCAGCACTTTCACAGCATCATCTTTCAGGATTTGAAATAGCTCAACTGGAATCCCATCACCTCCACTAGTTTTGTTCATCTTGATGCTTCCTAAGGCCCACTTGACTTCACATTCCAGGATGTCTGACTCTAGATGAGTGATCACTCCATCGTGGTTGTCTGGGTCACAAAGATCTTTTTCATACTGTTCTTCTGTATATTCTTGCCACCTCTTCTTAATATCTTCTGTTTCTGTTAGGTTCATACAATTTCTGCCCTTTATTGAGCCCATCTTTGCATGAAATGTTCCTTTGGTATCTCTAATTTCCTCAAAGAGATCTCTAGTCTTTCCCATTCTGTTGTTTTCCTCTATTACTTTGCATTGATCACTGAGGAAGGTTTTCTTATCTTTCCTTGCTATTCCTTGGAACTCTGCATTCAAATGGGTTTATTTTTCCTTTTCTCCTTTGCTTTTCAATTCTCTTCTTTTCACAGCTGTTTGTAAGGCCTCCTCAGACAGCCATTTTGCCTTTTTGCATTTCTTTTTCTTGGGGATGGTCTTGATCCCTGTTCCCTGTACAATGCCATGAACCTTCGTCTGTAGTTCATCAGGCACTCTGTCTATCAGATCTAGTCCCTTGAATCTATTTCTCACTTGCACTGTATAATCGCTCGGGATTTGATTAATGTCATACCTGAGTGGTCTAGTTGTTTTTCTTACTTTCTTCAATTTAAGTCTGAATTTGGCAATAAGGAGTTCATGACCTGAGCCACAGTCAGATTGCAGTCTTGTTTTTGCTGACTGTAGAGAGCTTCTCCATCTTTGGCTGCAAAAAATATAATCAATCTAATTTCAGTGTTGACCATCTTGGTGATGTCCATGTGTAGAGTCTTCTTTTGTGTTGTTGGAAGAGGGTGTTTGCTATGACTAGTGTGTTCTCTTGGCAAAATTCTATTAGCCTTTGCCCTGCTTCATTCTGTATTCCAAGGGCCAAATCTGCGTGTTACTCCAGGTGTTTCTTGACTTCCTACTTTTGCATTCCAGTCCCCTATAATGAAAAGGACATATTTTTTGGGTGTTAGTTCTAGAAGGCCTTGTAGGTCTTCATAGAATCGTTCAACTTCAGCTTATTCAGCATTACTGGTCATGGCGTAGACTTGGATTACTGTGATATTGAATGGTTTGCCTTGGAAATGAACAGAGATCATTCTGTCATTTTTGAGATTGAATCCAAGCACTGCGTTTCAGACTCTTTTGTTGACTGGGATGGCTACTCCATTTCTTTTGAGGGATTCTTGCCCACAGTAGTAGATATAATGGTCATCTGAGTTAAATTCACCCAGTCCAGTCCATTTTAGTTAGCTGATTCCTAAAATGTCAATGTTTACTCTTGCCATCTCCTGTTTGACCACTTCCAATTTGCCTTGATTCATGGACCTAACGTTACAGGTTCCTATGCCATATTGCTCTTTACAGCATCGAACCTTGCTTCCATCACCCGTCACATCCATAACTGGATGTTATTTTTGCTTTGGCTCTGTCTCTTTATTCTTTCTGGAGTTATGTCTCCACTGATCTCCAATAGCTTATTGGGCACCTACCGACCCAGATGGGAATTCAACTTACAGTGTCCCATCTTTTTGCCTTTTCATACTGTTCATGGGGTTCTCAAGGCAAGAATGGTTTGCCATTCCCTTCTCCAGTGGACCATGTTTTATCAGAACTCTCCACCATGACCCATCATCTTGGGTGGCCCTACATGGCATGGCTCATAGTTTCATTGAGTTAGACAAGGCTGTGGTCTATGTGATTAGATTGGATAGTTTTCTGTGATTGTGGTTTTCATTATGTCTGCTCTCTGATGGAGAAGGATAAGAGGCTTATGGAAGCTTCCTGATGGGAGAGACTGACTGAGGGGGAAACTGGGTCTTATTTTGATGGGCGAGCCATGCTCAGTAAATCTTTAATCCAATTTTCTGTTGATGGGTGGAGCTGTGTTCCCTCCCTACTATTTACCTGGGGCCAAACTATGGTGAAGGCTTCCCTGGTGGCTCAGATGGTAAAGCATTTGCCTACAGTGTGGGAGACCCAGGTTCGATCCCTGGGTGGGAAGAGTCTCTGGAGAAGGAAATAGCAACCCACTCCAGTACCTTTGCCTGGAAACTCCCATGGACAGAGGAGCCTGGTATGCTACAGTCCATGGGGTTGCAAAGAATCGGACATGACTGAGCGACTTCACTCACTCACTCACTCACTCAAACTATGGTGGAGGTAATGAAGATAATGGTGACCTCCTTCAAAAGATCCCATGCATGTACTTCTACACTCTGCCCCCAACCCTGTAGCAGGCCACTGCAGACCCATGCCTCCACTGGAGACGCCTGGACACTCACAGGCAAGTCTGGGTCAGTCTCTTGTGGGGTCACTGCTTCTTTCTCCCGGATCCTGGTGCACAAGGTTCTGTTTGTGACCTCGAAGAGTCTATTTCCCAGTCCTGTATAAGTTATGGCAGCTCTATGGTGGGGTTAATGGTGACCTCCTCCAAGAGGGCTTATGCCATACCCAAGTCTGCTGCAACCAGAGCCCCTGTCCCTGTAGCAGCCCACTGCTGACCCATACCTCCACAGGAGATGCTCAAACACAGTTCTGTCTCAGTCTTGTGGGGTCCCTGGGTCCTGGTGCTATGGTTTCTATTTCTGTCCTAATGATGCTTCTTCCTTCTGTATCTTTGTGTCCTGTCCTGTTCTTATAAGGACACCGGTCACCCTAATCCAGCAAGACCTCCTCTTAACTAATTCCATCTACAAAGACTCTATTTGCAGATAAGGTACATTCTGAGGTTCTGGGTAGACATGAATTGGGGGAGGGGGCACTATTCAGCCCCTACAGTAGTGCTGTTACAGAAGCATAAAGATCACAACCCACTCCTCTCCTCTGTGCTGGCAAAATCCTCTAGAGTGTTAAAGAGAACTTAGACCATCCCAAAGCTTTCCTGGTAGCAAAAAACAACAATTTTCTCTGACTTCATGAAATTCCCTGTCTGTAATGCAGCCCAACGTAATTCACAGGCTTGCCCTGAGTCTCTCACTTCCTTCTTTTTGAAACAGGAGTCACTCTATTGAGCACAATGTACCGATCAAGGCTCTACATGACGCCCTCAGCATCTAATGATAACAAGTCATTGTCCATGAGATTATACTTAGGGATGTGAAGAGAGCTGGTGTGATTTTGGAGTTCTCTAGTCATGCACATTCCATTCTCAATGTTCTCTGTATCTAACACTGATACAGAGAAGGAAAATAAACTCTTGGAGGCTCCCTGGCCTTTGTAAGACAGTGGATGCTGTGGCCAGTCTGGGTCCTTCAAGGGGGTGTCTATGTTCTAAGATATCATGTTTCCCTCTCCCTGGTTCTCCACAAAAGCTGGGAGAAAAACGAAAGGAAGCAGAGAGGTAAGAAGAAAAACAGCAGCTTTATTTCCAGAATGACAGAAGCAGATTTCATGGTTGTATAGTGGTGGTTGTTTTCTTGGCTCCAAGAAGATCTTACATTCCTATTTCCAGCTCTTGGCAAGAGTCTTCATTCTTGGGGAGTGACAGGGTTCCAGCTTCGCCCTGAGCTACGAGTTGAAGCCACAGACCAAGCTGCTAAGTCCTTGTTTTCAGCACAAGGCTTTGTGCTCATGTAGTTCTGCATCCTTTTTATATCTGCAGGTGGATGGGCACTACACCTAATCCACTTACCTGCGATGAGCAATGTGGCAGAGAATTCTCCACCTGAGACTTCAGTGCACAGGTTTTCTGTGAAATTATCAGCATCACTGTCACCTGTGGTCCCAGGGTTCCCCCTGATAATCAACTCCAGTCCCCTCACTCGGGCCTTCAGGGTGAACTGGCTGTCAGACACCAACTTTGAGGTAAGCACCATCTTATTCCCACAGGAGTTGCTCACAAAGAAGGGTCCTAAAGATGGTATGGGTGGAATTCTAGATCAATAGTCATTTCTTCCTCTTTTCCTGATTTAATCTTCCCTCTTGTAAGATCTGGACATTCTGTTCAGGGCATTCTAGAGCCCTCTGTGCTAGATGCCCCTGTAGCTTTTGGACCTTTTCTCTCCATTTAATCCAGTCCAAATGAACAGTATGTTCAATTTGTTATAAATAAAAGGCTCATTTCTTATTTTCAACCACTCTCATATGATAACAGGTGTTAGGAGTGCCAATGGTAGCCGAATTCTTCAGGTGGAATAGTTTGTGTAATGATTTCCTTAGAAACCAGACCCTGATGAACTAGTACCTGGTGATTTTTCTTTTCTATGATTATGTGATTTTTCAGTAGGAAATTTATGAGAAGATATTTCATATGGAAGAACACACCCTTAATAAAAATATAAGTCTGGATGTCTAGCCATACTGCATGAATGTTTCCTCTTGGACAATTCAGACCCAATCAATCACATTCAAGAGCCAGCCACTGAGGCTCTGTTTTCTAGTTTGTCATCTGGTCTTTCCCAAAGTTGTCACTTCTCCTTAGGCAGGATGAACCTGCTGATTGCATGTTTTCCAGTGACAAACTCAATGGCCTTCTAAGGATGTCTTTAGGGTCTAAGTGTCTGGACCCTGTTGAAGTGCATCTGCCCCGACATCTACCTCATTCTTCAGTGGGAACAAGGACCTCCTACAGTCATCCTCAGCCCTGCCCTAGCTCTCGCCTGCCATTGTTCTGGGTTCTAGGGGGACCCAGAGGGCCTGCTTGGTCTGAGCTTGGTTGCCTGTCTGAGAGACATATGAAGTGTTCTTAAACCCAGCTGATGATTAGAGTCACTAGGGGAACTTTCAAAGAGTGTGCATATCTGGGTCTCAGAACACACCTGTGGAGCCATGGACTTGGGGACCAGAGCCCAGCATGTTGTATTCTCCACACCACAGGGGTGGGCCCTCTGGCACACAAGGGGCACACATTCAGGCAACCTCCACCTCAGCATCCAGCGCACATCCCTGGGGCCCAGAGGCCGTTCCTGTGACTTCCCTGCCTATAGACCTGCTCCCTTGACATCTGGTTCATCTTGAACAGCTGCTGCTCATCTGCGCCTCTGAGCCTCGCCAGTTGTTTACACTTACAGAGCACATCGTATATGCTGGACACTGCGGAAAGGACTTGGCACGTGTGCTCTTTTGTAATGTTCACAGCAGTCCAATGATTTTGTTTGTATGATTGTCCCCTTTGCACAAATGGGGGAAATGAGGGAAAATTTCATCAAGAGGTGAGATAACTTGCCCCGCGTTGCACAGCTATTGTTCTGCTGACACTGGAAGGCAGGCAGGCTGGCTTTAGAGCTCTAACTGTTTCTTTTAAACAGCCCTATTGAGATATAATACACAAAGCATGTAATTCACCCACTGAAAGTATACAGTTCAGTGGTTTTTAGTCTATTCACAGCCGTCACCACAATCCAGTTTTAGAACATTTTCATCCCCCAAAAATGAAACCCCAAATCCATTAGCAGTCACTCCCATGTCTCCTATCCCCCTGGGCCCTGGTAACCACTAACCTACTTTCTGTCTTAATGGATTTGCCCATTCTGGTCCCTTCATTTGAATGGAATCATATTGTATTTGTTTTTTAATGACTGGCTTCTTTCACTTAAGCATAAATTTTCGAAGGTCACACATGCTGTAGCATGGATCAGTACTTCATTCCTTTTAATGGCTGAATGATATTCCACTATATGGATATACCACATTTTGTCTATTTGTTCATCGGTTGACAGATGTTTGGGTTATTTCTACTTGAGAGCCCTCATTCTCAGCCTCTTGCAGCCTATTGCCTTTAATAAGGATGACCAAACTATTTCAGATTTGCAGAGGTTTTAAAGCACATTCACATCCTGATCTTTTAACTGTTACTACTAACACTGATATTATCACTATTAAAATTGTAAATCCCTATTTTATAAATGAGATCACAATGAGACAGCAAGGTTAATTGATTTGTCCAATATCACAGGGCAAGAAAGGATGAAATAAGAACTTGACTCAGGTCTTCCCACTCCCAGTCTCAGGCTCTGTCCCCTCCATTGCCATGCACAGCTATTACTGTTTGGATAAGCATCCATATCTTTCACTATCATATTTCCCCTCCCCACATCCCATGTGAGTCAAGGAAGAATTCCACCCTGTTCCTGACCGCTACAAATGGAGAATTTCTTAGCCACTCGACTGATCTGGGCTCACATTTTCAGAGTTTGGTCCCAATCCTGGTGCCCTCCTGGCACCACAGCCTGCAGCTACCCAGGACCTCGTGCCAGTACTAGGATGGGCCACAGGTTCACATATTCTTAAGGACTGATTGCTTCTCCCCAGAAACTACTGAATATCATAAACCATCCCCTCCAGGAAGATCCTATTCTCCAACCCAAACTGCTCACAAGGACTGTTCTTACAGAACATGACGATGCCATCTCCGTGGCAGAACCTGACTCCTCCAGGACACTCTGCAGGGTCACCTAGCCATGAGGTTCTAGGGTCTCCAGCCCAGAGGTCTGTTACTCTTGGCCTTGGGACTCAGTCATGTAGGACTTCCTAAGTGTGACCTCCAGCCATGCCAGAGGCCAGGCCACCATGCTTTTGGACACAGCTGCTGAGACTCTGGGGGTGAGAAGGACTAATGATGGAGGGGTGTGAGGGGTATGAGGAGGATTAATGATGATGAGGACAGTATCTCACATTTACAGAACATATAACACATGTCAGGAATTCCCCTAAACATTTCTGTGAATTCACTCATTTAATCCTCATAACAGCATATGAAGTGCTATGCTATTATTATTTGCATGTTAAAGGTGGGGAAACTGAGGCATAGAGAGGTTGGGAAACTTGCCCAAGTTCACATAGATAATTGGTGGCAGACTTCAGATTTGACATCAAGCAGGCTGGTTCAAAGAACCCCTGTTTATCACTCCCATGCTGCACTGCCTCATTATTGCTCAGCAAGAGGGATGCCTGAGGCTCATCACTGGGGTTTCCTCCTGGAGCAGCACTAAGGAGAAAAGCTCCGAGGAGTCAGGGAGGTGTGACAGCCAAGCTGCAGGAGCAGGCACTCTCTGAGGTCACGTGGCAGCCACGGCTGCTCCCCTGCCATTGGCCCATCTCTGAGTTTGATACCCCTTTGTCTTCATTTGCTGTCATGAGAACTTTGGACCCTTTAAATTTCCTCAGTCTTGTCCAAAACAACCTCAAACCTAAAACCAAATTTATCATCTTTGACCAAAACTCTGCAGCTAGATTGCCACCATCAAAGAGGCTCCATCAGGGAATTCCCTGGTGGTCCAGTGGCTAATGCAGGGAGTATGGGTTTGATCCCTGAGCAGGAATTAGACCCCACATGTTGCAACTAAGAGTTCTCATGCTGCAATTAAAGATTACATATAGCGCAATTAAAGATCCCATGCACCACCACTAAGGCCTGGCACAGGCAAATAAATAAATACTTTTCTTAAAAGGTGGGGAGGGTGCTCCACCACTCTCAGCCATGACTCTTGGAATTCTCCCCGCTCCTTGCCCTGGTCTCCTGATGCATGAAATAGGGCAAGTTTTCCCAACCTACAACCTAGTTGTTCTGATGATAAAATAAAATACTCCACAAAACAGCTTGGCAAGAGCCAGGCAAATGAACATTTAATTAATGCTGGTGTTAGTCAGTCAGTCATGTCTGACTCTTTGTGATCCATGGACTGTAGCCCACCAGGCTTCTCTGTCTCTGGAATTCTCCAGGCAAGAATACTGGAGTAGGTAGCCATTTCCTTCTCTAGAAGAGGAAACTTAGCAGAGGATGGTTTTGATCCATTGACCTCTGGGTTATGGGCCCAGCGCACTCCTGTTGCACTACTCTGCTGACAAACGAACAACCAAGGCATTTCCTTTGACCCAGAATCAAACCAGCAACTTAAGGATGTCCACATTTATCAAGTCTACAGTCCTCTGCTCTACCTGCTGAGCTATCAAAGGATGCTGATAAAGACAATGACAAAAGCAACTTTTCCATGTATTGGCAGCAACCCAATTCCTCTGGTTCCAAGAGACAACATTTGAGACCCTTACTTGACTGTTCTAGTTCCTTCCTCTAGGATGATTGAGCCAGTCCCAAGGAGAAGAGCTGTCAATAGGGAACACTATGGTGAAGGGTCTGGAAATGTGGGGTTCAGAAGAGGGCTCCAGGCTTAGCTGGAAGCTGGGAGGTAAGTCAGAAAGCAGAGTAGATCACTGTGATAGGAGAGCAGCTCTGATGGGCACCCATTCACTGCACAGTTTTCAACATCTAATGACAATAAGAGCCAGCATTTGCTGGGTGCTTACTCAGCCCCAGACAGTGATCTAAGTAACCCATGGGTTAGCTCGTGGAATCCTCACAACAACCCCAAGAAGCAGACAGCATCAGTATCCCCACTTTACAGCTAGGGAAACTGAGGCACAGCAAGGTTAAGCCACAGAAAGACTGGGCTTTAAAGCTAGTCTGGCTCCAGGGTCTAAGCTCTTGACCTCTGTTGTTATGCTGCCTCTAACTGTCCACATGGCAAGCAGAGAGGCGGGACGTCTCCACAAGCTGACTCTGCTTGTGGGTGGTGAAAGGACTACTGCGATGTCTCTTCCAACTCTCCTCCGTACGTGCTCCTTCCACAGCATAAGTTCATTCACATCTATGACCATCCTCTCCCCTCATAATCAATCCAGATTTATGCAAAGTCAAACATGACACCCACCACCTCCTCCATGAAGTCCTCCTTGACTAAACACATCTCACAATGAATGCTTTCCCCCTGACTTTTCACAGTACCCTGATCTAGCTCTTTGTTTTCATATCTTATATTATACTCCAGCTGTTTAACTAGGGTGAGGCTTATTTACCTAATGATAGTCATGTGGAAACAACATCAGGGAAAGGTCAAATAATGTTCCCAAGGTCACATGGAAGTCCAGCAATGGAAACTGGATTGGAGCTAAATGTTCTTCTCAACAGAGAATACTGAAGGCCTCTTTGCCTGGCCCCAGTTATACTAATAACCAAAAGGTTATTAGTTAAGACATAATTAAGACACTGATGAAATTTAGTTCTTGACATGCAAAGGACTCTGGGCCTTCTTGGAGCCTCACAGCTAAACTGGTGGCAGGGATGTGCATGTTTATATGAGGGGTCACAGACTGGCCTCCAAGTAACCTTACCAGGGCCCTCCCACTATGCACCACTGAGGTTCCTGCTAGCCACAGACTAGATGCCAGTGATATGTCTCTGGCCTTGGTTCTTGGTGCCCCTCTCACATCTCTAAAACATCTGTACAGAGCACACGTTTCCAACAGTGGGAGAATGTGTGGAATACATCCCCAAACCCAAGGAGGCTGTTGATATAAATAAATATCATTTCTTATTTCTGCAGATTTATTCTTCTCCTCTTGTTTAGTCTTAGACATGGCCTTGGAAAATAAGAAGCGAGAAATGAGTGAAGAGGTAACTTAACAGCAATCCCAGGGAAGTGAGGCATCTTACTCTTAAAGAAGAGAAAATCAAACTCTATGCAGGGTAGCTAAGGGACTTGCCTAGGAGCCTACCCCAAATAGTGACAGGTATTAAAGCTCTCATGCTTTCCATCTCCAGTGGATGGAACCAGGATGTCTCCTGAATGTTTGTCTTCCTGTGAAGAATAGCTTTACACACAGGAGTCCTTTTAGTGCAGTGTCATGCGGTTTATGTAGGAAGGACTCAGGCAAAATAACCCACTCCCCTGACAGTGAGGGAAAGATGGTTTTCAGAATGCTGGTTGGCTCCTTGCTAGTTAGTATCCATTTGCAAAATGTATACACACAAAACAGACCTTCTTTTCTTAACACATGGTTACTACAACTTCTGCATTTGCTTTTAGGTTGTCACCACTGGGATGGAACAATTAGATTTTGAAGCAGGACCACAAATATTTGATTTGCAGATTTATGTGAAGGATACAGTGGCTGTCACTGACCTGCAGGTCCTGACGGTCCAGGTGACAGATGTGAATGAGCCGCCCGAGTTTCAGGGAAACTTGGCAAAAGGTGAGACACACTGGGGTGTGCAACGCAGTCCAGACAACGGAATCATGCGGGACCCTGGGGGATGGAGAAAAACAGAAAAGTAAATAAACAAACAGCTGTTTCTCTGGAAAAGGCAGCTACTTAATGAACAGGGAATAGATGAAATGTCCTCCAGCCCAGGACTCCCAATAATAACACCCAACAATTTACAAAGCCCTAGCCATCTGTGACTTGGGCCTCTCCTGATCCTGGGGAGGGAGCTAGAGCTCACAGACTGCATGTGGATCATTCTGGAGGTATCTGGACTGAGATCGTTTCAGACTCAGCACTGGGTACCTGCTGCTGACTTCCATGGTTCATCCTCCCCATGGATGCTGATGCCTCCAGGGGACTATGTATCTGGGATCTGCTATAAAGTAGACACGGTATAGGGGACTGGAGCATAAAGTAACTTCCTGTGTGATCTCCTCTAAACTCTTGGCTTCAAAGACCATGTATACACTGACAACTCCCAAGTCCATCATTATTTTTGTTTGTTTGTTTGTTTTGGGGGGTTGTTTTCTAGTCATCTTTATTAACCTATCAACATTATATTTTATACAAACTATCTTGAGGTCTTCTCATAGGAATCTGCTTTAGTATAGCATGTTAATAATAAAATCAAGTAAGATGTCTAAACTTCAACCTAGCGTTCTACTATCCTCTGGATAAAGCAAGCTAGAAGCTCAATCACATTACACACATGTTAGAGTTGTGCTCCAAGATAATTAGGAAACTGCCACACCAGCTTCTCCCTTGAACTCTTGACTCAAATAGAAACTGTCTTACCCAACATCTCCATTTGGATGTCTCATCGGTATCTGTGATGTTGTGATTTATAGTAAGAAATATATATTTGGCCTTCTTTCCCTCCTGACACAGAAATCCTAAAACTCTTGGAATTTCCTAAGTGATGAGAGTGATGAAAGGTATCTTTTGTTACATTGATGAGGTAACTTTTGGACCCCAACTAAAGATGCGGGCTGCCCACCAGGGGAAACAACCATGTGATTAGAGGGTTGAACAATGGAGAGGGGGTAGAGGCTGGAGAGGGAGTTAAACTGAGCTCAGATAGCAGTGGCCAATGATTTCATAGTGGCCTATGCAATGAAGCCTCCATAAAAGCCCAAAAGGGGTTCAGAGAGCTTGGTAAATATGTGGAACCTGGAGAGAGTGGGTGCCCGAAGAGGGAGTGAAAACTCTCTGCCCCTTTCCTACACTGTGCCCTATGCATCTCTTTCATCTGTCTGATCCTGACTTATATCCTTTCATAATAAATCAACAATCTAGTAAGCAAATGTTTCCTTGAGTTTAGTAGAACACACCCCTCTAGCAAATTATTCCAACCTGAGGAGGAGACTGTGGGAACCTCTAATCTAGACCTGGTTGGTCAGAAGCAGAGGGGACCACCTAGGCCTGTGATTGGCATCTGAAGGGGTGGGGGCTGTGGGACACCCAGCCAGTTCTAAAGAATTTCTTGGTGGTGTGGGAAGCCCCCTACACACCACACACACACACACACACACACACACACACACACACACACACACACACACACACACACACACACAGAGGAACTGGTGCTGGAATCTAAACTGAAATGTGCCCCCAGACCACTTGACTCCCATTCCATCTCCCTCCCCACCATCATTTGTTGTTTTTGTTTAGCAGCTAAGTTGTATTCAACTCTTTGGGACCTCATGGACTGTAGCCCACCAGGCTGCCTCTGTCCATGGGATTGTCTAGGCAAGAATACTGGAGTGGGTAGCCATTTCTACCCCAGGGGGTCTACCCAACTCAGGGATCGAACCTGAGTCTCCTGCTTGGCAGGCAGGTTCTTTACCATCTGAGCCACATGGGAAGCTCCCCTTCCTACCCTCTCTGCCCAAATGTGCTTCTCTCATCTTCCCTATTTCAGTTAATGGCAACTCCATCCTTCTAGTTTTGTGGGCCCAAACTTCACAGTTATCCTTGACTCCCCTCTGTCTTTCACACCCAACATCAAATCCATTAGGAAATCCCACCAGGCTCTAAGTCTATGCAAAACCCAGCTCCTCCCCAGCATCTCCACTGTGGCTCACCTGGGTCATGGCAGTGCCCACCTAACTGGCTTCCCTGCCCTGCAGCCAGAGGGATCCTATTAAACACTGAGAGCCAGAGTCTCCTTAAAGCCCTAGAAGATCTGATGAGCCCCTACCAGTCCCCATCTCCTCTCCCACACATCTCTTCACCCACCTATGTATACCCCAGGCACACTCTACACTGGCATCTTTGCCCCTACTGTTTCATCTCCCCTTCCCCTTCTTCTCTATGTCTCCTCCTTTAAGAATCTTGACACTAATGTCAGTGAACCTTCCAGAAGCCCTCTATTTAAGATGGCAAACCAACTTACCACACTCCTTTCCCTGATTTTTCCCCATAACATTGCTCACTAACATTCACATATTTTATTCATTTTTTATTATTGAATTGTGATTCTATTCTTTACCAGCTGAGACAACCCCACAACTTCTCTAAGCCTGTTTCCCTGTTTGTAAAGTGGAGATAATTATTACAACATCTACTTTATAGGGCTGTTATGAAGATGAAAGGAGAAAACATATAAGTCCTCAGCACAGTGTCTCCAAAAGAGTGAGTTAATGTTAAAATTCCTAGTCACATCTCAGAAAGGTTCTCAGAAAGAAGACATCGGAGCAGAGCATGGCAGCTCCTCAGGCAGGGCTGGCAGTACCCAGTGACCCTGCCGCCCTCCTGCTGCCCGCCAAGAACTCTGAAGTAGATGACATCCATTTCTGGTTCCTTTTCCTGAGCCCCTATAGCCCTCTCTCTCCCTTTTCACATCTTCTCTGTGTTCCCCTATGAGGCCTCTCATTTCAGCAACTTTCTGCTGAGATGCTAAGTGCACTTGAGGGGTGACCTTGGTTCAGTTTAAGAGGAAAGGATACACGAAAGTAGATCTGGAATGGGAGCAGCCTCACACTGGAAATTCCCACCTGGGGTACTTTCCACTTCTCTACCCTTATTACTTCCTTTCCCCTAGTCACCCCTCAGCCTGGGAGATACACAAAGACTTGACATCAGCTTGGCCAACCCTAGCTCTTTATTAATCCCTGTAAATGGATCCACCCCTACAAGCTGGCCAGTGGTCTTAATCAAAGCCTTTATTATAGCTGTCTTCTTTCTCATAACACCAATATGCTTGGCTCCCTTTGACAGTGAATGGCTGTCCTGGGTTTGGAATTCCTCCTTTGCTTTACCTAATAAAATGTTTCTTATTCCCCTTTGGACACTGGTACAGGTCTAGACCTTTACATAGTGGAAGGAACAAAGCCTGGATTCGTTTACCAGGTGGAGGCCTTCGATCCAGAAGACACAAGTCAAAACCTACCCCTCAATGTAAGTTTCCTTATTAAATGGAAAAGCAGCTTTTCTGTGTGGCCTTTGACACAGGAGCCTGGAGTCTCAGTGGGGCGGTCTGGGAAGTGGCAATGGGAGGCAAGAGCACAGAGCACCGGAGAGGCTGGAACAGGTGAGGAGTCTTTGGAGACAGACATCTCACAATGGGTCCATGGTTCTGTGTGGTCTTGGACAAGTTCTTAACCTCTCTGAGCTTCAATTTCTCATCTCTAAAATGGAAGAATAAAAGAATAACACTTACCACAGTAAGGAGGCTATTAGTATCAGATAATGCACAGAAAGTCACTTAGCCTGGTGTATTGAAATTGCTCAGAATTTTTTAATTCCAAGGTAATAAAAAAAACAGCTATATTACTCTAAAAATAAACATGAAATGTATACCTCAAAGGCAGGCAATAACACTTCCTTTTCAAGAGATAAAGCCAAAGAGCTTGGAGCCAGTTTTAAAAGAAAATTTTAAGAGAATCCCAGGAATTCCAAAGTAATAGAGGACTTCCACAAAGGAAAGCAGGAGATTGAATCCTGATGTGTTGCCTCGCTGCCTCGCGGTTCAGTCTGAGACAGATGATTTCTACGTTTTAATCAGTTTCCTTAAGGGGTCTGCCAATGGAGCTCTTCTAACCACTCACCCTCAGGCCAAGAGGCTTCTCAGTTTATTCCTGAGCAAGGATGCCTCAGCTTCCAGTTCTGCCCACCAGCAGGGCCTTGAGTACCCACTGCAGCCGGGCAGCCCAGGCTGGAGAGGACAAAACCAAAGCTAATGCCACCTGACTAACCTTGGAAAACCTGCCTTACAGAGAAGTGACTACTTGAAATATGACACCTTGGGAACTGGCAATACAAGGAGGCTGTTCTGCGTGTTCACTGCATGATTTACAGCTTCAGCAAGACTACTTTCTCTAACAGGAAGAAAGCTTTGGGAATGAACTCCAGGTCCGATAGAATATGGTTCTACAGGGTTTGCAACAAAGCTGTTTTAAGGTTATTAGTTTGTTACCATTAGATGACAATCCTTCTGTCAAAAAAAACAACCCACCAACCCAATCATTCATCCAAGATTCTATTTGCATGAATAAGTGATTAATATTCAAATTCTTAATGGGTTCATACTATGTGTTAATACTAGGAGCTTTAATGCATACTTATTAGTAACACATTTGTCATATAAGTTACAAATGTGTCTGTCTGAAAGTTACAGAAAATTTAACCACAGGGATGAATATGGGATTAGTTTTCTTCCATAAAAGAAGACCAGAGGCAGGCATGCAAGCAGTCCAGGGCTGTCACAGCTGCCACGCTTAGAAATCTAGGCTCTTCCTATTTTTCTGCTGTTCTATCCAGTGCATGCTGGATTTGTTCTTTTTTTTGTTCACCTCGTTATTACAATATAGCTGCTGTATCTCCAGGCTTTACCTCTAAGTTCCAGGCAGCGAGAAAAAGAAAAAAAAGAAAGCAGGAAGGGATACAGGGTAAACAGGGCAGGCCAACTTAATTTGTCCCTTTTTTTGGTGGAAAAACCAAGACGCTCCTGGAAACCCTACCCAGAGATCTTCTGCTTACTTCTCACTGGCCAGAACCACGTCCTATACAACTGTTGCTTGGTAGTGACAGGGGAAAAAGGGATTTTTGGATAGAGATTACATCAGCAACCCAAAGCATAGTACACTTATACATTTGGTTCATCTCAATATTTACCAAGAATCCACTATGTGCCAAGCTTCCTATTAGCTGCTCTGGAGACAAAGATGGATAAGATACATCTTTGTACCTCAAGAAGTTTATAGTCTAGGTGGGAGACATTCATGCATACAAGAAATAATGACAATTCAATAAAATTATGACCATAAAGTTTGTACAAGAGGCAGTGAGGGGCAGAGTGGAAGAAATCTCAGCTGTGAAGAAAAAGATTTATTTTTAAATTCCGTTTTTAAAATATATCTTCCCCAAATTAGGCAGAGGAACAAGGTCATGGCCCCCTCAAATTTATGTCCTAAATCAGGTCATTACCCTTTTAGATGAAGGAAAGTATCCCAAGTTGGGAGCAAATACAACAGGTGCGTGCATGCTAAGTCACTTTAGTCATGTCTGACTCTCTGTGACCCTATGAACTGTAGACCTCCAGGCTCCTCTGTCATGGGATCCTCGGGGCAAGAATAATGGAGTAGGTTGCCATGGCCTCCTTCAGGGGATCTTCCCAATGCAGGGGTCGAACCCGTGTCTCCTATATTATAGGCAGTTTTTTTTTTTTTTTTTTTTTTTTACCACTGAGCCACTGTGGAAGCCCAATACAACAGGTATTGCTCCCTTAAAAGAAAATATAATGCCATCCAAAGATTTCAGAGAGCAGTTGCAGGGGCTTGGAACCAGATGGCTGCAACTGTGGCTTCTACAGTGAGTTTAGGATTGTTTAGGGATGGAACACTGCAGCAGAAATTGTTAATGAAGTATTTAACAACTGTGCTGGGACTAACAGCTGCACGGAAAGTCACAGCCAGCCCACAGGAGCAGTGAACACAATCTAGAAGGAAACTTTCTCAGACTAGCAAAAGGTAATAACAGTCTAGGAAGTAATATGCTGTGACCTTTGTACACAGACATTTTATTCTGGCCGCTTGAGGGTACTAAATGACATGTTTTGCTTCCTACAAGGAGAAAGGAGATGGGTTAATTTCCTATTGACCAAACCTGTGCTTCTCAACCTTGGCAGTAAATTGAAACCACCAGAGGAACTTTCAAGAGCACAGAGATATGGGTCCCACACCCTGAGGAGTCTGATGTGACTGATCTCGGGTGTGGCCCCAGGCATTGGGTTTTCTAACCCTAATCTTCCACCCTGAGTGAGCCCTTGCAAACCCAGGGTTAAGAACCAATACTTTTTTGTTTTAATTGAAATATAGTTGATGTACAATAGTATATCTTACAGGTGTCCAGTATAGTGAGTCACAATTTTTAAAGGTTATACTCCATTTAGAGGTATTATAAAATATCAGCTATATTTCCTGTGTTGTACAATACATCCTAGTAACTCATTTAATATCTAATAGTTGTACCTTTTAAGTCCCTCCCCCTATATTGCCCCTCCCCACTTTCCTCTTCCCACTGGTAACCACTAGTTTGTTCTCTGTATCTGTGAGTCCGCTTCTTTTTTGTTATACTCACTAGTTTGTGGTATTTTTTTGATTCCACATATAGGTGATATTATCCAATATGAGTCTTTCTCTGTCTGACCTATTTCACCGCTTTAAAATACTATTTTCCACACTTCCCAGGTCTCTCCCTTGGAGTTTTGGACTCTGTGGGTCTAGGATGGGCCTGGGAATCTGCATATTTGCCAGATACCTTGTGTGACTGGTCTGGTCAGAAAGGCTGGCAACAATGAGTATTTCTCAGTGTTTCCAGCCCTACATGCAGACATACATAGGATGCTTCAAAAAATGCAGATTCCCAGCCTCTGTTGGAACACTGAATTGGAACACAAACTTCCCAGGTGAAACTTCTTCCTTTGAGAACCACTGGCCTGAGTAAACAAGCACAGACTTAAAGAAAACACCAACGCATGTGCAGGAAGCCACCTGGGCTTGGTGTGTACCTTTCATCTTATCTGGTGGGTTCCAGGGCCCAGGAGTCACCTTGCTGGTGGCAGCAACTAGAGGAGGAAGGATGAATAAAAAGCTAGTTCTAGGGCAGCTCCAGAACCCCCAACCCCAAGGGTGGAGATTTATAACAAATTTGTTATAAATCTCCACCCTTAGCCAGCTTAATAAAGTGAAACTATGTCTGTCACAGACTATGTAAAATTGAGGCTAATAGAAAAACCACTGTATTTGCTCCCTTCCTTTTATTTATTTATTTTAAAATTTTAAATTTATTTTTATTTTTAATTAATTTTGATTGGAGTAGAATTGCTTTACAGTGTTGTGTTAGTTTCTATTGTTAAGCTAAATGAATCAGCTATACATGCACACATATCCTCTCTTTTCTGGATTTCCTTCCCATTTAGGTCACCACAGCGCATTAAGAAGAGTTCCCTGGGCTATACAGTAGGTTCTCGCTAGGTATCCATTTTATAAATAGTATCTATAGTGTATAAATGTCAATCCCAATCACTGAAGCGTTTCAACATCCATGCACACCAATCCCAATCTCCCAATTCCTCCCACACCACCTCTCCCCCTTGGCACCCATACATTTACTCTCTACATCTGTATCTCTATTTCTGCTTTGCAAATCAGGCTTCCCGAGTGGCTCAGTGGTAAAGAATCCACCTGCCAATGCAAGAGATGAAAAAGACGGGGGTTTGATCCCTGGGTTGGGAAGATCCCCTGGAGGAGGAAATGGCAACCCACTCCAGTATTCTTGCCTGGATAATCTCATGGACAGAGAAGCCTGGCAGGCTACAATCCACAGGGTCCCAAAGAACTGGACACTACTGAGCATGCACACACATACCATTTTTCTAAATTCCACATATATGCATTAATATATATTTGTTTTTCTCTCTCTGACTTCACTCTGCACAACACTGTATAGTGAAGTGAAGTCACTCAGTCGTGTCCAACTCTTTGCGACCCCATGGACTGTAGCCCACCAGGCTCCTCCATCCATGGGATTTTCCAGGCAAGAGTCCTGGAGTGGGCTGCCATTTCCTTCTCCAGGGGATCTTCCTGACCTAGGGGTTGAACCTGGGTCTCCCGCATTGTAGGCAGACGCTTTACCCTCTGAGCCACCAGGGAAGCCCTGTAACACTCTATAGGTGCATCCATATCTCTACAAATAACCTGATTTCATCTCTTTTATGGCTAAGTACTATTGCACGGTACCACATTTTCTTTATCCTTTGTGTTATTCTTTGTTGATGGATATTTAGGTTGCTTCCATGTCCTGGCTACTGGAAATAGTACTGCAGTGAACATGGAGGTGCATGTGTCTTTTCAAACTACGGTTTTCTCTGGATATAGGCCTAGTAGTGGGATTACTGGGTCATATGGTGGTTCTTGCTCCCTCTGTTTTAAAGAAAGTTTTAAAGCATATGGTTGCACATTGTTTGGCCCTGTACTGCCCAATAGAGCTGGACTGTGAGCCAGAAATAAGTGCTATGTGTTTAAATGTTCTAGTAGCCTAATGAAAAAGGTGAAATAATACAAGTGAAATTCATTTTAGCGTAGTTGACCTTAATATATCCAAACTATTATCGTTTCAACATATAACCAACATAAAAATGATTCATGAGATATTTCACACCCTTCTTTCATAGTGTGTCCTCAGACTTGTGTATTTTACACTTACAGCTCATTTTCTTTGGACCAGCCACAGTGCAAATGCTGTGTGATCACAGGTGCCCATGGTTGGTGGCTTCTGTGCTGGATGGTGTGGCTGACACCCAGTACTTGCTCCCCTGCCCATGTGCTGTGATGGGTGCAGGTGGAGCAGGCTCAGAGGGAAGCATCAGGACACAAAGACATGCAGAATGGTCCCTATGTGGATAATTATACTCATTGGTATTTCTTGCTGCCCTTTCTCCACCTCCTGAAGGAGGCTCTATGGGCCCCACTCCCTCCCACCCAACTCCCACACTCCCCGCCCCCTGCTGCTTGGAAATGGCCACCGTGTCTGCAACAAAGCCTCCTCAGAGACTCAAAGAACGTTAATCAGTTTCACAGCTGGAGGCAAAGTGATCTAGTGCAGCAATTCCTCCATTAAGGGACTTTCTCTTGGCCTTTCCATTAGGGAAAGACTTCTGCATAAAGTGAAATGTGCTTTGTCTTCACCAGGGCAGACAAAGGATGAAATCAAAAGAGCCATAACCTTGCTACTAGCTGGGCTACCAGGAGAGGCAACAGCGGAGGCAGTTCTCTCTCCGTTTCCATCTTGCTCATGGCTCTGAAAAGTGGGAGTAACTTTTGTCAGATGCCTGCCAATCCCACTGGATGGGACTTTTAAGATGCCTTGAGCAGCATTCTATTCCCTGATGAGGGAAGGAGCTGAGGCCCTTGCTGGGGCCAGGTAATGCCAGTGAGAATGAAGGGATCCTGCTCATCCCTTTCTACCTCATTCTGGCAAATTGTCCTTGGTGTCCTGCCCCTTTTTTTCCTGAGTGATAGCGCCCTTCCTGTTCCCCCAGGGACATCCACCCCCACAACAGATGCACAAACACATACATCCAATTCACTGCCCCTCAGGCATCTGCCTAACTCAGAAGTCACCACCGGAAGTCTTTGCAAAATGCTTTACACCCCAGGTTCTTGTTTTGACTGCTCAAGAAAGGAAAAAGCAGTGCTACTGGATAATTCCTACTCCAAATACACCACCACTATTCATATACATCAGGAGAGATACCTCCTTGAAGAGAAGGGGATTGTTGTCCTTATGATTAGTGAGGCCTGAATCAAAGAACAGGACCCAGGGCTGATTAGGGAAAAAGACTGACAGAAGGAAAGAAGGTTTGCAGCTTCCTCAGTAAAGGATGGTATATCTATAGCATTTTGCATTTATACTTGTGGCTCACCTTAAAAACAAATACTTGTCTATAACCCACCTACCTCACCCTCATGATAATACATACACAAGCCAAGTCCAGCTGAGTTAAGGGCTTGAACTGGGTGTTTTTTTTTATGATAGTTGTTCTTTTCTCCTAGGTACCCTTCCCTCCCACTTGCATCCCCCACCTCCCACGTCTGAGCTGGTTTGGGGAGGAAGGGTGAAAAGAGAGGAATGGGGCTTTTATAAAATATTCAGCTTACACTGAAAAATAATTGGACTGTGATGTTGTATTTACAACTTGCCCCGGCCCCATAGGAAGACGCTGCTGTGTCTGGACCTTCTGGGTGGGCTTGGAGGCATGCTTTCAGTGGCTGGTGAAGTTATTGGCGCTCTTTGGACTTGGAAAGAATAAGGGTCCTTCTTTCCCTCTGGAAACTTGGCCCCTGGAAACTGCCTGCTGTGTTCCTATGAGTTAGGAGGCTGAATTCTTGTTGCTTGATTCCACCGCAGGCCTGGAAGCAACCGAGGACTGCAAACCAGCACAGGTTGAATCATTATTCACCCATGACGTCAACTGCAGCGGGGGAGCCAGCCCGGAGGTGGCGCATCCTCCCAGGGGAACCTGACATTTCAGGAAACTGGGCCAGCTCTCTCACATCCTCCTTCCTCCTCGAACTGGTGGCACAATAAAGGATGAATGGGGCAGGAAGCCTGCTCAACATCCTCCACCCTGAAGCTCTGTGTCCATGAGCAAAACGCTGCTGCCAAGGGGCTGCAAATAGAGAAACCTGGGGTGGCGGTAAAGGAATATTCCCCGCGGGGAGGCTAGCGAGCTTGTCTGACAAGCGTTTGTTCACCGAATTGATCTGATTACTCAGGACTTTTCTTAGCCAGTGCTGGAGCAGAGAGGGGCTGCCGCTGCTTTTCATTCTATTTAATTTCTGTTTTCCAAGAATGAATATCAAGGGAGCAGCTTTGATTAAACAAGCCTTTAAAAAGGGGAGAGAATGCCAGGTTTTACAGAAAGCTTTGCTGAGTCGCTGGCAAATGGCCACATGACACAATATTTTTAGTCTATGGATATCATCTCCTTTCTAAGTACAAAACTGTTATTCCCATTAACACAAGCTTGTAAGTTCTGGGATAAAAGAAATTAGCCTGGCTCTAAAAGAAAAAAAAAAAAAATCAGGATTCCAGGAAATCAGCCTCTTAATAAAAATTTAAAAGAAATTCCCCACGTTCTAATTCTCCAGCTCTCCACCTTTTCTGTCTGTTGCTGTTGATTTTTTTTCTTCCTTGCTGAGACAGGAGGCATAACTGGAGATTTCATACCTCAGTCTAGCATTACCACATCGAAATAGAGTTTTTTTTTTAATAAATGCTGGCAAGATTGTTGTTGCTGTTGTCCTTTTGTTTTGTTAAGATTCTTTAAGGTGGGAATGCTGGTCTCAGATGGGAAAAGGCTAGGATAAAGTCCCAATATTTAACCAATATTTATTGAGCATCTACTAGGTGTTAGGCACAGGGATAGAGCAATGAGTAAAATGAAGCCCTTTCCCTCGTGAATTCCACATCTAACTGGACAGTAGTAGTTAGCATACATAGAGAGCTTATCATGGCTGGGCACTGTTCTGGAACTCTACGTGATCACTCCACGGGGCATGCCTTAGTATTCCTCTTTGTTGCACAAGCTCTCACAGCTGGAAAGCGGTAGAACCAGGATTCAGATTCAGCGTCTGGCTCCAGTCTGGATCCAGATCCACTTTATGACTCAACGGCTCCGACCTGTGACTCATGTTCCAGACGGATCTAAGAGTCTTCTCTCTGTGTCCCATCATATCCTATATATATCTCTCCCAGAGCACCTGGCCCAAATCTTCTTTGTATGTTCCTTTGGTTGACCATCATCTTCAGCAGAGCAGGGCTGTCTGTCATTTCTGCATCCCAAGACTTCAACCGTCTGGAAAACAACCAGATCTGGGAACCTATCTCCTAGAGCATCTTAAAACACATGCGCAAAAGGCCAACCAGTTCAGGTGCCAAGCTCTGAACCCTACCATTCCAGTACCTTCAACTTGGACCTCTGATATGTGGATATGTAAGGATTCTCTGCAGGAAAGGCTCTGCTCACAGAGCCAGAACTGCTCCACATGCTGCCAGCTGCAGGCCCCACCAGTCAATTGGTGGGCGGCTTGGGATAAGCATCACATCTCTGAGTGCTGCCAAGGTGTTCATACAATTTGGAGAGGGAGTGTGTTGGGAGCTGGGAGAAGGGCAGTGCTTGGTGTTGCCTGAATATTTCCTCTTAACAATGGGTTGGAAGCACTTAAGTAACCAGCAAGGAAGACTTCGTAAAACAAGCCATTACAGTAAAATGTTGTATCATCATTAACCAACCAGGCTGTAAAATAAGACAAGAATATGGGCAAATGCTAAAGCTCTAAATAAAAAGAACAAAATATGATTTTGGTTAGAACATCATCTCAATTTTTTTTGGAGAGTATATGTTTACATAGAAAGGAACAGAAGGCTATTCATGAAAATTTATAGGTGATTAATATTTTCTTTTTTAAACTTTTCTGTCTTTCCTAATTTTTGTGTTAAAAATATGTTCATTACAGCCAGAAAATGTTATTAAATAATAAATGGAAAGTAAGCACTTAAAAATGGTTTAAAAATCTTATATTGGCCCCAAAGGAGAGCTTTCATCTCTTTTCTGTGCATTCTCTCTTCTCTACGGGGAGCTCAGCTGCGATCACAACAGCAAATCGCTGGGTTGGAAAGCTTGGCTCACATTTCCTTTGATTCTAGACTTGAGGGGCTGTGACTCTGGTCTCAAAACCTCCACTTCTGATCTGATCAGGGATCATCCCTCATCCTAGTCACAAATAATGACACCTTCTACCCTTAAAGCTCTTTGGAATAAATGGCTATAAATATGCAAGCCTCACATGTTGCTGCAGCCTTCTTCATTATACAGTGTGCATTTGATTTAACCCTCACCATAATATGTGTTGGTGGTCTCATCCCTAAATTACAAGCAAGGAAGGAATTATCCCAGGTCCTGAGGTGAGATCCAGAACTTGGACTCAGCTCTTCTAATCCAGAGCCTTCACCAGCTTCTTGACTCCATCATGGAAGCAAGTAAGGGACTCCATGATCCTGATGAGCATCCATGGATGGACAGGATGGGCCTCCTACGGACTGGCCCTTGGTAGGATGAACAAATAAGCCTGTGTCCCTATCAGAGCAAGTGGTGCTGGGCAGGGGGGCCCTCAAGAGAGCTGGGCTGAGCACTGGGAACCAAGGAGGACAGGCTCTCAACTCCCCAGCTTGTACAAAGACTTAACCAGTTGCCACAGCTCTGTGATCGAATGTTAAAGAGTCCAGGCTAGCTTCCAACCTGGACGCCAGTACCTGCTAAGGTAATTTTCTCTTGCACTTGTCTCTTCCCTTTCCCCTGCCATCATTTCAATGAACAATGCTTACGAACATTTTCGTACCACATCATGTCCCAAGTTCTTTTGAGGGAAGAGACTGAATCATATTTGCTTTGTTATTGTTGTTCAGTTGCTAAGTCATGTCTGACTCTTTGTAAACCCATGGACTGCAGAATGCCAGGCTCCCCTGTCCTCCACTGTCTCCTGGAGTCTGCTCAAATTCATGTCCATTGACTGGATGACACTATCTAACCATCTCATTCTCTGCCATCTCCTCTTCTCCTTTGGCCTGCAATCAAGGTCTTTCCCAATAAATCAGCTCTTCACATCAGATAGCCAAAATATTGGAGCTTCAGCATCAGTGCTTACAATGAATATTAGGGTTGATTTCCTTTAGGATTGTCCTATTTCCTAATACATGGGAGCTGTGTTGAAACAGTGTTGATTAAAGCCAAGACATTGAATCAAAGCCAGAAGTGAGAATATGGTGGTAAGGATAAGGATGCTGGACTCAGAAGCAGAGGGCTGTTGATATGCATTTTCTGTAACTGAAGTAGGATCCAGTGACCAGCTTCTCAGGGTACTGAGGCTCAGACCAACTGATCCAGAGTTTTCTTGAATCAAGAACCATTAAGCCAGAGAACTGCCCATTTGGGTCTTCATTCTGTTGCATCAAAAAGGTTCCACGGGAAGTGAAACAACTTTGTATTTCTCCAAAGGAATATAAAATGGGAAGTGAACAACCTCACTTCCTGGGGAAAGCTGCATAGGTGTGCTTAGTTATACTTTTTCCTTTGTTTTTTTTTTTAGTATCTCCTGATTTCCCCTTCAAAGAGTTTCAGAATGTCTGCTAACGGGACCCTCTTCTCCACAACAGAATTTGACTTTGAAGCAGGAAACAGCAGGTAGCCTTTGCCAATGACCTTACTTGAAGTACCTTTTATCTGAGGGTTCAAGAGCAGGCCTGACGCAGCCAGGGGGGCCCTGAGTGTTTTGTGGCCTTGCTGCCTCGTTCAGAGGGTAGTAAGCTCCAAAGAGGGATCAGGAGCAAGGCCATTATCCAGAAGGCCTCCTTCCCTGTCCAAAATCCTCCTCTCTGGACCACAGGGATGAAGGTGTGGGAGAGGGCCCCTGGGGCATCTCGGAGGATTGCCTTGGATACCCCTCTGGCTCCAGGGAGGCAGCTATCGGAGCTGTCTGCTGACATTAGAGCAAAACGGTGGAGGCAAGCAGGCCTCTGAGGAAGGAGGTGAGGAGAGGCCAGGGTTCAAGGATGAAAATGCAGAGGTCTTGGGGTCAACCATGTTTGGCTCTGGGCTCTGTACCAGGTGTGAAAAGCAGGGCTAGTTACTTAATCTGCAGCAGCCTTGGTTTCTTTATGTAGGTGTACTAGGCACTTTGCCAGGATGTCGTGAGGAAGGATGAGGACAGTGCACAGTGTGGCGTCTGTGAGGTGGTGGCCATGGATAACAACTATAGGATGAGAAATGGAAGGGTCTTAGAGATGAGGAAAGAAGGCTGTACATAGCAGATCTAACTCTGCAGGGGCAAATGGAGAGGGGGTGGTCAGAAAGGCAACAGACACTTTCCCCACTCCCTCCACCTCGTTTGTGGCAGTGTCAGCAAAGCTTGACTCCTCCCTGACTTGGGCTGTTTCCTGACAGTTATCATCTCATCGTGGAAGTGAGAGATAGTCAAGGACTCGGAGCATCCACGGAGCTGCACGTGAACATCGTGAACATCAACGATGAGATCCCTCGCTTCACCAGGTAGGCCTCGGGGCGTGGGGAGGGGTCTCAGGTGGCCTAGTCTCTTCAGACTCATTTCATCCCAGGCGGAGGGCTGCCCCTTGCTCTGCCTGGAGGAGAGGTAAGAGGCTCCAGACCATCAGGGTCCTTTACCTGGGCCTCTGGACTTGCACCTTCCACCTCAGCTCCCCCTGCCTCCACAGCCCACAGACACATGTGCCATGGGATTCTGAGTATGTTGGGGAGGCAGTGGGGGCCACACATCTTGGCCTTGTGCAAGGCCTGCCAATGGGCACAGGTAGAAGGTAAATATGAGGTACTCATTGGATAAAGCACTCACCATTAGTAACCGCACAATCCTAAAGAATGTCATCAGTCCAGACACTTTCCCTCCTCTTGGGATATCATTGTCCACTCTTGGGATATCATTGTTTCTGACTGAGGGAAGGGCTATTTTGATGATGCCTAAGGGATCTGCTCACTGCTGGGTGCTCTGAGTTTCTTCCTGCTGTGGTGGATCCAGGACCTGTGTCTAGCAGCTCCTCCACCCAGTTGTCATGAGGAAGTGAATCTGGTGGAGACAGCCTGTGGGAGTGTGCCCAGCAGTAGTGTAGGCACAAAAGGGAAACCAGAGCCTGTCACCCATAGGAGGATTTAGGAGAGGGAGGTGGGATTCTGAGCTAGCATATGACTCTGCAGACAGCCTGACTTACTGGTTACAAAATTCTGCCTGCCCCAGTTTCTGAGCCAGGCTCAGAAACCACCATAAGGAAACTGGCAAAATGTCCTGCCTTGGTTCACTGTATTCATGGAATAAATTCAGCTCAGGAGATCCCATGAACAAAAAGCCACTGGCCCCAGAACTATTTAGAATGCTTGCAAAGTATTCTGAGATTGAGGTATTAAAGCCATTCACAGGCTAACTAAGTGCCTTTTGGCAAAACGCACCACAGTTGTGAAACTTCTGGATGTTATCACAGTCTACAGCCCAGATGCTGGGTGTCAATGTGAAGGGAACAGCAGCAGAGATACTCCCATGAAATACTTCCCATCCATGCCTGTTGCCAGGTTAAGCTCAGAAGGATGATGCAGTACATTCCTGCTGCCAGGCTCCTGCAGGACCACAGTACAGGCAGCTTATAAATAGTTGTGACATCCCAGCCTGGATTCAGACTCAAGTATTGGCCAACGTGGCAATATGGATTCATCAGTGATCCCCAGAGGAAGGTGATGGTGGTAGGGCTGGAGCTGACACATTCTGTGATTCTTTCCCCAGTCTGTGAGGTGGGGCAGACTATCAAGTTCACCCATGGGGCAGAACTTGTAGGCCATCTGGTTTGAACTATGTCTTTCAAAATAAAGCATTGCCTCTGAGGAAAGAGAACATGACCTTGGCTGGTTTTTGAGGCCCCCAGAGATGGCTCTGGAACTCTGGTTCTTACTTTCAGTTTGAGAGATGAACCTGTTAGGCTCCATCCCAGACAGGAAGCATGAACTATGTGACTGTTTAAACATATTTTTGAAAAAACAGTCAACTTTCTTTCAGAGTATTCCCCTGGATGTTGGTAGGGATGGGTCTGCAAGAGCTTCAGATCTAGAAGGACTGGAGGCAAGGTGGCTGCTCAGTTAGAGCCAACTTAGTTCCTCAGCCATCTCCTTCAACAGGTTTGCTCAGTTTCAAACTAGGTACTGACTTTGAAGGTTTCCTGGTTCCCTTGAACCGTGATACTTCTTTCCCCCCAAATCAGTGCTAGGACTAAACATTTGTTGTTGTTCAGTTGCTCAGTCATGTCCGACTCTTTGTGACTCCACGGACTGTAGCACATCAAGCTTCCCTGTCCTTCACTGTCTCCCTGAGTTTGCTCAAACTCATGTCCATTCAGTTGATGATGCCATCCAACCATCTCGTCCTTTGCCGTCCCCTTCTCTTCCTACCCTCAATCTTTCCCAGCATCAGGGTCTTTTCCAATGAGTCAGCTCTTTACCTTAGGTGGTCAAAGTGTTGGAGCTTCAGCTTCAGCAGCAGTCCTTCCAATGAATGTTCAGGGTTGATTTCCTTTAGGATTGACTGGTTTGATCTCCTTGCTGTCCAAAGGACTTTCAAGAGTCTTCTTTAGCACCACAGTTCAAAGGCATCAATTCTTTGGTGCTGAGCCTTCTTTATGGTCCAACTCTCATATCTGTTCATGGCTACTGGAAACTTGGAACTAAACGTAAGTTATTTAGTTCAGTATTAACACAATTAATTCCTCAAATGGACTTGAGTAGACTGAGTTTAAGTATGAAGTAGAAATGTAAAATGTGGAACCACTCTTCTCTCTTGACTCTTTGTTAAGGTTCTGCAATGAACACAATTAATGCAAGTACTACTTCTGTTGTTGAAGATGTCTCACCATTGTATTCCTGGATGGTGACAAATGTCTCAGTGTTTTCTGGACTTGTGACATGCACTCCAGGATGCTGCCATTATGAAAGCTGGGCAGCTCAGTATAAGAGTACTTGACTTACATTCACCATCTACATCGCAGGCAGAGTTCTCTATATTTTTGCAGAGATCCTTGTTTTAGAGTTGGGCAGGAGGGTCTTTCTCTTTTTTGCCCACCCCTTTTGCATTTACTCACACTCCTTTTCAACCTGGTGCCAGATAGTGTAGACATACTTCAGAGGCTTAACAGACATCATCTCAGGTCATCCAGGATTCACAGCCTTTCCCCTGAGGGTGGCCATGGCCCCAGGCTCTGGTGAGCCAGTGTGATGGAAAGAAGAGTACGGAGAGTGGTAATACCAGAGCTTCCCCTGTCGGGGAACTGCCAGGGTCCTGGTTTCAGCACATTTGAACAGATCTCTACTGTGGTCTCAGGGTGACACTTCTAAGTGATATTTTATACACACTTGGGCCTTGGATCCTCAAGCCAAATAAACCACAGATTTTATCTTCTGCCAGGCTCAATATCAAGTCAGCCAAGGAAAGGGTATTATATCTGGGTAATTATATCTTCACCAAGTCCCTCAAGGGACCTGAGTTCCTGGAGCACCCAGCATGGACTAGATGAGCCCACAGAACAGGGTCTTAAACAGCTGCACTCCTGACATGTCAAGAAGGATACTTTAGGTGGTGGCGTTGTCCTGGGCATTGCAGGTTGTTTAGCAGCATCCCTAGTCTCTCCTCACTACATGACAATAGCAGCCTGCTCCTCTAGTTGTGACAAACAACAGAATCACCTGCAGCTGAGAACCACTGTCTTAGAGAAAAAAAAAAGGAGGCTGGGGAGAAGGGGATTTCTCTCCCAAGGTGTCCTCTGTCTGTCCTATGAGAGGCGGGGAACCTGTGGCTTTTACCTCTAGTGATCCTTTACAATGCACCCATTCTAAGTTGCTTCAGTTGTGTCTGACTCTTTGCAACCCTATGGACTGTAGCCTGCCAGGCTCCTCTTTCCATGGGATTCTCCGGCAAGAATACTGGAGTGGGTTGCCATGCCCTCCTCCAGGGGATCTTCCTGAACCAGGGATCGAACCCATGGCCCTTCTGTCTACTGCACTGGCAGGCAGGTTCTTTACCCCTAGCACCACCTGGGAAGCCTAATTCCTTACACAAGTAGTCTTTCTCGAACTTTAAAGTGCATACACATTCCCTGGGCATCTTTGAAACTGTGGATCCTAATTCAGTGGTCTGGAGGGATTTGGAGGTCTGTCTGCAGACCCTACATCCTCAGGAAGCTGGTTAGAAAGGCAGGGACCACATTTGGGGCAGCAAGGGTGAGGCTATGAAGGTAGTGTGGTTGTCTTAGCAATCTCTTTGTTGAAAGTTAACAGAACCCCCTCAATGTAGCATCCCTCCCAAAACATCCAACATGTTAGAAACAGGGGCTATCACACAGTAGAATAAGGACTTAGTACAGCCTGAGAAGCCAGAGCCAAATCCCTCTCCCCTCTGTCTCTGCTGTTGGTTCCTGCCACCCCTGCTTCCATGGCCACACCAACTTTGTCCATCCCTGGATCCCAGTGGGTGGCATAGTTTCCCTGAGAACGATCTGTGTCCAGCCAATAAATGGATGAACGGTGGCTTCTGTGGGACCACCGGTGGTGAGAGGTCCAGAGCCCTAGGGTAGCCTCTTGGGCTGAACAAGATTATTGTCCCCCAACAGTGGAGTGAGCCTTCAGGCAGTCACCCCACAAGTGAGGGCAGGCCCAGGATCCGGGGAGGAGCCTGGCCGGGGAGGGCTGCCTCTGACTCTCCCCTTTCTCCTCCCTCTGGCCCTGCAGATGATGGCACAAAACCACAGAGGCATTCTGAGCTCATGAAATGAATTCAATCCTTTAGATACGGGGTATAGTATTCCCCTCTTAAAGAAGCTCCCGCGTGGGAAGACCCAAATTTAGGAGACCGGGAAATTAGAGATGACTATTTGCCCCACAGAAGTGATTTTCCCTCCACAAAAGGACTTTCTGCAGTTATTTTAAACAATAAACCTCCCTCAGTACATGCAAAATTACTCAATTACCAAGCTGTGCAGTTAAAACTTCAAACCTATCTGTCTTGTTGTAAGGCAGTGGAAGTCTGAGGAAGGTGGGTAAGTTGGTAATTTGGGGTTACCTTGTAAGAAGTCATCCTTGGAGGGCAGTGTGCTGACCTTGGCTTCTGGCGGGGTGTCATTTCTCCCTTCAGAGAACTGACCTCATGGTTAACACAACTTGGACAAGCATACATGTTCTGTGTGTGAATTCTGCCTCCTCAGCCTAAGAAAAAGAAAAGAAAGAACTAAAAAGTGAGCAGAGGCACTAAAATAGAGAAGATTTACTGTGAAACTCTAGCAGCAGCTATGGGATAAGTGTCAGGAAACCACAGCTCTGGATATTGTGTCCAGAGGGATTTTCACAAGAATTTAGGGGACTTCTGCACACATATTGGGAGAAGAGAAGACAGCTGGACAGGCCAACGATCCTTATTTTAAAAGACGTGAATGCTGAGACTGATCTGAAATGGCATCAGGCCTGCGTGGAGGCAGGGACTGAAGCCGATATAAATTGTTGCCGTCACAGCGTGGTGACTTCTTTGCATCCACAGGGACGTGCTCTTTGGAAACACAAAAGGCAGTCACCCCTCTTTTCAGCTGCTGAGTTCTCTCTCCCAAACACCGTTGATGCAATTCCAACAGCTCAGCGCTATATTTAGCTTGAACCAAAATACCCACCTCCCATACTCCACCCTCCTGTGCCCCTGAAAATTAGCTGTGTCTGCTGAAATTCTGTTCCAGCATGACACACATGTACACGATTCCAGAGGAGCTGAGTCCAGGCATCATCGTGGCCCATATCACAGCAGAGGACCCTGATGATAGAGGTTTCACCAGCTTCCTTCTCTACAGCATCACTACTGTCAACAGCTATTTTATGATCAATCAGTGTAAGTCAAACACATACATCCTTGTGCATTTTTTAATTCAGCCATTTGGCTTGTTTTACAGATATTTTCTCTTTTGTTCTGGGGCATGCCTTTATATCTATAGACTACTGTAAGTTATTGGAATAATAGGTATATTTTTTTGGCTGCACCTCATGGCTTGCTGTATCTTAGTTCCCTGACCAGAGATTGAACCCAGGCCCTCAGCAGTGAAAGCCTAGAGTCCTAACCACTGGGCCAGCAGGGAATTTCCTATAGTAAGTGTCCTAAAGCAGCTGGCCTAGGGGCTATGGTCACTGAACAGGGTCCTGTGTGACTGCTGTATCGCTACTTCCCCTGCGAGGCAGGTGGGTAACTAGGGGCAAATGAGTTCACTATCGTGAGGGTACCCCAAAGCCTCCTAAACAGAGAACCCAGACCAGCACTGTCCAAAAGAAATAGAATAGAAGCCAGATTTGTAATTTTTAAGTCTTTAGGGGCCACACAAAGTAGAAACAGGTGAAATTCATTTTAATAAGGCGTTTTATTTAACCCGAAGCTTCCTAAACAGAGAGCCCAGACCAATCAACGTCCAAGACAAGAACCTACATGAGGTTTTTTTTGTATGTATATAGAGGATATCCTCTTTGTAAGCCAGTCCTCATATCAGAACGTTCTTTTCCAGTTTACTGCAAGTCTTCATCTGCCTCTGACTCTTCATTTCTCTCCAGAGAGCCATGTTCTGACCTTTGCTTTCTCAGTGACTGGGACCATCCAAGTGGCGCGCAGGATAGACCGAGACGCAGGTGAATTAAGACAAAATCCTGTCATATCTCTGGAGGTTCTGGTGAAGGATAGACCTTCTGGGGGTCAAGAGAATCGCAAGCAGATAACCTTCATTGTGGAAGACATTAATGACAACCCCTCGACATGCACCAAGTTCACCTTCAGGTATGCCTTCTGAGACACGTGCAGACATGTCACCCCTCTAGGGGCCCTTGGCTCCTCTGCTATAGTCTGGCGGGGACTGAAGGATCATGGGCACTGGAGACATGCTCAATAAAATAAGTTGATTTGAACTGTCTCTTTCGGTGAGAGATTTTCCTTCCTCATCATTTTTTCTTCCCTCTCTTCCATTTTCTTTCCTCTTTGGATCTCCCTTCTCCATTTCCTTACTCTGTTAAAAAATATTCTTATTTTGCTTTCCTCTACAACACGTTCATCTTTGTTGGTGACAGGTCCACAGGACTTGTCAGACCCTCTCTGGACTATGCATTTCCTTTATTTATTCGGACTCATGGCAAGACCGAACTGTGGGTTAGCAGTTATAATAGATAATTCAGACTTAGGACCAGTAACTAGGACCTCCCAGAGAAGCATGCCATCAGCAATATGAATAAATCAAACCAAGTATTTACTTAAAACAAAGCATCTAATTCACTTTACACAACTTAACTGCCTGTAAACAAAAGGCAGCAGAGAAGAGGGGAAAGGCAGACACAAGTGGGATACAAGTGCTTTTGGATATTTTGACCTGTTTTTTGTCTCACAATCTACTCATTATTATTTTTAAATAAAGTCCCTTGTGATTTGGGGTTAATATGCCTTTTGGAAAACAGTACCGTCTTTCTGGGCAGCACAGGATGAGATGGTTAGATAGCATCACCGACTCAATGGAAATGAACTTGGGCAAACTCCAAGAGATAGTGAGGGACAGGGAGGCCTGGCGTTCTGTAGTCCACGGGGTTGCAAAGAGTCAGACATGACTGAACAACTGAACAACAACAAAAACTGTCTTTCCACTATTTTGTCTAAATACCACAAGATGAGTAGCTACCCAGATTAGCTTCATCTCTGTGGTTTCTTAATAGCAAGTCTCCCATTTCTTGGGAGTCTGAAGGTGGTCCCTCCTGGAGTTGGGAGGGCAGTGGCTCTTGCTGAGGGAGTGTCCCATGTCTGGAGCAAGGCTGAACACCAGAGCTGGTCTCCCTTTCAGATGTTTCCAGTCAGAGTCTCACTCTGGGTTTATCTTGGACTGGTTTTGAGGTTCACTTTTAAGCTCTAGGTGACTTTGGACACAGACCCAATATATAGTGTGATTGTGCAAAGGACAAAGGACCCTGGACAAAGACTGTCTCAGGTAAGCAATAGAAATACAAACTCCTGTATTATGCTTCTCAATTTCCCCCACTGGTATGCCCAGCATAATGCTAAGAATTAAGTGGCTTTGAGTCTGATATCAAAACAGTTAAACCCTGTTCTGCACTCTATTTGCCTCTTGAAGTCCAGCCTCCAGCCTTCCCCACCCTGCTCTGTTCACCAGGAGGCTGACTTCCATGGATATCAACTGCTCCCCTGCCTTGCAGCCTCTGATCGGCTCATGGAAAGCCCTGAAATGAGGGGGAGATAGAAGTCAGTGTATTTATCCTCCAGATTCCTCCCTCCAGTTAGGTGAATCAGCCCCTTCATCCCCTGAAGGTCTCTGTTCCTATTAGGTAGCCCTCCGCACACAGTACCTTCTGTCCCTGGTTCTGGCTTTAGGAACTGCTCCCTCTGGCTCCTCCAGGCCTAGGAGTGGAAAGGGAGGTCCATTCTTCCTAGCCTGAGATACTGCACCATCCTTTGAGGTTTTCATGTACCCTGTGTGCACACTGTAACAGTTCCTTTACTAAACCTCCCAGAATTATCCTAATTTGCCATCTGTTCTTGCTGAAGCCCCTATCAATCAATAATAGCCTTGAACATGCGACAAGTTCCTATCCCAACCCCAACAGCAGGATCTGTTTGATGGGTGGGAACAGTTGTCTTTAATAGTTAGGATTGGACTTCCACACCATTTTCTGTATAAATCAAACCCACCTCTGTTAAGAGAAGTCTGGTCCCTGGGACGCAGTAGAGATGATCCATAAACTTTACATTCTCACTTTCTTTGTGAATCTAAACCTATACTGGGGCTACTGGGTAGCTCCAGTGCATCTTGGGAAATTCTCTTCCTCATGTCCTGCTCTTCTAGACCCTCTTGCTTTCTCCTTTGTTCTCCTGAACTGAGAGGTGGGGGAAGACGGTTGAAGAGTAAGAACTCTGGGTATCAATGACTGGAGAGACTGTGCTATCGCCAATCTTCCTGGTCAATTTTCTCCCCTCAATGCATTTCTGATAAGTGTGTCCTGTGGCTTCCTGCAGTCCAGAGTCCCTGTTGTGTGAGATGGCAGTTTGCAGACTGCATTCCATATTAGCTGGTAAAATCACATTTTGAATATCCTAGACTGTCCAGACAAGCCCACACAGAGTCCTCCTCTTGATAATTTTCTCTCCAAATGAGCCTTGAAGGTCAACAACAGCCAGGAACTGAACTGACTGTATTTTTTACTAAGGGTAACTCCAAACAAGGTTCCAGGAGGGCTCTGGGCTTTTCCACTGGGCATAACCTGCAGTCTCTCCACGAAAGCCAGAGCATGAGGAGGGGCAAAAAAAGGGCTCCATCTTTGGCCATCCTAGAAGTGGAAGTTTTTTTACTCCCAAACCCCAGCCTCATTTGCACACTCTGGGGGCTGGGAAACCCTGGACTGCATCACCCACCATCCTCCCATGCTTGGCATCTTCTCGATTCCCACCACACCAGAGCGGAAAAACACTATCAGATCCAAGCTGAACCAAATGACAGAACTGGTGCTGCCACAGGCTCTGACAGCCTTGTCCCTGAATGTGCATTCCTTCTTCAGGGATCTTGATGCAGACCCTGCAGTGGGGCTTGGGGACTCAGGTAGAAGAGGGTGGGAGGGTGCCAAGCTGCCCAGTGGACCCAAAGAGGCAGGTGGCTTTGTGCTATGTTTCCTGCCACCCCCGTGGGTCCGGACAGCCCAGAGAGAGAAACAGCCCCTGCAGCTTCCCCAGGATGGTGATGAATGAGCCCATGGCCCCGATGGAGGCATCAAAGACGCCGTGACAGCCCCGCTCTGGTTGTAAATTGTCAGGCGCTTGGCTGAAAGCACTTGCCAAGCTGTTTGTGAGCCGTAGGCGGAGGAGGTCGACGACTCATAAGGCGGCTGGGCCTGTCACCTCTGCGTGGGGAAGGAACCGTGGTCAGATGACTGGGAGGGAGGGCAGCCTGCCTTTGAGGCAGGGAGTGATGAATGAGGGGGAGTGGCGCTCCAAGTCATGCGTTTAGGGGAAAAATACCAAGTGGCAGGGGAGAATGAAAAGAACATGCCAGGTGGCCCTAAGCAACTGAATGTGAAGGCCTTTTTTGGAGGGCATGAAATGTCTGGCTTCAGGACTCTAGAGTCTTTGCATGATGGCAGCCTCCTGGCTTCTGCAGACTTGTAATCAGAGCTCATATTCCTGAACCCTTTGGGGCCTGGAGAGTCACTGATGGAACCTAAAGTAAAATGTGCTGTGACTCTTTACACTGACAATAGAGGATGCTGCCTAGATGTCTTTCTGGGATATGTCTTGAAACTACTCTGAACCAGTCATTCTTCATTTGTAAAACAGGGACAAGAATACAAACCTCTTGGTGATGAGAGGATGAGAGACAGAGTTTTTAAAGTTTGGTAGGATGCACAGAGTTGGTATTTAACAGACAGTATCTGTTCTAAGCATCCAGGACATCATGCAATCAAGATAGGAGCAGAGATGCTGGAACTCCTGTCCGGATGAGACACAGAAGCGATCTTTGCCTGTGGTGGCATCATGGAAATTGTAGTTACATCTGTGAGAAAGACCACTTTCCCAGAAGCAAACCCAGTTATCTTCAGTAGCCCAAGACCATCCTTGCCATCAGACTTGGCTCCACGTTTGCTGAGTCCATTTTAGCTGCCATGAAGAGCTAATGTGGAAGGTAGAAAGCAGCATAATTTTGTTGCAGAGAGAAGTGATAGTACAGAGGATTAGAGAATTTAACATGTTTTGATGCTCCCAGAACAAGATGCCAAGACAAGATTAAAGGTGCCAGGCTTTTATTAGTGGAAATGCCTATGGGAGCCATCAGATTGTGATGCGAGTCTGACCTGAGTAAAGGACCGAGGGAGGATGCGTGGGTGAGAATGTTCTAGTCAGCTATGCAGTCCATGACTTGGCTAGAGCAATAGGGAGTCCTGGAGCCAAAGTCAGCTGTCACAGGATAGGAATGAGTCTGCCTTAGTATCGCTGTCCTGCCCTGTCATTGGCACACAACCTCACTGCAAATCCAGCAATGGGTTTCAGAGCCTGGCAGCTGGGATCTGTGGTCCATTATGTTCCCTCAGCTGAAGGTCTTCCAGGCACATTCTCATGACAGCCACAATATATTTTTGTAAGAAATTCTGCCCAAGGTAAAACATGATTGTGGTAGGTACAGAAGAAAGAAAAGAAAGAAGGGAAGAAACGGAAAAAGAAACAGTACTCATACAAATTCCTCTCTGCCTATACACAGGCTATTTTGCAGTGTGATTTTGCCATTCTTCCCACTGAGAGATGAGTATCTCCTTCTACTCCTTGAATCTGGACTTAGCCAGGTGAATTGCTTTGGCCATCAGAACATTCACAAACATGGCATGGCAGGTGCTTGAAAAGTGTGTATGCATCGGGACTTGCCCTCTCTTGCAACTTTTGGAAGTAGCACTTCCTGAGATCTCCATGAGAAGAGCCCAGCCTAGCCTCCTGGAGGATGAGAGACAAAGCAGAGACCACCCACCTTCCCACCAAAGGTGTGAGTGAAGCTTTTGGGGAGTATCAGCCTCCAGCAAGCTGTCAATGACTGGAGAGACCAGCCAAGCAGGACTGGAACCAAAAGCAAATGGATAACCATTAGTGTTGTAAGAAAGAATAAGTGTCCATTGCTTTAAACCCTAGGTATTGGGCTGGTTTGTTATGTAGCAGAAGCTAACTGACAAGTCCATTTTCTAGATGGAAAAACTGAAACCTGGAGACACGTGAAGACACTCAATGAACTGAAGCCTAGAGGTGTTAACCACACTTCCTTGGAGTCTTCCACTCCAACCTGGGCTTGACCAGACAGCTCTGAGTTTGGCGGCAGCTTTACTCATTTGCGTGTTACTAATATTTGCCTTGCTCCTGGAGTGAACTGAGATTGGGACCCAGAATTCCACCCTTAATAAGCCTCTATTGAATGAATGATGCTAAGGTGTCAGGAGGACCTTCCATGCCTTTGAAGTCATGAGGACACAAGTAGAGGAATTTCTAATCTTCTAAGCATGGGCATGGAGGGGTGTAGGGGTACAGGGATCTCCCCCAATCAGATTATCAACTCCTGCAGGCAGGGACAGAATTTATATTTCTCTTGTATTCTTCTTCACTCCTTTACTAGTCCCATAAGCTACTATTCATTCATTCAACAAATATTTCCTGAGCATGCCAAGAACAAAGCAGATAAAGATCTTCACCCCTGTGGAGCTTACATTCTTGGAGCCAGAGGTCAGAAGAATGGGACAGGTGATAGACAGGATAAGTAAGGAAACTCTATAAGTGTATTGAAAAAAGATACTTATCTTTTTACTGACCAGCAGTAAACGTAAAGCGGGGAAGGGGAGAGGGAGCAATGGGCAAGGGGCATTGACATTTTAGATGGGGTAGCCAGGGAGGCTCCTGAGAAGCTGCCATTTGATTCAAGATTAAAGAAAGAGAGAGAGCAAGCCGTGTGCACATTTGTGGGAGGAGCATTGCACAGTAACTGCAGTGGCCCTGAGGCCAGGGCCCAGGGAGTGTCCAGGAGCATAGGGAGGCCAGGGCAGAAGGATAGTGAACAAGAAGAGTTAGTAGATGAGCTCAGACAGGTAAGGGGTAGGGCTGAGGGGTGTGCACACATCATGAAAGATGCTATAGATCGGAGTTAGGACTTGGAGTGAAATAAGGAGCCTTTCGGGATTTAGGAGCAGAGAAGTGGCATGATCTGACAACATTTTTCACAGGCTCCCTCCGGCTGCTGTGCTAAGAATCTTCTGAAAGGAGGCAAGGGCAAAGAGGGGACACCAGTTAGGCGGGTATTGCCTTAACCACAGACTTCCTTTCAGTTGAAATGAAAGTCAGGCTGTCTAGCCTAAGGCCTATGTTAGAAGGAACACTCAGTCACCATTTGTTGGGGGAAAATATTGAATCGTGTCTTTTTGCCAGCATTATGGTGCCTGAGAGAGCAGGCAGGGGGACGTCGCTTCTGGACCTGAACAAATTCTGCTTTGATGATGACAGTGAAGCACCAAACAACCGATTCAACTTCACCACGCCATCTGGAGTGGGGAGCGGCAGCAGGTTTTTACAGGATCCAGCTGGCTCTGGGAAAATCGTGGTCAGTTAATGGGCATTGCATCATCGAAAGGGCACTGGGGAGGTTGGTCTAACATGCATAGTGCTCCTGCTGCCCCACAGAGAGAAATTTCCAAGGTAACTTCCTCTCCCACTATAACTGACAAACGGATAGTGACTCTGTTTACCGGATTTGTTCTTTATCTTACCCAAGTTCCAGGAATTGTTTATTATGCATGGTTATGCCTGGGGTGCTAAGGATTAGATTCTCTCTTGCATGGCTTGCGGTTTGCAGCCTGCGAGTCTGGTTAGCTGCCTCCACAGTCACCTCTGTTCCCTCTGGGCTCAAGCACTTCTGTTTGTTTCAAGGCTCCTTCTTGGCCATAGAGGTGTGAGTTGAGAGAGAGCAGGGCCTGGGGTCATGAGTGTGTCTTGCTAAATTCCACACTGTAGGACCATGGGAGACCCAAAGGTGAATAAGGAAAAGAGGAGTATCTCCATGGGGGCCAATACAGAAACGGAAGAACATGGGCATGAAAAGACGGTCTCAGTGAGCTGTGTGAGATCTTTCACAACAAGGTTCCCACCGGACAGTTGTGGGGACGAAGTAGGAGAAAGATAGAAGGGCAGGGGGAGGTGGGGGTCTTAAAGGGAGTGGTCTTGATGGGGGAGGTGGTCTTTGCAACAGAGATAAAGCCTCAGGAAGAACAAGCAGCCCACCAACCATCATCTCATCTATCCTCTTCTTCACCTCCTATCCTCAAGAGTTATACCAATTTTATTGATTTTTTTCTGTTTAAGAAATTAGTACATGTTCAGTATACTAGGAAACACAGGAAAGCATTACTATTCAGTAATAAACGCTATTAACATGTTGATATGTTTCCTTCTTGTCTGCTTCCCTGTGCATAAATTTTATGTATAATCTATACATATATCCATAAGTATTCTGAATGATGGAAATAGCCCTGCATGTAGGATTCTGTGTCACGTTTCTCTTCAACCCACTTGAAGTCTTGAGCCTAGCTGGACAGTAGTGCTTGATGAACATCTTTAAACACAGATTCTGTCTCTTGATAAGTTCTATCAAATAAGTCCTCTAGTAGTGAGCAAGGGTATGGACATAACTTTTTAAAGCTCCTTCTATGGGCAAAATGCTTTTTAGAAAGGTTTTGCAACTTACATGTACACCAACAGTATATGAAAATGTCAGTTCAATTAAAAGGATTGTTTATTCTGTGTAATCTGATCTCTCTGTTTTAATCTAGTTGATTGGTGATCTAGATTATGAAAATCCAAGTAATCTAGCAGCTGGCAATAAATACACCATGATAATTCAGGTACAGGATGTTGCTGCTCCTTACTATAAAAGCAAGTATCATTTTGATTTATTTCATAAAGCATCTTCCTTAAATTGCAGTGACTAAACTGTGCTAGACCAGGCTCGGCCCCGGGCTGGGGATGTATTGGTATTCAAAAGGAGACCTCCAACACCCCCAACACTTGGGAATCAGACCAGTCTCCTCTTGTCCTTCACCAAGAACAGTTAATCAGTCTCCAAATCCTTTCTTCTGTGTCACCTACCAAAATCTCAAAGACCTGGTGCCTCCCCCTCCACTCTACCCGACCCCCAATCTACTAACACTGCTCTAATGCAGAACCTCCTCTTCTGTAGCTGAATTACAATGCCAAGAGTCTTTTAAGAGTCTTTCTGCCCACCTTTAGTCTTGCCCATTTCCAACGTACCCATCACATTTCTGACAGTGATTTTCAGGAAACACAAATGTCATCATATTACTTCCTTACTTAAAGCCCCATATCTGTGTCTCCTCATAGTTATCAAGTTCCCTTTCAAACTCTTTTGACTTGGCACAAAGCAATAGAGCGGGTCACATGAATTTTTTTGGTTTCCCAGTGCATATAAAAGTTATATTTATACTATGCTGTAGTTTGTAAAGTGTGCAATAGCTTTACGTCTGAAAAAATAATGTACATGGGTTTCCCTGGGGGTCAGATGGTTAAGACTCAGCACCTCCAATGCAGGGGGCATGAGTTTGACCCCTGGTCAGAGAACTAAGATCCCATAAGCTGCATGGCACAGCCAAAATAATAATAATAAAAAATTTTAAGTAATGAACATACTTTAATTAAAAACACTTTATTGTTTGAAAACACTAATCATCACCTGAACCTTTGGTGAGTCATAATCTTTTTGCAATGGTAACATCAAAGTTAATTGATCAGAGATCACCATAACAATATACTAATGATAAAGAAGTTTGAAATACTGCAAGAAATACCAAAATGTGACACAGAGACACAAAAGTGAGCAAATGCTGTTGGAAAAATAGTGCCATATTTTTCAACTTGCTTGACACAGGGTTGCCACAATCTTCAATTTGCAAAAAAATGCAGTTATCTGCAGACTACAATAAAGTGCAACAGATCAAGGGATGCTTGTATTGTGATTTAATGTTTTTCCTATTTCCACTTATAGATAACATCTACATTTATATCTTAACAAGCCCAGAAAATGAGTTTCCTATTGTCTTTGATAGTCCGTCCTATGTATTTGCCGTGTCAGAACTGAGCCCACGTAAGTAACCCACTGCAGGGCCTTTGAGGGACCCATTTATATGGAGGCACTTGGGCGGAGGGAGGCCCCGGTGGTATTATGCACAACAAATCACCGCAGATTCCTGTTTACTGCATCTCTTATTTCTTTTTAAATTGTCCTCACTGTGGAGGAGCCCTTCAAGTGAAATCTAGATTTTAAAAACTGTTGACTAAACTGCATTTCTCCCTAACCCCCTGATTGCCTCTTTGTCTGGGTGTCTGATTCTGCTAATCCTCTCTTTTTGCAGCCTAAGGTTTCCCTTGGTCTCCACTGTGATTTTTATCCAGCTCACTCAGAATTGAGATTTAAAAATAGAAGGCTTCCCATTTCTAGATTTCTCTCATTTACAAACAAAATAAAGATGCTTTCTCTCGCCATCGCAGGATTCCCTGGAGGCCTCTTTTTCCTGCCTTTTAGGACTCCTCGATTTCTGTAGGCTCCTTCCAATCAAGCTGAGTTTCTCCCTCTCTCTCCCAGTTTGAAGAGAACACTGTTAACTCTACAATAATCAGAGTTTATCACAGCCTTTGATTGTGACTACTTCTATACTAAAAACCAAACAAACCTAAAACTCTGCCTCTAAAATCATCTCTTGTTCATTTCATTCTCTGTCTTTATGATGAGCTCCATTTCCTGACATTACATTTTAAACAAAACACAAACAGAGGGTCTCAAGAACATGCTTTTAGTTCCTTACTAAAAATGCTTTTAGTTCCTTACCCAGTGAATAACGAATGCAACAGGAATGGGCTTTTTATGAATTTATAGATCCTGATACAATTGTTAATCACCTGTTTCAGGTCAAGCATGTAGTGCCAGCCTATGTATGTGAATAAGAGAAAATTCTGCCCTTGAGGAGTGTAATTTATGAGGAAGAACTACAAAACAAGCAAGACAGAATTACAGCAGCCCCACCAACAAGACTTGTAAAATAAGCCAAATGGAACAGGATTTAAAAATAAAAAAT
The DNA here is from genome assembly GCA_007570785.1 of Antilocapra americana. Lineage (NCBI taxonomy): Eukaryota > Metazoa > Chordata > Mammalia > Artiodactyla > Antilocapridae > Antilocapra > Antilocapra americana. The sequence goes on along the minus strand of ML664200.1, from coordinate 2,871,590 downwards.
ATTCTAATCATCCTGTGGCTAAACCCTTAAAAATTAGTTTTTATTTTGCTTATAAGTGCACCCCAGGCTCATTAGAGAAAATCCTAAAGATAAAAAAGAACACTGCTGCAAAAAGATGTATATGGCAGGATGTTCCTTCCAGTGTTATGATCATATAATAATTGGCGTACTGGAGTCTATATAAAGGAATGAATTGTCTTTTACACTTCACAGTATTGCTTGGATCACATGGCCAGTTTCCTAGTGGGTGTCATTAATGTAATTTGAATGTAATAGAATTGAAGATGTAAAACACACAGAGTTTGAACAGCAAAGAGGCCCCCAAAAGTCTGTCGGCCCATGGCACTGAGAATGTCTGCTCCTGGTTCCTCCCCTCACCCCCAAAGCAGGACTAATCTCAGATATTATTCTCAGGAGTAATTACAGGTTCTTTATTCTTCCAGCTAGAACCCGGGTTGGACGAGTGCAAGCAACAGATAAAGACTTCCCCAAGAGCCGCATCACATACTCCATCTCTGCTGGAGGGGCCAGCCAGCAGTACCCAAATATATTTTGGATTAATCCCCAAACGGGAGAACTCCAGCTGGTGACTAAAGCAGACTATGAAACAATCCCTGTCTATATTCTCAGAATCCAGGTCACCAACAGCGAGGACAGCAGCTCAGTCACTGTGAGTGGGGCTGTGATGCATTTACACGTATCCAAGTGGTAGACTTTAGGTCTCCCTGGCACCCTCCAGGTGTGGCTGTAGAAATAAAGAATCTTAAAAGGGCACCTCCTGCAGGAAATGTCTAATGGTATGCCAGACGGCACAATCAGACACACACAGGAGTGCCAGGAAATAAAGATTGACATCTGTAAACCCACGTTTGTGTGTGACTGGGAGAAGCACTGAGATGGAAGGTTGCCCTGGGGGACAAGCTTCTTTCTGTTGCTCTTAAATCTCCCCTTGCTTTTGTGGTGGGCTGCTGCTGTGCATCACCCCCAAGCATTCAAAGTTTTCCCCTATTCTTACCCCACCCCCATCACAGCAGTTTGGCTAGGTCTTATAAAAAAAACAATCTGGCTAGACATGGGGCTATATTACTTTACCACCTCTGATGTTGAGAGTCTGGTTACATGCATTTCTGGGTCAGGAGGTCTGAGTAGGGCCTGAGAACCTATATTTCTGACATGCTTCCAAGTGGTGCCTATGCAGCTAGTCCACAGCCATACTTTGAGGAGCCTGGGTTTAAGTGATCTGTACTAACAGTGTTTAGGACTATTTGAGGATAATATGAAGGCCACAAAGAGGGAAATATTTCTTGGTCTTTCCTGTCAATAAAGTGAAAAAGCATAAGGCAAAATGAACTCAGCTAGCGGCAAGCATCCTTGTGTGATAGAGAGAATGACTGGTTCAGAGTCAGGAGGTAGAGTTCATTTCTCAACTTTGATCCCAGTTTTCCAAGGGGGTATGAGTAATGCTTATCTTTGTACCCTGATTTCTTTCTCTCACCTGGAGAATCACCTCATAACCCAATGCCTAAATAGTCCAGTTCCTCTGATGACTTACTTTGAATTAGCGGGACAATGTTTTTAACAATGTGTGAGGCTCAGGGTTGCAAGCTAAGGAGAAGATGTGCTTAGTTGAAGGTAATTGTTGTGTTTGTTAGGTTGGGTTTTTGAGAGGAATGAATGGAGTCCACTTTGGGAGCTAACTAGAGAGAACATTTCAATTTATTTCCAGGCTCAGAAATAGCTGAAATCCCCAAATTTCAAAGGTAGAATGAATACGACTCAAAAATTCATAAGCTTTTTAAAAGGGTGATGATCACATAAGTCCCTTTCAGGGCTGACATTCAATGTTCTGTGCTGGCAGGCATCCCAGTCCATATTCCAATTCACTAGGCATAAAAGATGGTGATGAAAGAGAATAGGCTGGCCCCTGCTTGCGGCCTGCCAGCGCCACCAGCTCAGTGCGGTGCTGATAGCCTGGGTTACAGATGAAAGCCTGGCTAAGCCCCGTCACCTCCTTCTATCCCAGTGGTTCTCAACCCTGACTGCATGTTAGAATCAGCTGGGGAACACAAAAAAATGGGCCTGGGAACCAACTTCCAGAGAGTCTAATTCATTTGGTCTGGAGTGGGCCAGACAAGTGGAACCAGTGTTGAGAGCCGTTGTTTTATCTTCCAAAGTTAAAGAGAACTTCCAACTCACAGAGAAAGCAAACAAGGAAGCATAGGAGGGTCACCACAGATCCATCATTGTTACTGAATAAACAACTCAGCATCATTTGGAGATGAGTGCATGGGTCTAGATGCATGTGTGTTAGGGGTGTGGAAATACATTATTATGTATATTATGCATACATGCATGTACACATTCACACACATGATAAAGTTAATAACATAGGACTTGGAGTAGGGTAGACCTGAGTTCAAATCCCAGTTCCACCACTCACCAACTGAATGAACAGCCTTAGGTCAATTACCTAATCTCCCTAAGCCTCAGTTGCCCCATCTATAAAGTGGGAATAATCATATTATCTATCTTGGGTGAGGTTAAACCTCACTAATTCACAAAAAGCACACAGCCCAGCACCTGGCACACAGTAAGGACTAAATGATAACTACTTCACAAGGCCACTTTCTTGCTGCTCTAGGTCACTGTGAACATCATTGAAAAAAATGATGAAAAACCAATTTGTACCCCAAACTCATATTTCCTGGCGATACCAGTGGATCTGAGAGTTGGCACAAATATTCAGAACTTCAAGCTCACATGTACTGATCTTGATTCCAGCCCTAGGTCTTTTCGTTACTCCATTGGTGCAGGTATGATTGACATTGATGTCAGTATTCTTGGATCCTTGCTGAGGGCTCCTGGTATTGGAGGCTGCAGAAGCCATTTAGGTAGAAGGGGTGGGATTCAGAGTTCATGTACTGATCTGGCACCACGTGATGGCTGTCTTGAATGAGGAAAGCAGGGATGAGGAGTCTGAGGGTTCTGGAACCCCTCTTTCCTGCCTTGGCTTCCCCTTCTCACCTAATTCTTCCCAGACTCCCATACTTAGCTGCCCAAAGGCCCAAGGAACGGTGAATCCCATTGATGGTGACTCCCCGCCCTTCCATTCCCAGCCTGTCGCATGATTCATGAATCAGATTAGTGTAGTTAAAAAAATATTTTAGTTCAACTCCTCCCCCAGCTCTTTTGCTGCAAGCTTGTAGTGGGGGCAGGGGATCCCAAACCTCTCTCTGGATAATAATAGATGAAATAGATTAAATGCATTTTGAAACGTGTCCTCAGGAATTCTCTTCTGCTCCATTCATTTTCTCTCTTTAAAAATATACCATTGTGGGAGAGAGAAAAAAGAGCACCCCTCAATGGAAATGAGACCAAAATAGCTCATCTAATGAAGTGCTGGGGCCAGAGATTTAAACCCAAACAAGCAGAGCAGTTTCACGTGAGAGAGTAAAAATCCAGCTCGGCCACCCGCTGAGCCCTGGCAGAGCAGGAACTCAAGCAGCAGGAAGCCTCTCGAGCAGGCTGTGTCACCAGGGGCAGAGCCTGCCTGGAGACAGCAACTGCAACTGCCAGAGATGGAAATAATCCATACTGAGTACCCTCCAGATCTTTACAACGGGGCACTTCGCTGCTAAGGGAGTAACAATTGCATCATCCCTTGCTCCATTTACTGGTTTTCAGTCGGTAACAAGTCTGGAGCCACCGAAGAATGAGCAAAGGCTGCTTGGGAGGGGCAGCCTCTCTGCTCCGGGCTCCCTAAACTATAAGCCTGCAGCCCCCACCAAGGGAGGGTGGAGGGAGGCAGATATGAGGACTGTAGTCCCTGCCTGAGCAGGCGGCACCTTTCTTTTGGGGACTCCAGGGTCATCTGTCACCAGTGTGACCAGCCACGTTCCATGAAAGGCATGGAGTGAATTTGGCCTATGGCTAGGGACCGTGGCCCCCTTCCTTCTTGCTGCCCACTGATTGGTCCGAGCATGAGTTACACATGGTTACTAAACGAATGCAGACGGTGATCACTGACCGCACCAGGATTGTTAGGTTTCTGCCTGGCACTCAGCAGGATGGCGGCCATTCTCCTGAGACACATGTGCTGGTGCCCTTTTCTGCTCTTGTTTTCATTGCAGCCACACTGATTGTGAGCAACACAACCAGATTTCACTCATGAAATCTCTGGAGCAGTTAAGGACCATATTCTTTCATTGACCCCCACCCTGTTACATCAGAAACAATCTACCTCTGTGGTGTGGATGTTTAAGGAAAAAGACTGGGTGCGGTTTTCTTTTAAACCTTTATTTCTCATGCTCTTTTCTTCCTTTTCCCAAAATCCTTGCATCAAATCTCATTTAGGCAACATCAACAGTCATTTCACTTTCTCTCCCAATGCTGGGTCCAATGTTACAAGCCTGATCCTGGCGACTCGCTTTGACTATGCTAGTGGGCTTGATAAGATCTGGAACTACAAACTGCTCGTCTACATAACTGATGACAACTTGCTGTCCGGCAGGAAGAGAGCTGGGGCTCTTGTTGAAACCGGGACCGTGACACTGAGTATTAGTGTCATTTCTCACCCAACCACGATTATTACCACAACTCCCAAGGTAAGGGCTCTGGGAGCTGGACTTCTCAGATTCATTCCCTGTGATTGATATAGGTGGGGCCCTCTAACCTAGGAGAAATATGGGACGGACTGCAAAGAGTTGAAGTGTTAGGATACTGACAGGACCACCAACCATGACTTGGATAGGATTAGTCACTGCGTGGTAGAAAAAGATCTGGGTGAGACCTTGGGCTTATAGCACCATTAACTTTTCCTAATCTGGTAAATAAGGATGTGTATTTATGCAGACTTGTGAGAGATCAGGTATTGACCATCCAGAGTCCTTGTGACAAAGGAGCCAATATTCATGGACATGTTGTGGCCTTCACAAGCCCCTCTGCTTGCTCCTAAGAGCCATTGAGAATAACTGTCCATGAGAGCAGCTAAGCTGCCAGATGCTCTTCTCTACTTCTTTTGAAGAGTCATTATTCGCCAAACTGTACTCCACTCCCCACCTCCACTCCAAAAAAAATCCATTTATTCAAAAAAAAAAAAAAAACCCAAAAAAAATCCATTTATTCAATCTGCAGATACGAATTTAATACCTATAATATACTGAGCACTTTGGTGAATAAATGAAAAATGATCTCTGCTCTCATGGAGCTTATATTACTAGTATAGGTCAGTGGTTCTCAGAGTGTAGTCCCCAGACTAGCAACATCACCATCACCTGAAAATTTGTCAGAAGAGTAAATTCTTCAGCCCACCCCAGAACATCCATGATCATCACGATGACCTCTAGGGAAGAATGCTGAAACCTGGAATTTCACATCCCCAGGCATACTGAATGAGAAACTGCAGGTGGAGTCCAGAAATCTGTATTTTCAATAAGCCTTTTGATTGCGCTTAAGTTTGAGCACCTCTGATTTTGAGGGTGAGACGGATTACAAACAGGGATGCAAATTAATAAACTAACTACAAATTGTCCTAAACAATAGGAAGAAAATAAGCAGATGCCACTATAGAATCAGTGTGATAAAGGAGGGGAGAGTCTTAGAATCTAACAAGAGGATTATCACCCCTGACTCCTTGATCAACTGGCTTCTATTCGTACAGGCTCTTTTGTCCACTTGCCTCCTGTTTCCAGTAAAAGTTGTGCCCTTGGCCAGCAGCCCCACAATTGGAGTACACCAGAAGGAACCAGAACCTCAGAAAGCAACCTATGATAGGTGTTCAAATTCTGCTTCTCAAAGTCTTACCAAGAGCTGCTCAATGTCCCTCTCCTCTCCTTCCAATGAATGGAGGCATTAGGTGACCTTAAGGGCTTTAAATGATGGTAGGAACCAGTCAGTGCCTCTGAATAAGGAACCACCATCTTTCTGGGACTTATTAAACAACCCAGTTGTGACATCCCCCATCTGGAAATCTATATAACTTGTTTGTTATCTGTCTCCCTCTCTGGGAAGCAAACACTGAACCTGAGGTCTCACTGTGATAACGGCCTGCTCAGCTGGCAGTGCAGCTGGTAGTGAGTGAACACTGAGAAGCCTACAAAGTATTTAAAAAAAAAAAAAAAACTCCAACTTTTATGGCTCATGCCTTCCCAGTGAAAGACAATGGTTATATTAGTCCCTAGATTATGCCATGATTTGGGAGGGAAAAAAATGCCAATGGAATTTTTATCTTTGGGTAAGGGGAAAAGAGTGAATGAAATTAAACCTAGAGTTGCTTTCCAGTTCCCTACATTTTCTGGGCTCTGGTCTAATGGATGATGTGTGCTGGTTTAGTTGCTAAGTTATGTCTGACTCTTGCAACCCCATGGACCACAGCCCTCCAGGCTCCTCTGTCCACAGGATTTTCCAGGCAAGAATACTGGAGTGGGTTGCCATTTCCTTGGATAATGTATGGCAAAACTTTAAATAAGGTGATGGGTTAAAGCAGCTAGAAAGATGAGCACACAGATATCAGATATTTAGAGCAAGAACAAAGAGCAGGATGAACACTCAGCCACCCAACATGAGAGGGTGCCACCAGCCTCCACTCACTCTCCTGCTTCTATCATTCAAGCCAAGGATCACCTACCAGATCCTGAGGAAGAATGTGTATTCTCCATCTGCCTGGTATGTGCCTTTTGTCATCACTTTGGGCTCCATATTGCTTCTGGGTCTCCTGGTGTCCATGATGGTCCTGCTGGCCAAAGCCATCCACAGACACTGTCCCTGCAAGACTGCAAAGCACAAGAAATCTCTGTAAGTTGCCGGTGGGCTGGGTCCCTTCCATCATTTCCTTTCAGAAGACACTGCTTCTGGTGATGTCTGGAGAAGAAAAGGTAGACAGTTCAGATTTCTCCAAAGGATAGAGAGGGCGTCTGGAATGAAGGAAGCAAACAGAGATATGGGGAAGGCATCCAGCTCTCCTTGTCCTGGTGGACCTCCTTCACCAACTGCCAGACCAGAAAACCCTTCCTTCACTTTTTCCTGGCACCTGCCTGTCCTTGAAGTGTTCTCAATGAAACTGAGGTTTCAATTTCTTGGTAACCTTGTCCTGGATAAAAGCTTCAGAAACAAGGCCAGTCATGGGTAGTAGTGGGATATGCTGTGCTGTTATTTGTGAAATATTTAAAGAATGGGATGGAATTAGAGGAAGCAAGAGAAACTAAAAAGGGAATTAAGCTTTTGGCTCCAGTGACTCAACTGGGCTTTGAGGTGACTAAATAATCATTGTCCTTTTGCATGTGGCCCTGATCCCTCCCTCTCGAGGGCTGTAAACACAGGTCTGCTTCTTCTCCCTTGGATCCTCGCCTGCTCACTAATATGCCTCTTTCAATGACACTCTGCAGAGTATCTATTACCAGCTAAAGGGAGGTACTAGAGTGAAGTGCAGAAAGCACTGAATTGTTATAAGATTCTCCAGAGCCAGTTTCTTGAGTCTCAGTAGCTCTTACAATGAGAACACGAGGGTTTCTCAGCCTGTACTTTGGAGTCAGATAAGGCTACGGTTCAAATCTTGGCTCTACCATTTTCTGGGTACATGGTTTTAAGCAATAACAACCTCTATGAATCTCAATTTCTTTATTTGAAAACCAAACAATTAAATGAACAAATGCAAAGGAAGCACTTAACACTGTTCCTGATGTCGAGTAAATGCATAATACACTAGTTTTTAAAATCTTATTGCATGATTTTTCATGGCTGCGTCCCAGTGAGTACAGGACTTTAGATTCCAAGTTTAGCTCTACACTCAAGTATCTTGTGGTACTGGAACCTCCAATTTTGGAATTTCTCACTGGCAAAAAGAAGGGGTGATAAGATTCATGCATCTTTTAAAGGTATTTTGAAGATTAACTAGTACTGTCAAATAATTTTAAGTCTATGGATGAAAGACTGTATAAAAGTATAAGGTATTAGCATAAAGATGTGCATTGCATTTTGCCATATTTATTGGGGACGTTCGTTGCTATTGGCAACATTGACTTCAAGGTAAGAAATCCCTGAGCATCTGCTGAAATTAAAAAAGGCATTTTTATTTGGACTCTACTCACAAATTGATTTGAGAAAAAAAAACTGGCTCCAAAAGAGTGATGCTTAAGCTTTTAAGGATGGTGGTGCTCTGCAATGGGATTTGGGCAGAAGTTCTTAAAGGAAGTAATCCTGTAGACACTGAAACTCATATGCAATTTGTCGTTAAATATGCACCTTGAACCTGGTTGCTTTCCTTTACATTTGAAATATTATTTTCAACAAGGTTGACTTAAAAAGGAAAAACTAGCTGGTGATTCAGACTCAGACCTCGCCTCTCTGGCAATCTGTTGCATCATTTGGCAACCAACATTTGTCCAGTAGCAAAGAATAAAATCAAGGTCACAGAAATATAGAATTCAAGGTTATCATGGGAAGGGTCTTAAGATCCAAGTGTCCAGCTCTTCATGTTACAGAAGGCCAAAATTTAACTCCTAGTCATCAAACCTTCCTGGGGTGAGCCATCCCTTCTGGTCAGATGGCTGCTGGGGAAGAAGCCCAGCCAGAAAGAATGGCCTGGCCGTCTGGTGGAGGTGGTCATGGCCCTCTCTCAGTGTGTCAGAGGAAATAGAGTCCCTGAAGTTCTAGAGAGCAGTAGTTTTCAAGCTCATCAAATTCTCAGCACCTCCTTAGTCCCAACCCAATAGTGATGAAGCAGGGTTCAGAGTCCAGTCTTCACTTTAGTCCCCAGCCCTGGTCCTTCTTTTAGTCAACCTCTGAATTCTGGGGGACATAGTTGCCCAAAGGCTTCCATGTTGTCATGTGTAAACCAGGGCAGAATACTCTCAGGTTAATTCTTGTCCATCCTTTCTCCCCTCACAGGGTGAAGAAAGTAGGTATGTATGATGCCAGTTACCTTTGTTTGTTGCTTTTGTTGTTTTTTTTTTTTTTTTTTTTGCTGGCTCTGTTGTACTCTTGGGTTGGCCAAAAAATTCAATCAGATTTTTTCTGTAACATCTTGTGGAAAAAAAACAAATGAACTTTTCAGCCAATCTAATATATAAAAGCACTCCAACTTAGTGGAAAATCAGGGCACAGTCCTGTCTTGGTGGATTTTCTGCCATATCATCTGTGGATGAAATGAAACAGAGGTCACACTCAGCTGGAGGGAGGGGAGGGCAGGGCGGGCTGCAAGGGGCCTCTGGCCCACTCGGATCTCTCACTTGGCCCTGCCTGTTCCTTACTGAGTCTCCTCCAGTCATTTCAACGTCAGCATCTAAAGGTCTGTTCCCCACCAAGAGGGTCAGGAATGGAGAATTCTCTGTGGGTTAAACACAGAATCTATGCACTGCCACACACACACGGGACAGCTAGTGCTCAGTACTAGACCAATGTCTCTTTTTTTAAGGAGAAATGATACTTTATTCTCAAGAGTGTAATGGATTTGGTAATTTTCTCATGTTATTTAGGTTAGGCTAGTTAGAAATGAGGACTGGGTGCAGTCAGATGCGCTGGGAGACCTGAGTGATTTCAGGGCGTTGGTGAATAGAGCAAGGTTCATCTGAGAAGAGGTCACCACTGTCACCAAAGCTGTGGCCTCAGGGAGAATCCAAGCTATGGGGAGGGACAGCACGAAGAACTGGAAGGAGGGTTTTGATAAATGATCGCTCTGACCACTCCAGCCACTGGTGCATGCATCTGACATGCTCAAGCGATGTCTAAACAGGGTTAGAAATCCGACTGTAGCAGTTAGCAATCATATCAAATGAGATAGCTGTAATAAATGAGAGTTTTCACAAACTATCTCTCATCCTAGTTCCTTTTTTAAAAGGGCATAAGGATGCAAAGAATCCTCACACAACCAATGTAGCAACCTCAAATTTCTTATTTACCTATAAAGCCATTTTGGGCTTCCCAGTGGCACTAGGCTTCCTTGGTGGCTCAGATGGTAAAGAATCTGCCTGCAATGCAGGAGACCTGGGTTTGATCCCTGGGTTGGGAAGATCCCCTAGAGAAGGGCATGGCAACCCACTCCAGTATTCTTGCCTGGAAAATCTCATGGACAAAGGAGCCTGGCTGGCTACAGTCCATAGAGTTGCAAAAAGTCGCTTTAGACATGACTAAAGCGACTTAGCATGCACGTGCAAAGGCATTTAAAAGATAATTTCTAGTAATAATAACATGGAAGAAGAATTTTAAAATTTTTTAATTGTGTATGATGTGTGTGGGTGTTTCTGAGAAGATGGAAGGCTGTCAACAAACATGTCTAGGGATAGAAAATTCTTTGCTGTGCCTGCAATACTAAGCTCAGAGAAGATGAGATCTCATGGTGTAGGTAAAATTTTAAGGTCAATTTAGTGTCCGAGAAGCTTAACTTCTGTCCTCTTCCCTGCAGAAATGAAGAACACACAGAGGGAGGTCACGGTGGTGAGGACGGCTGACCCATGGATACCTGGTCAGGGGAGGGTGGGGTGGTAGGCTCCCGTCCTCCTCCCAGGCGGCCCTGCCACAGCCCCGTGGGAGTGTTTATCATTCAGGGTGATGCCTATGCGTGGCCACTGGAACTGATTGCTGTGTGACGAGCTCCTGATAGAATTTGTTCCCTCCACTGAACTTGTCTGTTGATATATTTGCAGAAGAACTGGATTTCATAAATATTGAATAGTGGTGTTTATTATCCACACCACTTCTCCAGGAGAGTGAGTTGGGGGAGGTGGGGAGGAACTTAAAGACCAGAACTGGTGTTTCAGCCTTCAGTGGGATTTAGTTTTGCTTTGCTTTTCCACAACCTCGTAAGAAAAGTGATAGAAAAAGTACTGTGTGGGGTTGGGAATGGCTCTCTCTACTTGGCCATGTGACCTTGACCTCGGGGATCCCTCAGCCTCTTTAAGCATTAGATTCCTCATCGGTGGAATGAGATGACAGGTGGGGAAATATTATGAAAACCGTGAAAAGTCATGCAAATGCAAAGCGTTACAGGATAGCTGGCGAGTTGCCTCTTCACCTGACCTCTCTGTTTTTCTCTCATTGATCTGATGCACCCCGTGAGAAGGGACAGATTTTGAAGGTGACCACTCCAGGTTTCCCTAGTCCCTGATAATAGGACTCTGTTATGACCCAAGACCCATGAGTTTGGGAAATCATATGCAGGATGAGGAGGAAATGCTGCCTCAGACCCCTAAGTGCTTATAAGTACCAGTCTGTGTACAAACAGAAGGAAGAGGTGATCCGCTGTCTCCTGGGTCTTACTGTGATGCCACACAGAGACTGAGAATTATGTACAATGAAATTCATCAATTAAATAAATCAATTCCCAAGACTGTAAAAAGGGAAGCTTCTGAGCTGATCAAATGGATAAAAGCCATACAATCTCCATTCCTTCTCTTTTTCACAGCAGGGAGTTGTGGGCAAGTGAATAGGTAATGGCTTATGTGATGAAAACGGGGGTGGAAGGCCCACTAAACGCCAAACACCATCCTTGTGAGCCTGTCGAAGAATGGCATCATGGAAGGGCACTATGTGAGGGGCGGGGGTGTCTCTCTGGGGCAGAGGTCAGATCCTAGAGGGCAGCACAGAGTACAGATCTGGAGAAGAAAAAGGCCTGGAGCTCCAAGCCTAGGTGAGGCAGGCCAGCCCCAGATGCAACGTTGCCCTGGCCTCGGCTCTGTGCCTGTCCTGCATATAACAGCTGCCTGGCAGATCTTGGATGTCAACCTTGGCCAGTGTTGTGTGGCATTTCTGCTCCTTCTTCTGTGCAGCTTAGATAGAATTTACTCAGGATGCTTTCCTACCCCCAAATCTGCATTAAATGGCTTCTTCCCGCCCCCTGCCCCATGACCCCATAGTACCCTATAGTCCCTCATCCTAGTCTTCATCACTGTGTACTGCAATGCCTCTTTGTCAGTGGCTCCTGCTTGACTGCAAGCAGTAACCATCCCTGCCTCCCCACCATTGTGTCCTCTGCACCTAGCACAGCACCTATGGAATAAATAAATGTCAGGTAGGCCCTGGGTGAGGAATCTGGGCTGTAAGGAAGAGCCGGCTCGCCTGGGAGGAGGCCTATAGAGCTGTGCTTGAAACTGTCTCTTTTCCTTAGGAAACAATCCAGATGAACACAGTCTTTGATGGAGAAGCCACAGACCCAGGTAATTACACGGCAGTGCCACCTGTCAGTGGGCTCTTCATATTCCAGGCTGACATTCCTACCCGATGTCCTGCTCTTCACTCCAGTCTGTCAGTCCACTTGGTTGTGGTGCCTACACAGTGCCGACCCTTCCAAGCTTCCCTATAACATGAGACCAGCTCGAAGCAGAGCTGGATAGCTAACGTTCATGCATATGATCACGTGTGAGGCCTCAGAAGGTTCCCACCTAGAGGCTGCCCCTCAAGGACTATGCCTCTGTCTAGCCTCCCTCTCCTGAATCACAAACCAACTCAGGGAATTTGTAAATTCAGTTACCCACTTTTTTTTTTCTGCTTACCATCTACCCCCACCCTCGTCCCCACTCCTCCCATCCCTTCTGAATGCTTCTAACACCATCCTGTTGGTAATGAGAGATATGGAGAAATGGCAAGCTTGGCTTCTTTTTCCCCTTGATCAGGGCCAAGAATTCCTTCTTGGTCGGTAAGATGAACATAAGGTAAAGCTGGCCTCCAGAGCTCTCATCACCCCCATGAAATCAGCTCCAAATTTAGCTCCTTTACACACATCCCTTCACTTACAAAGGCTCAATTATAGATGTGAATAAAGGGAAGGAAACCAAATTCGGGAGGCAAGTGTGTTGGCTTCCTGCCACCCTCACATGTGAACGGCTCAGCTTGGTCCTCCTCGGAAGGAGGATGGCTCCTCTCCAGGGGAGGCTGCTGCTGCTGCTGGAATTAAATTTCCCTCTATTATTAGGTACTTGTTACCATAATGCGCCCACATTAGCATAAGTGCTGGTGGGATCCTCTGCCTGAGAGGCCACTCGTGCTGCAGGAGCAGGGGCACGCTAGAAACTAGATCTTCGGGGGCAAAAGCCAGGAAGGGCCAAGGCTGTTCTCTTGCGTCTGTGTGTTAGAGGGAAGGAAAAAGGAAGAAATGAGCCAACTGGACTAATGTGAACAAACACCAATTAGCGTCTGCTGGCTCCAACACGATAAAAATGGCTCCCTTGCATCATCTCAACAGGGGCCAGATCTGTGGGTCTGTGTCTGTAAATCTCAGCTAACATAACATAAATAAAAATCAAAGTTTCTTTTCTTACTTACTTGGTGGGTTCCTGCTTATAGCAGGGATTCAGGGGGTCTCTTTAAACAAACAAATCAGAACGTAATGGGTAACTCCTTGAGAAAATGGACCTAATTTATCTGAAGCTCCCATTGAGTTTCGGATTTCTGTGGCCCCTAGTCCTGCCATTGAGGTGACTTTGTGAAAGTGTGAGAGTGGTAATCGCTCAGTCATGTCCGACTCTTTGCAACCCCATGGATTGTAGCCCACCAGGCTCCTCTGTCCATGGGATTCTTCAGGCAAGAATATTGGAGGGGCTTGCCATGTCCTTCCCCTGGGGATTTTCCCAACCCAGGGATAGAACTAGGGTTTCCTGTACTGCAGGCAGTTCTTTACCATCTGAGCCACTGGGGAAGAGAGTCTCTTAAATCCTTCTTTCTAGGGAAGCATTTAGATCTGCATCCCGTGTAGTCAGAGACACGCAACTCAGCTCTTGGAAACAGCAGGCTGGGGAAGATTGTCTGTGTTTTTCACAAGCCTGCTTTCCTTCTTTCTAGCTGGGGGTGAGATGAGAGCTGAGTGGAAAGGGGGGAGCAGAGAAGCACTTGGATTTCTTTGTTTATATATTGGTTGTGTATTTCTTTTCCCCCCTAGTTACTGGGGCAATATATGAATTCAACTCAAAAACTGGAGCCAGAAAGTGGAAAGACTCCTTAACCCAAATGCCAAAATGGAAAGAGTCCAGCCCCCAGGGAGCTGCTCCAAGAAGACCTGTCCCTCCGGAAGGGACCAGGCCACCAAGGAGCACCGACAAGGAAAGAGATGGTCTGAGCAGCAAAGTCCAGGCTGAGGATGCAGGCCTGGGGCCCAGGAGCCAGGATGTCATGCCGAGCACCCCAAAGAACAGAAACCCAGCCGTCACAAGAGGGGCATCCCCCAAACCGCACCCAGAGAAGTGAACTGGGCAATGCAGCGAGCGAACTTGACTGGATGCTGCTTTTTTACATTCTTCAACCGCAGGGTGGGAGGCAGAAAATGTAGGCGACCCAGGGTCCCAGAAGGAACATTTGACAAACTTTAAACAGAAATGGGTTTGATCTCACAGTTGCCTTTTTCTGAGATGGCCCAGGAGTGGTTTTGCTTAATCACCTGTGCCTCTGATCAGCTGGACTGTTAACTTGAATGTGGACTTGTGTTTCTTCTTCATGTTGACTCTAGGAAGCACCATTACATTCCATTTTCCCTTAGGAAGTGCAGGAGACCTGCTGCCTAAATTCTGAGGGCTACCCTCCCATCTGGTTCCACCTTTTTTCCTGCCTTAATTTTAGTGTTTCCCAGATTTCTTCACTGATAAATAAGTTCAACACCATTCTAAGTCACCTCTAATCTTTTTCTAAAGAGGCAGAGCAGTGGGAGAAAAAAAGGATGAATAAATAACAAGTTGTTCATCTGGAAAGAAGAAAACACACTAGATACCTTTAATTCTTTCTCATTAAGGTAAAACTGATAATGCAATAAAGCACACAGATCTAAGGCACTCAGCTTGATACCATGTAGACTCCTGCCAGAGGCAACCACTATTCGGGTCTTTATTGTCTTAAATTACTTTTGCCTTTTTGGAATTTCCTATAAATGGGATTACACAGAACACACTCTTCTGTGTCTGGCTCCTTTTACTAGGCATCGTGTCTGTGTGTAACCATCCAGGTCTCTTCACTGAATGTCATATTCCATTGAGGGAATCTACCACATGTCATTTATCCATCCCACATTTAGGTGGGGGCTCCCACTAGTTTGGTTTTTTTTTTTTTTTTTTACTATTATAGGTTACAGCACAGTGAACTTCCTTTTCCACATCATTTGGTAGCACAAACACTTGTTTCTTCTGAGTCTATTCCTAGGAGCGGGATGGCCAGAGCCATTGCTGGAATCTGAGAAGTCTGAAGTTCGTGACTCCAGTTTATACTTCCGCCAGCAATGATGGAGGTCTCTGATTGCTTTCCTCCCTGGTCAATTGGTGTTGTCAGTCCTTTTCATTTCAGCCATCCTGGTGAAAATTCCTCTAGAAGTAAAGCCACTCTTGTCAAAGCTAAAACAACATCAACCCTGCAACCTACCTGCCCAGCTCTTTCTCTACCTCCTCTTGAGGGAGACCACAGGACTCAGTAGAGACACAATGGGAAGCCCTAGCCATTCATACAGCTGAGACACTCACCGGGGGCACAAGCAATGACCCAAACATAAGCCTCCCTGCGGTGGAACAGGAAATGGAAAATTACAGTGTGTGCCTGGTGGAGGCCGAGCAATCCTCACCTTCACTCCATGTCCTGCTCCCTAGCTGCTGTGACCACAAGAAAGGGCTCGATGAGAGTCCACGGGAGCAGTACCCACTTTCCCAGTTGGGGTATCAGATGAGAATTCCCCCAGGCCCAGGATGGCCTCTACGAGGCAGCCAGGATCCATCCTGCAAATGCAGAACTTGGGAGGGAGCAGCTGCGCTGTTTATTGTGTGCCTGCTGTCGTTGGTGTGACTTCTCAAGGAAAAGAAACATTTAGAAAATGCCCTGTCCCGGCCTAGAGCAAGTGTGATTTATTAATAAGAGTTGGTTGCCAGGGAACTCCCTTGAATAGGTTTAAATTTTGCAAAGAAGGCAGAGCTGCTCATTTGTGGAGGTTAAAGTGGGTGAAGTGGCTGATTACCCATTTAAGACTCGGCAAGTCTGTGGAGCCCCAAGTAAACGGCCTTCCTCAGAAGCTCTCAGCCTCAGTGTAAGTAAAATGAAGCTCTGAAAAGGCTGAAGGGGGTGCCTGATAACTGTTTACAAGCCCATTAAGGATGATTAAAAGGGGGCTGCTGAACAGCTGTTCTCCCTTCTCCCGTGATGACAGGGCAGGAGGGGATGTGCTTCTCGGACAGAAAGAGAGATTTAAGTTAGACACAGGGAGGGACCTCTCGAAGCTCAGGGTCTGCTTGAAGAGTCGTTTCTTTCCCTAGTGATGGGCAGGAAGAGTTGATTGTCTTCCAAGCCCCAAGATGTGAACATTGAGGAGCCCAAGACATGGGTCAGGAGTGGTACCAGGAAACTTCTGCCAAGAGAAACTGCCTTTTTTATTTGCATATTGGACTATTCGATTAGGGGCAGTCAGAAGTCTCAGGTCCAGGGCTAGATCATTTAAACCAGGTTTGAAAAATAAATTATCTGAGTAAAATCAAGCCAGGGACCATTGGGAACCATGTAAAAGTTCTCTTACCTTTCTCTCCCAAGAACTTAATCACATATAAATTTATTGTACCTAACGTTGACTTGCCTGATTCTGAGTCATTAAAAATTAGAGCAAACATGTTCAGAGATCAGGCCACAGAGGGATCCACTGAGGGATGTGGAAGCCCATAGTGAATTCTGAAGTTGGAGCTTTCCCTGGTGCCCAGTAGGAAGCAGGGTCTGCATCGCTGTTCCCTTTTGTTCAGAGCATGTGTGAAGAATAACTGGGCAATGATGCTTACGCTTCTTATAGCCCTCTCTCACGTCTGTAGGGAGAAGAAAATGGCAACCCACTCCAGTACTCCTGCCTGGAAAATCCCATGGATGGAGAAGCCTGGTAGGCTACAGTCAATGGGGTCGCAAAGAGTCAGACAAGACTGAACGACTTCACTTCACTTCACGTCTGTAGATCTATCGTTTGCCTTTTTGTGTAATGTGTTTTGTAATGGCTGAGAAAATTAAAGCAACCAAATGAGTGAATCTAGAAAACGATGGCTATTGAAACTTGGCATTTCTAATTTCAAACTTAATGTGTGTGTTTGCACCTCCCATTCATTCAGTAAATATTTACAGAGTGAATACTGTGTGCCAGGTATTGACGCATTGTCTACACAGCAGCCCCAAGGGCCCTGCCCTTGTGGAGCTTACACTCTGCCTGCTGTGGCTGCAGGCAGCCTGCTGTGATGCATCCTCAAAGATTCTATTTGCACTCCCATTCTGGTCTGTTTCTTGGTTCCTTGAGTATTTTATTTGAAAGATAAATTAACCCAAGTCTGGAATTTCCTTTTTGGAAGAAGATATATTTCAGAATCACTTAAATGTTTTTAAAAAAATTAATGTGGGGACTTGTCTGGTGGTCTAGTGGTTAAGACTTCGCATTCCCAATGCAGGGGACACGGGATCAATCCGTGGTCAGGAAACTAAGATCCTGCATGTTGCTCAGCTTGACCCCCCGCAAAAAAAAAATTTAATAGGGAGTCTTTATTATAAAATACTTGAGATGCCCAAGGAGGGGTCCCAGTCTTGGGTTATCTGAACAGCGTACTGCTTATAACCTCTGGATAGCAGCTCTGAGTCAGGAGTGTGACTTCCTTATATGGAGGATGGACGTATCCCGAGGCCAGGGAAAAGGTCAGTCACAGGATGGAGTGGGGAGTGGGAGGTAGACTCAGATCACTGAGACCTCACCATGTGTATGGGAGGTGAGATGTGGCTCCTGCTCAAAGGAATAATCCAACTGAGATGATAACTAGTTCTTTGAAAAGACAGCAACCACCCTGCAGGCAAAATGAGTTTTGTGGGTAGTGGGTGTGGGAGAAAGCAGATGGGGCCACAGCAGTCTCTGAAAGTGTGAGGGATGACCTGGACACTGAAGGACTCGTAGAGCTAGCTGTGAGTCCACAGTGGGAGAGAAGAGAATGTTGAGCGAAGGCTAAAGCATTCAGAATCTTGGTTGTCAATCAATTTTCAGCCAGTGCTTGTCCTGTGTCATCTGGGGTGAATAACCACAGCCAATATAGAGCCTTCTGGAGGCACGGCAAGTATTCAACAAACATTTGTAGAACTGGATAGAATTAAGCAAGTTGACAGCTGGTTTCCAACCTGAGTCATGTAGCAGAGTACCACTTCTCTAACTAGATTTACACAAACATGATGGTGATCAACAAACAGTTACTGAGGGCTGATTAGGTCCCAGACACTGTTCTAGGCTCTGGGAAGAGAGCAGTAAATAAAACAATATTCCTAGTGTTTACATTCTAGTGAGGGATGCTGCTGCTGTGAAAGTGCTGTATTCAATATGTCAGCAAATTTGGAAAACTCAGCAGTGGCCACAGGACTGGAAAAGGTCAGTTTTCATTTCAATCCCAAAGACAGGCAATGCCAAAGAATGCTCAAACTATTGCACAATTGCACTTATCTCACACGCTAGTAAAGTAATGCTCAAAATTCTCCAAGCCAGGGTTCAGCAATACATGAACCAAGAGCTTCTAGATGTTCAGCCTGGTTTTAGAAAAGGCAGAGGAGCTAGAAATCACATTGTCAACATCCTCTGGATCATCTAAAAAGCAAAAGAGTTCCAGAAAAACATCTATTTCTGCTTTCTTGACTATGCCAAAGCCTTTGACTGTGTGGATCACAATAAACTGTGGGAAATTTTTCAAGAGATGGGCATACCAGACCAACTGACCTGCCTCTTGAGAAATCTGTATGCAGGTCAGGAAGCAACAGTTAGAACTGGACATAGAACAACAGACTGGTTCCAGATAGGAAAAGGAGTACGTCAAGGTTGTATATTTTCACCCTGCTTATTTAATTTTTATGCAGAGTACATCATGAGAAACACTGGGCTGGAGGAAGCACAGGCTGGAATCAAGATTGCTGGGAGAAATATCAATAACCTCAGACACACAGATGACACCACCCTTATGGCAGAAAGGGAAGAAGAACTAAACAGCCTCTTGATGAAAGTGAAAGAGGAGAGTGAAAAAGTTGGCTTAAAGCTCAACATTCCGAAAACTAAGATCATGGCATCCGGTCCCATCACTTCATGGCAAATAGATGAGGAAACAGTGGAAACAGTGTCAGACTTTATTTTGGGGGCTCCAAAATCACTGCGGATGGTGACTGCAGCCATGAAATTAAAAGATGCTTACTCCTTAGAAGGAAAATTATGACCAAGATAGACAGCATATTAAAAAACAGAGACATTATCTTGTCAACAAAGGTCTGTCTAGTCAAGGCTGTGATTTTTCCAGTAGTCATATATGGATGTAAGAGTTGGACTATAAAGAAACCTGAGCATCGAAGAATCGATGCTTTTGAACTGTGGTGTTGGAGAAGACTCTTGAGAGTCCCTTGGACTGCAAGGAGATCCAACCAGTCCATCCTAAAGG
This sequence comes from Antilocapra americana, assembly GCA_007570785.1. Lineage (NCBI taxonomy): Eukaryota > Metazoa > Chordata > Mammalia > Artiodactyla > Antilocapridae > Antilocapra > Antilocapra americana. The sequence continues at coordinate 2,852,223 of ML664200.1, read as the reverse complement.
AAATCAGTCCTGGGTGTTCATTGGAAGGACTGATGTTGAAGCTGAAACGCCAGTATTTTGGACACCTGATGTGAAGAGCTGACTTATTTGAAGAGACCCTGATGTTGAGAAAGATTGAAGGCAGGAGGAGAAAGGGACGACAGAGGATGAGATGGATGGATGGCATCACCAACTCAACGGACATGAGTTTGGGTAAACACCTGGAGTTGGTGATGGACAGGGAGGCCTGGCGTGCTGCGGTTCATGGGGTTGCAAAGAATCGGACACAACTGAGTGACTAAACTGAACTGAGGGATGAGAGACTGAATATTATGGCCCAACCATATATAAAAATAGAACTTGGCCCCACACAACCTGCAGCAACCTGCCCAGGAAACCAACCCCCTTATCTACAATAAACAGCCCGGGAAGCCAGCCTACCATAAGTCAGACTTGCAGGAAGCTGAATGGCTGTTTCTAGGAGCAATCCACCAAGCTAAACAATAACTTCTGTAACAATCAGCCCCAAATGGCCAAGACTTGAGTAATAACAGTCAGCTTCCCTAATTTTTATCTCCACTTCTAACTTAGGACCAGCCAGAGAAAACTAAACGTACACCATAGGATGTACTCACTCCAGTGAGCCCACCAACAGCTTCCCCAGGCTGACAACCTCCAGTCAGAGCACCCCAAGCCTTCCCTTTGTTCCACTACAAAGCTTTCCCATTCCTCTGCCCGCTTTTGAGTCTCTGCCAAAACAAGAGTGATGGTGGCTGACTTGCTTACTATAGTAAGGTACAAATAAATAAGCTTTGCTTTTCTCATATAGCTAGCCTTTGTTTGTTTCCATAGAAATGATAAACCGGTTATACACATGTACATGTATGCCATAAGTATGCATATCTCATATGTATGCACATATCATAGGTATATATATCCTTTATGTATAAATATATGATATTTTAATGGCAGTAAAAGCTATTGAGAACTATGAACAAGGTCAAGGTTATGAAGGGTGGGCATGGTTGCTTTAAATAGTGCAGTCAAGGAAGGCCCCATGGTTAGGTGAGAGGCAAGTAGTGGAAGCAGGCAAAGAATTGTACAGGTAACTGGTAAGAGACTCCAGGCAGGGAGAACCTGCAAAGGGAGAACCAGGTTGAGGGTTAGCTGGAGGAACAGGGATGAACAGCAGGACTGCAGGAAACGCCTTTGCACAGGTGTGTGTGGGAAAGTGGGAGCATGTCTGGGGGTGGGGCCGCGGATGTGTAGTCTGTGGAGTGTATGATGAGGCAGTGAGGGGTGAGATGCTCATCATGTAGGGCTTTGTAAACCATGGTCAAGACTTTGGCTTTTACTCTGAATGTGATGAGGAGACGTGGCAGGGTTAGGGGTGCAACGTATTTTCCATTTTAAATCACCTCTCAGAGTGCTGATCTGAGAATTCACTTGAGGGAGGCAGGGAGCAGGGGTGGAAGTAGAGAGGCCAATGAGGTGCCTTTTGGATTAATCCAGGTATGAGATGGCAGTGGCTTGGTTCAGGGTGGTGGGCACATGAAAACCTTGAAGAACCTTTTGGAAGGAGTGCTTCAGCTACGAAAGAAGCCCTGAGTTCTCCTGGGCCAATTCCCATCTTAAATAAAGGTGCCCCTGTAGGGTCTAGCCACTCCCTCAGTGGAAGCTTCCAAATACAGTTATTTCACATAACACCAAACAATGCTTCCTGAATGCAACTGCCCCCTGACCAGGCTGTGAAATCCACTGTTACTGCTGTCTGGAGTGGTGTTGGTGTTGGTGGTGGGGTGTGTGTGTGTGTGTGTGCACTGTGAGAGAGAAGCCCTCGGTGTTTCTATGCATTGAACTGAATCCTGTCATGATTCCAAACAGGATTCACAGAAGCAGAGCAAACAGACTTGGATGGCGTTTCCTCGGTCTGAACTCAGTGCCCTGCTGAGGAAAAGGTCGTAGATACCTTATTCATCCATGCCATGCATTAAATTAGCTCTCAATCTAAAAAAGTACAGTTCTGATTAAAAGTCTTTTACCAGGAGACCTGAGTTGTACAAGAAGACTGTGGCCTGTGACTTCCAAGAGAGTCTAAATTCTTAGCAAACCAGTTTAGAAGGAAATAGGGAGGTGAGTGTGTCCTGGAAAACTGGAGCCTCAAGATGGGATTTTTGGAAACAGTTACTACTTAAAATGGTATCTCCTACCATTCCTGTGAGTGTGAACCTTAATTATCAGTCCTGATTTGGGGTTCAGAGGACATGATCCTTGCAAGTGTTAAGCATGCTTGTGAGCTTTGCAGTTTTCCTGTGTGGTGCCTACTAAGTGAGGCAGGCCCAGTGCTTAGACGAGAGCACGCCGCTGCCCATGTGGGGCCCCGGTGCACTCAGAAGCCTTGTGATTCCTGCAGGGTCTAGAAACAATCTGTGGCTGAGGGAGGAAAGCTGATTAATCTGACTTATAGATGAGGCTCACAAGAGCTCCTCCATTCCCCGTACTGCCCATCTCATCTGTTCTTCCACAGTCAAAACACCCTCCAAATGATATGCTAAGCTGTCTTTTTTATTTGGTAACCATTTTATTGGTTTTGTGATTTAATTCACATACCAATAAATTCAGTGGTTTTCAAGTATATTCACAGAGTTGTGAAACTATCACCATTATCTAACTCCCCAAGCCCTAACATCCACTAACCTACTGTCTGTCTCTATGGCAATTTCATATGAATAGAAAACATATCATATATGTCTTTTTGTATTATCTGGCTTGTTTCACTTCACATGTTTTCAAGAATTATCTGTGTTGTAGCAGATATCAGGGCTTTATTCCTTTTTATGGTTGAATAATGTTCTGTTGCATGAGTATACCATGTTTTATTTATCTACTCATCAACTGATGGACATTTGGGTTATTTCTACCTTGTGACTGCTATGAATAATGTGCTCTGGATATTAGTGTACAAGTTCTTGAATGGACACACTCTGTAATTTCTCGTTTACATACGTAGGAGTGGAAATGCTAGGTCCTATGATATTTCTATATTGATCTTTTTGAGAACCCATGACATTCTTTTTCAAAGTCCTTGCACTATTTTACATCCTCACCAGCAATCCACTAGGCTATCACAAACTTTTGAAATAGACAAATGTTTTAAAATGTTTTATCGCATCCTTCGGCCTGGGATGTGACAGTATCAGCCCTTCCCAGACACTGTCAAGCTCTGGTGTGAGGAGGCAGCCCATGGTCTGGAGTGCTGGTTGACCTCACTGAGCTTCCTCTGCACCTGAGCAGTCTGCAGACAAGTCTGGACAAACCTCCGGGTTGCAACTGTGTGTCTGACATGGGCTGGGTACACTAGTTACATGAATTCCAAATCCTCATAGCACTCTGAGGATAGCCTGGTTAGCTGCATTTTAGTGAGAAAGCTGAGGGGTGGAGAGATAAGGGACCTTGCCCAGAGGTCACAGAGCCAGGACACCAACCTGGGTGTGCCTCCTCGGAGCCTATGCTGAAGGACTCAGTTATGTCCTTTGATTTGTGTTCTGGTGTGGATAGGTGTCAGATAAATGAACCTTCAGATGGATCCTCTGGCCAAGTATCTCTTCCCTGAAAGTCCAAGGCTTCTCACAGCTGCAGAAATCAGCCCTCACACAGGCAGCATCACTACCAGCTTTGGACCAGCAGACGTGCTCTGAGAGCATCCTCTCCCATCTGGATTGAGCTGGGATCTGAAATAGCCACTGGCCTCCTGCAGCCCTGCAAGCCTAGTGCATGCAGCTTTGGGCTGTGTGAAAGACATGGTCTATTCTTTTCTCGATTCCACACACATTCCCTACCAGTCAGCTGCTCAACAAAAGCAGTCTCATCTTGGTTATAAGTATTCAAGTGCTTTCCAAAGACGCTAAATCAAGATCTGGTTCACTCAGAAACAGCCTCCTCCTCCCCAAGGCGAAGGGGCAGCAGTTATGTATGTTGGTCAGCAGGGGCTCTTTTTGCCACTTGGCTTCCTCTGAGTGGTCCAGAAACCACCTCCAATACACTGGGTCCTCTCTTTACAACTTCCCCCAAGCTTTTCAGAGTATGAGGCTACAGGCCCTGCAGAGAATAGCCACAGGACTTCCACAATCAGGATTCCGCCTCGTGGCCATCCACAAAAACCCACAACAGCAGTGTGGTTGCTGGAAACCAGGACAGCCCTACCAAACCTGAAGGAGGGAGTGGCCAACTCCACCCATGAATGGCCTTTTCCTTGAAGACCACAGGACAGTGATCAGGGCATTTTGCCAAGCAAACTATGGTTATTGATGAAGACATCTCCCAGCTGGACTCAGAACAACTTTATCACTGTTGACTTAAGTACAGAAAGGGTTAGAATCTCTGAATAAATACCCCTGGATTTTGTTCCGTTAACACACCATCTTGCCCCAGGTTCCAGAGAATGTTCGTTTGAGTGTATGCTGATGTGTCTAAGTGTCCATATAATAATAATTAAAATCACTTTGCGTTTATAGAATGCTTATAATACGCAACATCTCATGGAGTCCTTTGTATTTATAATGTTTTTTAATATAACGCATCTGGAGGTATTCTCTCACTTACCTATGAATCATTGAGGATCAGAAAGGGTGAGTTACCTCCCAGAGGTTTCAGAGCTAAAAAGTGGTAGAGGCAGGTGGGGTCTGAAAGTAGGTGTGGCTTCTAAGCGCCTTCATGCTGGAATTCTGCTTAGCCTCCTGTTGTTCCCACCCCAACACTGCCTTAATCTTGGGGTTGCTTTAGAAGAAGGGGCAAGACTGAGTGTAGAATCAGAAGGGGAAGGAGAGGACAGAATATACAAGCTACTTTATGCTGGAGCTTGTTTGGATGTCTTGAAATTCACCAGGGCTTGGACCATTCTTCTAGGATGGGGCCCTTCCCATGGAGCAACGGAGGCCTCATTAGTGTCACTGAGCTTCAGGTGAGAAAGATAAAAAGGAAAGTGAAGAGGCAAAAAGGGAGGGGGACAACAGGGCTGAAGCAAACGATGAAGAGCAGAGAGAGAGGAGAGGTGGCTGGTGGCCTGAAGACCCTTGCCTGGAAGAGCCCCTTGCCTGGGGAGCTGGTAGAGCAAGCACAGCCTTCATTCTCTCGCGCAGGGCCAACAAAGGGCAGCTGAATCACAGGATTTCTCAGGAAATAAAAATTCCTAGCACACCCCTGGGGCCTCGGGTAGAAAAACTGACAACGTGTTGATTGAAAACAGACCCAGCTGAAATGTGCTCGCAGAGTGAGGCTGCGTTCTCACAGGTTCACAGCGACACCTAGTGGTCCCTGAGGGCATCTGCCGCCTCCGTGGAAACGTTGAGGCCTGTGGTCTGGTGAAGAGAGAGTATTCTGGGTCTAGAGCAGAAACGTCCTCTTTTCCCTAGCTGTCAAAGACCATATTTTGCTTTGTGGAATATGTCAGTATTCTGAGAGGAATTCCACGCGTTCCCAAGAGCCAAAGACCAGACTTCCTTTTACAGTCAGTTATGTATATTCAATTGACTGCAGCGGCTGGATTTTCTGATGTGGTCATTATTTATTCTGGTTTAATTCTTTTCATCTATTAACTCTAACTGAATGTATTTAATGGCATTACCTTTAGAAGACTTTTACATAAATGAATTCACCAATTCCAGACACTTCTTTGTTAGATCACGTGTTGGGAAAATATAATGACTATGCTTCTACATTAGGTCAAAGACCTTGGCTTCCATCATCACTCTGATCAATAAGTCTGTTTAAAAATGAAAACTAAGCATCTCTTTCTGAATAATGGCACTTGAACATTTTCATCCCCTTCCTTGCCTCCCTTCGCACCATTTGAGCTTTGGCTAAATTACTTGTCTGAAGGCTCCCTGGGGGCAGAGTATGTCCAGTGTTAGTACAATGCCTGGGACATAGTTAATGCTCAAAAACTCTCTCTTAATTGAATGACTTCAGCTCCTGATCAGGCAATTGAGGGCACAGGAGGGAGGTCAGATAATCTAATTTTGTGGCAAGTGTTGCTATAGGATTCTAGACTCCATGGGGAATTTATCAGGCCAAGAAGACCCTTGCCTGGCAACTTAGCTTCTTGTCAATGGCTGGGGATGGTCCGTGGTTAAATAGTAGCCCAAGGTGGCACATGTAGAACTCGGTGAAAAGGCCTATTAAATGTCTGTGGGCTGGCACTCCTGGGAGGGCTCCATGAGGCCATGTTTCACTGGGATCATCAACAGACCCACACTGAAGGCTTTTGTTTTGATGAAGAAACCATGAGCTCTGGCAATCCAATCTTGCTGGCAAGGAAACACTTATCCCCAAGCTAAATTTTATCTAAATTACATCGCCAAATTACCCATGTTAACTGAGTTCCCTTGGTCACAAAAATCAGATACTCACAGATCTACTGGGAAGCCACTTGTGGAAATAAGGAGCATTAGCCCCATTGTGTGATCTCTCCAGAACCCAGAAGATGCAGAAGACCTGACTATTTGGAGTGTGGTGTAGTGGATAGGGGTCATATTGGTACCAGCCCAGCATCATTTGAATAGCCTTCCTAAGTTATGGAAATAGGCCATGGTAGGGCCATTGCCTCACTGGGATAAAGATCATGACTCAGTTTCCCAAATCACTTCTGCAGCTCAGACACAGGCATGTGACCTGGGCTCTGCCAGTTGGATGTAGCAACTTGAAACTTAAATAGAAAAGTAAAAAGCAATGGGGCAGCTCCCACACAGGACTGCATCTTTGTGATGGGAGAGGAGCATGGCAAGGAGTGTGGAGCCCCCAGAGGCAGCAGGGCAGATACCCCCAGTAACGGGAGCCAGAGGCAATAGGATCAGGCCTGTGGCTGGACCAGGGTTTATGGCTGCAGAGCCTCAGGCCCCCTTCTCTAACTCTGCCAGAGAGTCTGTGAGCCACTAATAGCCTCTCATACATTGTTCTTCTGTTTAAACAAGTAAAAGTTGTTGTTGTTCAGTTGCTCGGTTATGTCCAACTCTTTGCGACCCCATGGACTGTAGCCCACCATGCTCTCCATCCATGGAGTTTTCCAGCCAAGAATACTGGAGTGATTTAGTTGTTTGTTAATAAGAACCCTGATAGATAAATCTGCCATTAAATCATAGTTTTCATGGATATTGGAATCAGAAAGTCATTCAGCATTCAAGAAGGTTCATGTCAGGAGTTCAAGGATCATTACCTCAGAGAGACTGTAGTCAATTAATTTGTTGGGGGCCGAGGTGGATATCTGGTGTGGCTGCCTATTCAACATGTCTCCAGGGACAACCATTTTTCTACTGTTAATTTAAGCCCTGTCTTCTGGTAGTACTGACATCTTTCCCTAGATCCAAAGCTGCAGCACAGGACTCAGGCCAGGCCAATTAGATTGCTGCTTTTCCCTGGCCTCAGTGATTGGTTCAGGGATGGATACATGTCCCAAGGTGGACCAATGAGAGCCATCCCTGGAACTGTATTGCTAGGAAATTATTCTTACTCTGCTGAGGCTGCTTGGCTGGGGCAGGGATGGGGGGAGGGGGTTAAGCATGAAACATGAAGCCAGTGCTTGCCACCATGTCAAATGTGGGAGTTGCCGCCAACCAAAGAATAAAGCCTATTGGAGGAAAGCAAGAGTTAGATAGATACTAATTTCTAATGGTTTAGTCACTAAGTCATGTCCGACTCTTGTGACCCCATGGACTGTAGCCTGCCCAGCTCCTCTGTCCTTGGGATTTTCCAGGCAAGAATGCTGGAGTGGGTTGCCATTTCCTTCTCCAGGGGATCTACCCGACTCAGTGACTGAACCTCGGTCTCCTGCACTGCAGGCAGATTCTTTACTGACTGAGCTACCAAGGAAGCCCCTAATTTCCAATGATACTGCACATTTGGATCCAGCCAGGACCAAAGTCAGTTCCATCCTTTAGATTTTTCAATTATATGAGCCATGAATTCCCTTGTAAGTTAATTTGAGTTCAGTCTCTTGTCACTTAAAACCAAAAGGGTCCTGACTAATTCCATGGTGCACGTTCAAACACTAGAATTTTTGGCAAGGCTTCAAAGGGATTAAATTACATCCCCACTTATATCATTCACTTGATTACTCTTCAAGCCTGTGTTTTCATTTGAGGATAACTGCTGTGGCCCCAACTGTGTTCTCCTCTGTACTCACAAAACCAAGTCTGCACACACTTAGGAAACAAGAGGTTCCTTCGCCCGTGCTTGTCAGTACGCTCTACCTCTCACACCTCTCCCATACAATGTGCCCATTTGGGATTCTCCCATTCTACATATTGAAGCACTTCTCTCAACATTCTGTCTGAGGTGCACTGTTGTAACAACATATATCTTCAGTTACAACAAAAGGTACATCCTCCACCTTGAACACAATATGGTACCCACCTGTGAGGGTAGCTGCCAGCCCGTGTGCACAGGCATTTGGGTTCAGAACCACTGGTCCTGGATTTCCAGCATCAGGGTGACTCAGCAATGACAATCTTCACACCCCTCTTCTAAGTGTATCTCCATGAGTCTTGTCCCGTTACCAGCTGACTCGTTTTCTCTTTATTTCCAAAATCAACTCCCGAAGAGAGAAAGATCTGACTTGAAGATCTTTGATCCAGCTGGACCACATCTAACAATACCAGTCAGTCCATGCATGGAGGTCCTGAGCCAAGCATCTTCCTCTGCCCAAGCACACGTGGCCAAAGGATGAAGTGGTCAAAACACGGCAAAGTCTGGATGGGCAATGCCTTGGGGACGCTTCTCTCCTTGGAGGTTATGACCACGGCAGTGTCCTTAGCCGGGAATGGTGTGTTTGATCACTCCCATGATCGATGTGTCTGGTACCTTCTCCTGTCCTATAAATAACAGAATAAAATCATAATGATGAGGGATGTGGATGCTAATAAAAACTGTGAAGAACTGGCTTCAGGTTCAGTACCTCTATACCGGCTGTCTCTGAAAGTTGTCAGCTTTATTTTCCTATAAGCCAAAGGGTTAACTGGGTTTGAGAAACTCTGAGGAGAGAGCCTGGATTTAAACACCCCTTTCTCTTGACATAGAGCTCCCAGCTGCTACCCTCATTGTGGGTCGAGTGTCTTTAGAGATGTTGAACATTCTCAACTCCTTTCCCTAAGCCTGATGATGGCCTATTTCCCCTGTCCCTGGCAGAGGGTTGTGAATACCCATGCGCTGGCACCCCACTTGTTCCTAGCTTACTTAGTCTGTGGTGTTGCATCATCCCACTAAGGCCGACTCTAGAACATCCAGCTTTGAGCCAAAGTGCTTTCAAAATAACAAAAGGTTCATACCTGTGAGGCCCATCTCCGACCAGCTACACATATGGAATATTGCAAGCTCTAGCATTAACTCACCGAGCGATTTTTCAGCAAATTGAAAATACTAGGCTGCCTCTCTTCTTAGGGAAAAAAAAAAAATCCATAACTAGCAGGCTTGGCAATGGGAAGGAATCTGGTGAGAAGGGTGGGCTGCACCAGAGACCCCCCTACTTCAACATGGAGTTTCCCCTGGCCTGACATTGACTCTGGTTGGGCTAAGATATCAAACCAGGGGTGTACCCTCTCCCCCTGGACAGACTGCTTCAAGGTCTAGAACACCATCGGTAAAGTCTAATTCTTTATTGTATCTGAAGTTGCCTTAGTAGCTCATTTCTCCAAAGCTGTAGGGTCTATGTTCATTGTGTATTTAATTAACCAAGCGAGGACTCTTTTCACCTTGGCTGACAAACAGTATCTCAAGACAAAAGTGGCCTCTAGTCTACATGGACAAACCGAGGTGACTTATTCCCACTCAGAGGAGATGTGGCTTAGTGGTTAAAGGCATGCACTCTGATATTGGATATACTTGAGGTCAAACATTTGTGACCTTGAGTAAATCATTTAACACTTTTGTGCTCCGTTTCCTACCCTGTAAGATGGGGATGATGATGCTGTAAGTCTGCCCCACGGAGAAGTGTGCAAGTTAAACAAGAACTTGTACATGTAAGCAGTAAACACCCTGCTGTTTTGTGTTTTTTTCCAGCTAAGTGGGATTTTCCAAGGAGACGCCAGAACTTCCCCTAGAAACCTTCTGGGGCTGCCTGCACTTTGAAGCCCTTCTAGGTAAAGGGCTATTATACATCATAGCAGCCACTACAGGGTACTCCTCCCATCTCTGTTCCTCCCGCCTCCCTGGGGGCAATGTCATGGGTTCCAGAGAAGATGGCCAAGGTGACAGGCAACTTGGAACCTGCAAGTCTGGACTGGGGCCCCTCACTGTGTGGGAAGTGTGCTAAACACCGGTGGGCATGAGTGATCCACCACTCTTCAGTTGGGGATTCCTGTGAGGTGTACTGCTGCTCGATGTCACCGTGCACAGGACTTCAGTGCAGGGGACAGACACGGGGGAGGGGCCCCCACCCCCACCTGCCTCCTGGTCTGTGAAAGTCACGTGGCTCTGAGAAAGTGGCTCAACTGGACAGGCCCCCCAGGCCTGGCTCCGAGAAACCTAATCCGGGCTCAGCCAGGCTTTTGTTAAATCGCTGATCTAAGAGTCCGGCAAATCCATTAAGAACAGTATCTGGGAGGGTTTCTGGACCAAACAGGGCTCCCAGAATCATCGTCCCTAGAAAGGCTGGTGTGTCCAGCGCTTTGGAGTTTGCAGGGCTTTGATGCACCTCGCTCCAGTCACAGAACAATCCTGTGGGGTGGGCAGAGTTTAGAGAGAAAATTCCCCGTGGAGTTTTAAATCTGTGAATAGCTTACAGGTCAACTGCTTCAAACCCTTTACCATACAGATAAGGAGAGGAAAGTCCAGAGAGGGCTAGGTGATTGAGTTAATAGGAGCAAGCAGGGCCAGGCTCACTGTCTGGGACCTCTGTCACTCTCCCACATCAAGCGGCGCCTAAGATTGGGAACCCCTGCCTGACTGGGAAGACAGACACCCTGAAAGCCCATGCCTAGCTTGAGGCTGCTTTGTGCCTGAGCTCAGGTTCCATGTGGCTTCCCTTGACCCAGCAGGTAAAGAATCTGCCTGCAATTCAGGAGATGAAGGAGATTCGGGTTCTATCCCTGGGTTGGGAAGATTCCCTGGAGGAGGAAAATGGCAACCCACTCCAACATTGTTGCCTGAAAAAATCCCATGAACAGAGAGGAGTCTGGAAGGCTATATAGTCCATGGGGTTTCAAAGAGTCAGACACAACTGAGCAATACACAAACACACACACACACACACACACACACACACACACACATACATACAAACACACACCAGGTTCCATCACAACACAGCTTCAGCAACAGTCCTTTGTGGGGGAGAGGGGACAAAGCCAGCCCGGGTGATTGCTCCAGCTTTTAGCTGCCCCCAAGAAGCTCCGTGAGTCTTCTCAAGTCCTAGACTGGGAATGTCAGACTTTAGGCAAGAATTTTTCAACCCGAGGATGAGTCAACTCGGAGCATTCCCTGGCCTGTCCTGCTTTTCCAGGAATCTCCTAAAGTGCTGGAACTTAGGGTGGAACTTGAAAGATCGATCCCTGCTTTTAATCCATCAAGTCTGTTGAGGACAGTTGGTTTTGTCAGCACTGGACTGGTCAGTACCACTTGAGGGCAGGGGCCGTCCCTTCTCACTGAAGAACCCCACAGTCTTAGCATACAGAGGAAGGGAGGGGGTGGGTGTCATTTACACTTTCAATTCCCCCAGATAGGTGGCTGGAGCACTCTCCTGGGTACCAGAGGCTGGCTGCGCCTGTGGTGTGTCTGGGGGGAGAGGGTGAGGTTGCCCATACAAGCACATTTCCTCAGAAACACATCTGCTCAACCGCACAAAAAACAGCAACTCCACTGACTTATTTAGCGTCCATTAAGTTCATATTCAAATGAACATGCGGGAAGGAAAGAGGCGGCGTTACAACAGTGCAGAGGCTGGGAGAGACACTTAAAATGTATGAAGATCTGTGCACCAGATGTTTGCTTCACCTCAAGAAAATAAAATGATAGAACCACACAGAACGAAACATCACAACCAAATCTCTGACTGTGAGAGCAGCAAGGGAAAGCCTGCTCTGTCTCCTGCTCTGCCTTCTCCGGGTCTACTCCAAGTTCACGTTGCAGAGACTGGCGTGAGTCCAGTCACAGTCTCAGCTCTTGGCGTGAGCGGCCGGCCGTTACAGCTGAGGCCATCACTACACACGCAAGACTATCTGAAATCTTGAACAATGCGGACTCTCTTTGCACATGAAGGGTCTCGGCCAGCTGGCTGGTGCTCAGTGGGCTGTGCCAGAGGCAGACATGAATGCTAATAAGTGTGCAGCTGCCCGCAGGTCACAGTGCAAAGGGCGGGAGCCCTGGAATGAGCCCCTGGAAGCTCTCTCTGCACTGCAGGGGTGGTTAGCTAGCTGGTACCAAACCTCCTCTCCCAGCAGGAGGGGCTGCACCCAACCTCATGTTTATGCAGACCGAGGCTTCCTCTCTACCAACCCCCCACCAGAAGGCATCACAACACCCCAGGTAATGCCTGCCCATCTCCTCTGCCTGGAGCCTAGGATCGTGTGTGTTCCTTCAGCGACTTGGGGAACCCTTTGGGCCCATTCACCCTGATACCAGGAATGATGACAGGATGGGGGAATGTGACAACGTTTGCCTGTGTCTTGGGGCTCTCCATCAGCCTCTTGAGCTTTACCTCTCCCCCATTTTCTTTAACTCATGTTATGGCATTGCCTCAAATCCAGTTTCTGAGGGCAGGGATTCAGATAGGACCCACGTGGCAGGACCCCAGGATGAAGGATTTAGCCACTCCTCAGAGCTGCCTCCATCGCACTTAGAACCACAAGAGCCTAGTGACAAGGAGCAGCACTTTTAATGCCACCACAAGCCCGGAGGCACAAAGCCAAAGGGCAGGAGTCTCCAAGGAGCTGTGGGGAGGAATCTCTTTAAGTGGTGACTGCACAAGGGAAGGAGCTGTGGCTGCTTGTGGTGATGTTCCTGGGACAGTCCTCTTTGTCTGTCTCTCCAACAAGCCCCGCCTTGCTTGACCTCAACACCCAGCCTCGCACTGCCTGCTTTATGACTCTCAAAGTCTCCCAGAAATGGACAATTGTACAGGGTTGCTGGGATTTTTCTGAAATCTTTGCGATAACTAGTGCTTCTCACTGAGTAATGTAGATGGCCCTGTCTTCAGGTGAGCCCATGGCCCTGGGGAAATAAGCTATTTCAAATTCTAAAAGATGCTGCTGCTAAAGTGCTGCACTCAATATGCCAGCAAATTAGGAAAACTCAGCAGTGGCCACAGGACTGGAAAAGATCAGTTTCCGTTACAATCCCAAACAAGGGCAATGCCTAAGAATGATCAAACTACCGTACAATTGGACTCATTTGACATGCTAGCAAAGTAATGCTCAAAATTCTCCAAGCTAGGCTTCAACAGTATGTGAACCAAAATTTCCAGATTTTAAGCTGGATTTAGGAAAGGCAAAGGAACCAGAGATCAAATTGCCAACATCTGTTGAGTCATAGAAAAAGCAAGAGAATTCCAGAAAAACATCTACTTCTGCTTCATTGACTATGCTTAAAGCCTTTGACTGTGTGGATCACAACACATTGTGGAACATCCTTAAAGAGATGGGAATACCAGTCCACCTTACTTGCCTCCTGAGAAACCTGTATGAAGATCAAGAAGCAACAGTTAGAATTGGACATAGAACAATGGACTGGTTTAAACTGGGAAAGAGTACATCAAGGCTGTATATTGTCAGCTTGCTTATTTAACTTACATGCAGAGTACATCATGTGAAATAGCAGGCTGGATGAAGCACAAGCTGGAATCAAGAGTGCCAGGAGAAATATCAATAACCTCAGATATGCAGATGATACTACCCTTAGGGCAGAAAGAGAAGAGGACCAAAAGAGCCTCTTAATGAAGGTGAAAGAGGAGAGTGAAAAACCTGACTTAAAACTCAACATATAAAAAACTAAAATCATGGCCTCTGGTCCCATCACTTCATGGCAAACAGATGGGGAAACAATGGAAATAGTGACAGACTTTATTTTCTTGGGCTCCAAAATCACTGCAGATGGAGACCGCAGCCATGAAATTATAAGCTCCTTGGAAGAAAAGCTATGACAAACCTAGACAGCCTATTAAAAAGCAGAGATATTACTTTGCCAACAAAGGTCCATATAGTCAAAGTTATGGTTTTTCCAGTAGTCACGTATGGATATGAGAATTGGACCATAAAAGAAGGCTGACTGCCGAAGAATTGATGCTTTTGAACTGTGGTGTTGGAGAAGACTCTTGAGAGGCCCTTGAACTGCAAGGAGATCAAACCAGTCCATCCTAAAGGAGATCAGTCCTGGGTGTTCATTGGAAGGACTGATGTTGAAGCTGAAACTGTAATACTTTGGCCACCTCATGCAAAGAGCTGACTCATTTGAAAAGACCCTGATGCTGGGAAAGATTGAGGGCAGGGGGAGAAGGGGACAACAGAGGATGAGATGGTTGGATGGCATCACCAACTCAATGGACATGAGCTTGAGCAAGCTCCAAGAGATGGTGAAGGACAGGGAAGCCTGGCGTGCTGCAGTCCACGGGGTCATAAAGAGTCAGACACAACTGAGCGACTGAACAACTGAAAAAGTAGGGGAGGAGTGGTCTGCCCCAAAACCTTCTATGCCCTGATGAGCAGTCTCTGTAAGCTCAGGCGGGAGGGGTAGCTGGGAGAACAGCCATTGAGGTCACTTTCACTGAGTTTCTTTCGGTTCCCCAATTGCACTGCGCTCTCTCACATCTCAGAGTGCTTGGACCTGCAACCCTGCTCTCCGGATATGGTCACTCATTCAGGCAACACACATCTGCCAAGCTTCTCTTACATACCAGCCACTAAGTTTTCAAGGTGCAGGGTGAACTAGCTGATGGTGTGGTGGGCTATGAAAATGACAGTGAGCTGTGGCCTGTGCCTTCCTCATCTCAGTACCCTGTCTGCCAGTGCATAACTGTGAAGACATGTGACCTGTGGTTCTCGGGGTGGATCAGGAAAGAAAACGCCAGGGGCACAGGGGGGAAGAGAGAAACGCCAGACCCTAAGGGTGAGCCAGGAGGACTGGAACTTCAACCCCTCTTTTCCCTAATACTCATCAAGGCAAGCTCTCAACTTTTTAACCAAGATCCACTATAAAAAACATCTCTAACATTATAATCCAGTACACATATACATATATAAGTATATGTACATGAATATACTCACACCTGCAAAATGTTCCATTATCAAACTTCAATATGCACGATGAATTCTGATATTTCATTCTCTCTTATGCTACGCTAATCCTACCCTATCCTATTCTATTATTTTCTATTCTATCCAAAAACGCTGGTCATAAGTTTTGCAGCACATTAAAGGATGACAAATACCTGTTTAAAAAACACCAAAGTAGGGAAAGGAAGGAAGGTAACACTTTGTGTCAGGAAAAAGTTACAATCAAATCTTACTTTAAATGCACACATTCAAGGAATATTCTCCTTAGATAACTCTATAAATCAAATCAATCTACTCTTAATTTGCATTGATGAGGACCCAACCTTCTGCTTTGGAGTTTGCTTAGAACAAAGTATGGCCTACGAGCCAGATCTAGCCCTCTGCCTGTTTTTATAGACCCATGAGCTAAGAATCATTTTAACTGAAAAGAAATCAAAAGAAGAAAAATTTCCCGACACATGAAAATTACATGAAATTCAAATTTCAGTGTCTGTATTTGTTGGATCTCAGCCACACTCATCTGTTTGAAAATCATCTGGGGTAACTTTTGTGCTACCATGACAGGCTTGAGCTTGGCCTGCAGACTAAAGTATTTACTATGGGGTCTAGACTCCTGGCTTAAAATGTGGTATTTCTTATACTATGGGATGACCCCCGAAGACATGGTTTTGCTGGTGAAGAGCCTTTAAAGGAGAAGTTGGATGAGATAAACTGGTTTTACTGAGGTTGCCTCTGAGCCTCTCCTTAGCTGGCAGGAGCATCATCCTAACCTCAGGACTGACTGATGGCCAAGCAGCTGTCCAGGGGCCCCTGCAACCCTCAGGCACTGCACAGCCTGGCCCAGGGAAGGCTGGGGCCAGAATTCAAAAAGCTGAGCCTTCAAAAAATCATCCAGAACTAGACTCAGACCTCTCTCCTCGCCCTTTCTCTTCCCAGTTGTCTTGCTGTTACTAGCAACACTTTTCTCTGGTCTTTATTTTTCTTCAGGTTTGTGTGGTCTCTGGGTCACACCTTCCCAACAAAGTATATGGCAATGCAATTTTTTTGGGGAATATTAATAAACATCTTTCACCTCTCCCTGGACTTTAACACCTCCTCTCTTCAAACTCCCTGTCACGGCCAGGAGCCAAGCTGTTCTGTGCTCTGTCTCGAAGCAGCTGCCATGAGGGAGCATCTCTTGCTTCAACTTCAGAATACAGAAGCCACATATGTAATTTTAAAGTCTCTAGGGGCCACAAAAAGTAGAAGCAGGTGAAATTCATTTTAATAAGTCACTTTATTTAACCCAATATATCCAAAATATTATCCTTTAAACTTATAATTAAGATTTTTAAAGTTACTCATGAGATATTTTATATTATTATTGTTTGTGCCAAGTTTTTGTTGTGTATGTTATGCTTGCTATGCTGTTCTAAGTAACTTCAGTCCCGTCCAACTTTGTGCAACCCTATGGACTATAGCTCACCAGGCTCCTCTGTCCATGGGATTCTCTAGGCAAGAATACTGGAGTGGGCTGCCATTTCCTTCTCTAGGAAATCTTCTTGACCAAAGCTGTTTCAGGCTCAGGGCTTCCCCCCCCGTGTTCTCAGGGCAGAAGAGGGTGGAAACAGAGGGGGAGGCTCTGTGCAGAGAAATCAGTAGGGTGAGGGGGGATGCAGACCCTGAAGACACAGTTCAGTCCTCAGGAGTTGTCAGCAGACACAGTGCCCGTCACTGAAGGCCACTGGCTGGCCTCCCCTCATCATGGTGGGAGTTTCTTCTGTAGCAGCCAACACATCCCCACAGGGCACGATACCATCCTAGCCTCCAGCTATGGCTCTGTCCTCATCTAATCTGCCCTCGGAATTCACTGCCCTGCCACTTCCTCGGATCTGATGCAATCCCAGATGGAGAGAGAGACACAGAAAGACTGGACATCTAGTGGATGGAGCCAACCTGAGATTCCTCTCTTACCTGGGACAAGCTTGGTGTGTGAAAATGACTGACATTTCAGTACCCTCTAGGGCATGTGTGTGTTCTCTGCACTCATGGAGTTAGTGTGTCTGTGAGGGTGTGTGATGGGATTTGGAATGTGGAGAAAGTATGGATGGAGAACAAAGTATCCAGACAGATGTCAGAGATGAGCAGAAGCAACACCCACTTTCCATACAACTGGCAGGGCCCCATGCCACCACCTTGACTTCAGGACAGGGTCTCTGCTTTTTCTGCTCCATTCCTAATGTTGTTTCTTCCCAGGATGGTCGCACAGCAGAAGGGGGAACAGAGTGAGAAGAGGTTGAATTGCCTCATCTCCCCACATCTCTGTCCCGACCATGGACTCGTGGTAATTTTGCCTAATTTGAGAGGTGGAGAGGCTTTCTCCAGGCCCCCTTCTGCTAATGGGCGGCCACAAAATTCCTTCCTCTCATCTGCCAGGCTTTGAAAGCTTGACCCGCCTTTCACAGAAGTCAGCTTGAGTTCAATTACAGTAGATTGCCTGATCTCATTTATTTTCTCCTGTATACTCGAAGTTAGGACAGCTATAATTTGAAATGGAAATTTATGCAAATGCTATGTAAATCAGGTCATTCCCAGATTAACTGGGGGGAAAAATCTGGTCGTCTTAGCAGGCACCATCTGTTCCCTCCTCATTCTTTCCATATCTGCACCCCACCCCTTTTTCCAATCCACTTTGATACTTGTTTTCCTGTGGCTGAGAAAAGAGATCTTTCATCGGAAGGACACAAACCATCCATCTATGTTCTAGGGCTGTTCGAACATCTCTTCACCTGTGGGAAGAGGCTCAGGTGAGGGATCAGAATGAAGTTTAATGTTAGCTGGTGGCTAATGCTGCTTCCTTGAAGGAGAGAGCCGCTGAGGCTGGCTGTGCAGGCCTGTTCCAAACTGTCTTGGAGAGACCTGCCACACACCCCATGTCTTCCGTGTCCCCCCTCTTTCTTCCTGGCCTCTGCTTTCCTTGATTCTTCTTTCTTCCTTTTCATTGCCTTTGCCTGAAGCTCTCCGACAGTACCCAGAAGCTCTCTTACTCCCCTGCTGTGGCATTGTAGTAGAAAGGTTTAGGGACTGTGCAACCTTGGGCACTTCTGGGTCCAGGTGGATGCTGGCTGGCAGCAGGAGGGCTCCAGTGCCCAGGGATCCAGTCCCTTACCCAAGGCTGCAGCCCATTCCTGCTTTGGGGCAGTGACAGCTTCAGTCCTGCTCTGGGAAGGCAGAACCTAGAATCCCCATTGCCAGGGGAAGGTTCTATTCCACAACTCTTGAGCCTTCCTTTCCTCATAAAGGCTGTTAATAGGGGGCAGAGGGGGAGAGGAGGGCTCTGGGCTACTTCATTCAGTATCAGTTTCTCCTTGAAGGGGGTAAAAATGAGAGACTGCCCTGCTGTTCATTAGCTTCTCCAATCTGCAATGAAGAAGCCTCAGAAGGCAAAACCATAGCTGACTCTCAGTAAAAAAGTAACTTCAGTGTAAAGATTTTTCTGGTTGTTAGTCACTGAGATTTTGAGGTTGTTACTGCAGCAAAACATGAGAGCTGACTAATATACCCTCTATAATTTTTATTAGCCTGTTCCCAAAGCCCCTTCAAATTCCAAAAAATTCTTTAATGTGCTCATGTGATATTTTCTCAATGTGAGGTCAAATGAGAATAAAATCAGCTTCATAAAAACTCCTTTTTTTCATGATTTGTTATATGACAGTACTAACTATATTTGCATAAATAGCTTCAAAATCACACCTCTAGGCAGTGAGGACTGTCAGTGCAAAGGCCCTGAAGCCAGAAAAAAATTAGTCCAGTATCAGAATAGTAGGAAATGAGGTCAGAGAATTGGGGGTGGAGGGTGGACAGTGGGGGTCTTGAGCTTGGTCTCATAAAAGGTGCAGTTTCAAAACAGAAGCACAAGGTGGCACCATGACACCCCTCACAGTCATGGTTGACCACACACTCACAGAGCAGACTAGGAGGCAGACACCCCTCCCGAAAGGTTCTGCCAGGGAATCCAAGTCCAGAAAGCATCACAGAATCATAAAAGATTCTTAGAAATTAAAGAATTTTTGAGCTCTCCCAATCCAATCAGTTGCCACATGGGGTCCATGTGGCAGGGACTCTAGGATTCTTGAATTGCAAAAATCACTTTTCAAGGAAAATGCCAAGGGGTGTATCACCCAAAAGAGTAAAGAACCTCTGACTCCAACCAGTTGTCCTTCCAGGATCAGCCTTGAGAATCTGCTCCAGCACAGACAGCTTGGGCCAGATCCACACTTAACCAGGTACCCTGGAACCAGTGGCTCTGGTGGTAAAGGACTCACCTGCCAGTACAGGAGACATTAGAACTGAGGGTTCGATCCCTTGGGTCAGGAAGATCCCCTGGAAGAGGGCACGGCAACTCACTCCAGCCTTCTTCCTGGAGAATCCCATGGCAGGCTATAGTTCATAGGGTTGCAAGAAGTAGGACACAACTGAAGCAACTTAGCTTCACACGCACTGGATCCAGACCTGGGTCTATAAGCCCTGTTCTCTCTTAGTGGAGGAATCAAGAGAATGCCCTGAAGCTCCAGGCTTGAGGAAATGGAGTCTCCTTCAAGAAACTAGAGCTTTTGTGAGGGGTCTGCAGACTCTCCACTGCTTTCCCTGTGAGTAAACAATAAAGCTTGCACACCTATGCACTGCTGATTTTCAGAGGTGCCTACATGTTCATTGGATAAATAAAATATCACTTAATGTGATTACTGAATTCATAGTCGCTTTGATCATTACAGAGTTTCTCACCCACTGGATGTTCTCTCTGTATATATCTTACAAGTCTGATATATAATTAGACTAATACTAATATATATTGGATTCCATATGAGTCTTCATTTTAATGGGAGGTTGTCTGTCAAATATTTTGAGCTAAATGGAAATCTTTATACACAAACTGTTGGAATCATAGTCCATGGAAAGAGAGGGGAGACCATGTGTGAAAGTGTGATGACCAGGGGTGGCCAAGGGATGGATGCCTAGGTGGGAAGCTGTGGCAGGCAGCAAGCAGAGCGTGGAGGCAGAAATGAGACTCAAACTGTGGGACCACTCAGGTGGAACCACAGAGACCAAGGCTCGCTCTTCTGACTGGGAAGATGCAAATTTTCAATTAAGCATCTTGCTTAAAAAAAAATCTCCTGACACCACTGTATTTGCTATTGGTGTTTTAAAACACCAATTTAAATACCACATTTACTGGTAGCCCTTCTCAAAATCGGACTTCCCCCTCCTTGCCTGAGAGCTGGGCTTCAGAAAACCCAAGCATCAACATTAGACCTGCAGGTGGGCAGTTCCCTGGGGACCATTCCAACGAAACCTGGAGCAGAAAGGCAAGCTGAGGATTGGGTTCCTTTCAAGGGCTTCTATCAGCTTCTCTCCACTTCACTGCCTAAGCATGGCCTCCAGACGCAGGCCCAGGGACCAGAGTGACCCCTTATTTATCAAGGACCTCCTGGAGAACGTGGGAGACTGAGAACAGGAAAATCATGTTGTGGTATCTGCGGACCCTGCCTGGGTGCTGGCCAAACTTGACCAGGTTTAAGTTGCCCAGGTGACTGTTGAGACACGCCATGCCCTTCCATCCACCCTGGGAGGCGTGTGTGGACTTGGTTGCTGCCAGAGGTTGCCTGTTGTTGCCATTCCTCACACTGACCACTCTGCTCGCCCAGACCCCACTGTAGCTCCATTGTCCATGGTGGCCTGGGCTGACCAGCTCGGCCTGGAGCCCTGCCCTGGGAGGATGCAGGCTACCACGGCATCACAAAGCACTGCTTTGTGGCCTTGACAGGAGGAATCTGTCATTAGCTGGGAGATGGTCCCTGGCAGATCCTGGCATGTGGTGAGCAGACAGCTCTGTGCTGCTTGCAGTATACTGAGAACCACCAGTCGGATGTGATGCCTTCAGCTCCATGTGGACTCCTGCAGCCTCGGGTTCACTGGCACCTTTTGTACCGACCCAGAGCAGAGGTCGGGTTGGCACAAGAGCAGTAGTAGTTTGTGCCCAGTGCCTGTTGCTGTGCAGTTGACAGCACTGGAACTGTGAAGAGTGTGCCCTGACCTGGTAGTCCTCCTGGCATCAAGGCATGCTTGGAGTCTGCCCACCCCACCTGGGACCCGAGCCAGGTCCCTAAACAGTGGCAGCATCCTATGGATGCCATATCCGACCAGAAGAGAATGGAAGTGGGTCTTATGGGGTAGGAGTTGTCACACACACACAAAATCAAAAACCATAAAATTAAAGATGAATAATTGCAACTACTTTAAATTTGAGAACCTCAGTCCACCACAGATGCTTTAAAGAAACTCAAAAAATAAGTCACAAACCAGGAAAACATATGCATAAGCAACAAATGATTCAAATCAACAATATATGAAATCTGGTACTCCAAGCCATGTGGAAAGGGTCTTAAAGGGACCAACAGTTAGTAGAAAAACAGGCAAAAGTGATGGGCATTTTACAGAAGAAGAAAGACACAGAGCTAAGTAAACATGGAGATGCCAACCTTGTCAGTATCCAGAAAAATGCAAACCAAGACTGTAATGAGGTCTAGCTCCTGGGGTGAGGCATGAAGGGCTCCAGGTCTGAAGAACTCGCCTCAGATGGTTCTCAGTGACCCTGGGCCTTTTCCAGGGGAAAGGGGGGCCCTGACCTGCTGAGTCCTACAGAGTGTCTGCTCTCTCCTTCCCCCAAGTACCTTCCTACCTGGGGTCTGAGTGGGACCCTTGTCCTTCCCTTCCTGTCCTCATCAGTAGGGGTCTCAGGCAGATCCACCACTCCCCACCTCAGGCCGCATTCTCAGCATCTTCCCTCAGCTCTTCTCTCAGGTCTCAGCCTGGTCACCTGGGTTGCAAAAACACCTTTTCAGTCTGAAATTAAGACAGATAATCAGTCCACATCACCTCTCAAGCCCATGGGGACTTCAGACTACTTATGATAAGGTAAATATATTGAAATTAAAAGACACTTGCTCCTTGGAAGAAAAGCTATGACAAACCTAGATAGCATATTAAAAAGCAGAGATATTACTTTACCGACAAAGGTCTGTCTAGTCAAAGCTATGGTTTTTCCAGTAGTCATGTACTGATGTGAGACTTGGACCATAAAGAAGGCTGAATGTTGAAGAACTAATGCCTCTGAACTGTGGTGGTGGAGAAGACTCTTGAGAGTCCTTTGGAAAGTAAGGGGATCAAACCAGTCAATCCTAAAGGAAATCAGCCCTGAATATTCATTGGAAGGACTTATGCTGAAGCTGAAGTTCCAATACTTCGGCCACCTGATGGAAGAGCCGACTCACTGGAAAAGACCCTGATGCTGGTTGATTGAAGGCAGGAGGAGAAGGGGATGACAGAGGATGAGATGGTTGGATGGTGTCACCAGCTCAGTGGATGTGAGTTTGAGCAAGTTCTGGGAGATGGTGAAGGACAGGGAAGCCTGGTGTGCTGCAGTTACAAGGTCACAAAGAGTCAGACACGACTGAGTGACTGAACAGCAACAAGTATGTTGAAAATTAGCACCTTCTAGACCAACTACAGGTAAAAGAGGGGACCAAATAGGACCCTATGGGGATTTCCTATGGCAGAACTGCCTCCTATCTGAAGAAAAACATTGGCCTCCCAGGCTTTCCCCAAGTTTTAAGGACTAAATTTAGCCAGTGAAGTGAGAAAATGCAGACAGAAAACAGCCAAGCAAGACAAAATAATAGTAGTTCAGCCATTAAGCAAAGTCAAGGACCTTCAGTTCCTCCTCAAGAGCCATAGATAATATTCTGAGCCAAGTCCTTTGCGCTACACTGAAATCTCCACCAGGTGGACGAAGTTAACTCCTGTATGCTGTCCACAAGCAGGAAGACCCCTCCAGACTGACCGGAACCAGGTCAATATCATCAGTATTGACCCCTGATTACCTCACCACCAAGCAGAAGAACGTCCACAAACTGATCACACACCCTGCAATCCTCTCCCTCACCCTATTTTTAAAAACCTTTCCCTGAAAGCCATCAGGGAGTTCAGGCCCTTTAAGGTCCAGCTGCCTGGACTTCTTGCTTGGCCCTGTAATTAATAGCACACTTTCTTTCACCACAACCCCATGTCAGTAGATTGACTGTATTGTGCCCACGTGGGCAGACCAACTTCTGGCTTGGTAATGGACTGTAATCCTCAGCTGTAACCCCCTCTCCTTCCTCGTGCCTTGCCATTGGCTGAAGCAGAAGCCACGTGTGACAAGGGAGCAGGGCTCCCTTGGTCTGCCCACCCCAGAACCTTGCTTGCACATTTCCTTTGGGGCTTAACCTGGAAACCTTTCTTGGTCGGCCTTTAAGAACTAAATAGGCAGCTAAATGAATATCTTGAAGGGACAGAACCCACATTTAGAGTGAGAACCAGATGCAGCTTAGCCTATGGTGAGCTTTTGCATAATGATGTGTCCAACAAATAAACACTAAACAGTGGGGTTGGGTGCCACTTAAAAACTCAATGCTCTTAGAATGGTGAGACCTTTAGTCAGGTGTGACTGAGGGATGGCCATGGTCCTGGGTGGTTCTCCTCCTGCTCTGCTCTTGGACCTCTGAATCCCAGCCCCTCTCACTCCTTCAGGACCCATCCCGTGTGTGTTTCAAGCCAGCCCAAGCCACCGTGGTTGCCATCGTTCAGCATGGCCATTATAAACACAGCAGGCCAAGTAGATATTTGATCTATCCTTTGTCTGTCCAGGACAAGGACCATCTTTGTCGACCATATGCCTAAGGAGATTTACTTCCTTCTTTCCCAATTCCTCTCTCTCTCTCTCTCTCTCTCTCTTTTTCTTTTATTCAACAAGCCAAGCTTTTATTAGGCACCAGATAGCCTTCTAAGCACTGAGGATATATCAGTGAACAAAGTAATCACACAAATTCCTGCCCTCAAGGAAATGATATTCCAATTAGGGAGACACGACATAAAATTAAAAGTGAAACCCATGACATGGGGAGTGTGGTAAGCAGCCCTGAAGATTTCTATGTGCCAGGCACCACTGTCATGAAAAGAGTTGGTTTGAGCAACCACTCTAAAAAGGCATCGCAACCAGCAATTTACACCTATTACCTCATTTAAACTGCAGAACAACCCACATGGTAGGTGTTATTACCATCCGCAAACGGAGAATCGGGCATGTGGGGAGATTCAAGGGCTTCTTCCTAAGATTACCCAACTGCTAACTAAGAAAGGGAGTTGGGATTTGAATCTAAGCTCTGAGACTCTGCTGTCTTTGTTCTTATGCCTCCCAGTTCTGCCCTGACCCTGTTCAGTGCTCACACAGCAGCCTCTGGACAGCACCACAGTGAGGGGGACACCCCTGGACTACTCCGCAGCTGGGAGTGAGTGCATAGCTTCTGAACATAACATGATAAAAGGAGTTCTCAAGTTGATTCTGAAATGACCACTTTTCCTTCTGTGCAGAAGGCACTGGTCCTGGCAGCAGCTGCCTGCCTTTTAGCCTCTGCGGCTGGGGGGAGGGGGAGCTCAGGCCCCGCCCCTACCAGCCTGAGAGAGAGAACAGGTCAGAGGTGCCTCCTGAGGCTTCCCAGCCCAAGACCACAGTGAAACAGGCTCTAAGCAAGCCCTGGGGCCTGGGGACAGCCTGAAGGCACTCGGGGCAAGAGTAAAGGTGTTCTCAGACTCCAGAGATGCCACAAGGCCTGCAGCCCCTACATACTGTTTTCCTAAAGTGAAGTCTGTAGAATGGAGTCAGGGATAACCTCCCATGTCCCTTCCCTGCCCAAAGTGACAGGAAGCTGAACCCAGGAAAGAAACACATATGCGTGTGTGTATGCAAAATATATTCCCAAACTCAATACATGAGGCTGAACAATGGCTCTCTTCTGCCTGGCCTGTTATAGAGAGAGCACCAAGTCTAGGGGGAATGAGTGCCCATCCTTCCAGTAATAAGCTGTGTGACCTTGGGCAAGATGCTCAGCATCTCTGGGACTCAATGCTTTTGTCTGTAAAATGGAGCAAAGGACTTCTTTCCTGCCTGCCTTGAGATTTGTGGTGAGGATCTCAGGAAAGTGTACCCGAGTGCACTCTGTACTGTCAAGTGACATACATAACCATCTTCTTACAGCCACTGAAATACAGAATTCCACCAGAAGGAATAGCTGTGAGGCTTGTATAGATTTAGGTCAAGCAGGGGTTAAAATTCCTGCTCCCTGGAACCAGCCACTCACATTGAAAACCCTCCACTATGCTCCAGAACCATCACTGGTAAGACCCACCCCTCCCCTTCCTCCTCAGGGTCATCAACAGGTGCGAAGCTGGTGAGGCGGGAGGAACGGGGTGAGCAGTGGAGAGAACAGATGCTTAAGAACTGGATTGCGGGGAGGCCCTTCCAGAGGGCTGGGTCACACCGTGCAGTGTTTAAACAGTGCCCTGGACACACCCTGTCACCCCCTTCGAGGCCACAGCGGCAGCATAAGGGCTCTCGGTAAGCTCAGTAGCCCAGCAGATGTGCCCCGCTCTCCCGGTGGTGACAGATGTGACCCGAAAACCAGGAAGGCTCCTGCCCCGACAGGCTCAGCTGGCTTCACACTCTCCCTCTGGAGGGAAGTGATCAAGGATTCCTGTTGCTCAGAAAAAGAGAACTCTCATTTATTGGGCCTCCTCCTGCTTGCCATATGTTACTTTGTTTAACGCACCCATCCGCTCTGTGAAGTATTAGCCACATTTTACATCCGAGAAAGCCAAGCCCCGGAGCGGTGGAAGCATTCAACTCGGCCCCTCGGCCGAGATTCGTGGGCCCCAAAGCCGCCTGACAGGGCTCATCCATTATTAATCAGACAATAAACACTGTTTAAGTACCTGTTAGTCCAGGAACTGCTGAGGACGTGAACCAACCGTGCAAGAGGCAAAACGTGGCCTCCCCAGCGTGGGACAAAACTAGGGGTCCTGCAAGGGGTGCGTTTCTCTGCGCCCTCGACCGCGAGGGCCGCGAGGCCCAGGGTGCCTTGGAAGCTCCGCTAGGAGGGAGGTGTGGGTCCTCCCCGCCAAACCTCTCTGAGGCGCGGGCCCTGGAGCCCGTGAGTCACCACCTCGTCCTCGGGTAACGAAGCGAGTGAGCTGAGCCAGCTCTCGAACTCCCAGCCCAGGGCTCTCTGTACTCCCACCCCTGGTGAGGCAAGGCTTGAGGGGGTGCGCGGGGCCTGTCGGCGCCCGCGAAGGGCCTCGAGCCTGAGCTCCGCCCCCTTCTGCAGAGTCTGCGCACATCTGCGCGGGACAAGCCTGCTGTCTGCCTGAGCAGCTGTTCTCGCCTTCCGGAGGACCCTGGTTTGGGGAGCCAAGCCAGCGTTCTGAGCTATTCCCTTCCCTTTCCTTTTTTTGTAGAATAGAAGACTGTTCAGGGCTGCCAGAGTCAGCTGCTTGCTCCCGGGTGCCTTGCCTACCATTTGGTTGGCCTGGAGGCGAGGACTCTTGGGAGCCGCCTTTTTCTCTGGGGATGGCCATCTGGGCCCTTCTCATCCAGCAGCTGCTGGAATCCACTCTTCTGTAGCCGCTGCCCTCATGGGGCGCCTTTTCCGCAGTCTCAACCTCCTGCCTTTTGTTCAGAAAGCAAGCAGCATTACTGAGCCAAACGAGCGTCCCATCACCTACACAGAGGAAAGCCAGTCTCCTGACACCAGGTTGTGGTGATGGGAAAGTGCAGCGTTTTATTGTAAGGTATCAGACAGGGAGTCCTGCACAACTAATGCTCAAAAATCCCCAAACCCTCAGACTGGTTTCAGGGAAGCAGTTTTAAAGGCAAGGTGGGAGCAGGGCAGTGTGTCACAGGGTATGTGATTAGCCAACAGCACGATTCTCTGAATGTGAGGTAACAGGGTAGCGTCATAGGGGTTGCTATTACCAATCCTCAGGCTCCAGCTGATCTGGGGACTACGTGATTATGATCATCAGGTAGTTAACTTCTTCCACTTGGTAGGGGGGTTAGCATCTGTAAAACAACTAAGGAAATGTGCATAAGATACTGTTATTTAGGTACTTCAGGCTTCCCTGGTAAAGAATCCACCTGCAATGCAGGAGACCCCAGTTCAATTCCTAGGTTGGGATGATCCCCTGGAGGAGGGCATGGCAACCCACTCTAGTATTCTTGCCTGGAGAATCCCCATGGACCGAGAAGCCTTTTGGGCTACAGTTCGTGAGGTCACAAAGAGTTGGACAGAACTGAGCAACTAAGCACAGCACAGCACAGCACAGGTACTTCGGCAAGGAACTAGCAATTCTTTGACTGCCATGTGGCTGACTTACTATTTAAACTGTTACCAGTTTTCCTGGCCCAGTTGCTGCTTCTGTCACTGCATGTTCACATCCTTTCAATCATTAATTCTTGAGCCAGGCTTTTGTGACTCACAGGCAACCTGTGAGACTACAACTGTTATACAAACAAGAGGCAGGCAGAGAGCATGGAAGGGGTCTGTCCGGGGAAGACACTATAGGCTCTTGTTCAGCTTGTCTGTCAGTCTGACATCTCCAGTGGAAGGGGGTCTCCTTGGTGGAGTGCCCAGGGACAAGGTCTCGCTGGGCATGGTGACAAGGGTGACTTAGAGGCAACTTGACCTGGAACTCTCTGAGGTCTGAGAGCTGAGTCTGAAGCAAGGTGGGGGAAGCCTCATTCACCCGGCCTCTTCCCATGCCTCCAAGGCTGGCCATTCCTACATGAAATCCAGTGTACCGGGGGTGAGCAGGGCTCCTTTCTGGAATGATCTGTGATTTGTTTGCTCACCTCACCAGAAGGCTTCTCCCAGCCTCCAAGTGCCCCATGTCAACTGCAAATTATCCCGTGCAAACTTCATGTGGAAGTTTCATTTATAAGTCTCTTGTTTACTTAAGTGACTTTCTCTGGAAGATCTTATCTACATAAGCTCTTCTAGGTAAACAAGAAGGGAGAGTGATTCACTATCCTCAGAAATTAGGAAGAATGCAATTATACAGGCTCTGACACTCCCCTGACAAGCCTGTTGGCTCTCAGCCAGAGGGTGCCTTGCCCTGAGCTGGGCTGTTCTCGGCACCTTCTTGGTGGTTGGGCAGCTCCCTTGAGGTTCTTCCAGGCCCCAAGGCCTCCAGCTTCATTCATGAAGGGTGAGGTAACAGGGTAAATAACCCCCTGTTAGGGAACCTAACCCTCTGCCCAGGGTACCTCTGAGAGTTAAGTAGTGTAAGAGGAATCTCCATGACTTTAAGTAATTCCCCTTTGGTCTGGAGATTTCTGGAAACCACCACAAGTCACTGGTGTCACCATCAGCTTTTTAACACTGGGCTACATGTGACTCTGGATTGGTTAATTTAGCCTCACGATCTGTGATTATTTTCCATACAAGAAAGTTAAAGGCAGCGGAATTCCACAGAATCATTGGAAAGATAACACTTTTTAGAAACTAGGGACAATGTGAGCCAGGCTTGGAGGTCTGCTCATGTCTGTTGCTCAGTCGCTAAGTCATGTCCGACTCATTGCGACCTCATGGACTGCAGCACACCAGGCCTCCCTGTCCCTCATGTATTTATGCTCGTGCTTACCCAGTCTCTAAAGTGCAGTATGCTGGAGGTGAAAGAGTTAAACTATCTGAGATCAAATTTTGACCCTGCTGTGTGACTTAGGGCAAGCTGATTAACCTCTCTGCACATCTGTTTCTTCCTCTGTCAAAGGGGAATGACACTATGCTTCGCACTGTGTTGCTGTGAAAATTAAGTAAGGAAACGGATGTAAACTCCCTCACAAATACCTGTCACATAACAAGGGCTTATTCAATGAGAATTTTCTTTCTTTTCTGAAATCTCTGGGGTTGCCTGAGAAGTCTAGCATTAGAAATCTAGCAGCATTTCAGTGGAGTTGCCTGAGAGATCAGAGATGTCTGGGAAGGGGCTTAGAAGGGAAATAGGGTCTTGAGAATGTCATATAGTCACCAGGAATCAAAGATGTGAGAAGTTCTTTAGCAGAAATTAGGAGGTTACCTCTTTCTTTTGAGTCCTAGTGATGGATGCTTTATAGCATGAGCATGGGTTACACAGAAATGAAACCTTTTCCACTTATGATAAAGAAAAACCATCTCCCTGACTTCAGGCCACAGGCTGTAGGTAGCTCATTGCCACTCTCCAATTACATGGGACCCCATTGTACATCCTGGTTAAACCTCCCTCCCCAGCCCTGGTCCTTGGGAAGTGTAAACGTCTTCATAAGTGTATGAAAGTAATTGCTGCAGAGCACCGGTGTGTGCTCCTAAATTGTCTTGCTCATCAATAAAATGGAAACAATTCTCGTAAGGTGACATTACCCAGGGTCACTGTGAATTGAGTTCCTGTCCGGGGCCCTTTGGTCCTGCCAGTTGCCAAGGCTATCTTGTTTTTGTTCTTGTGGTTCATCACCCAGTCATGTTTGACTCTGCGACCCCCTGACTGCAGCATGGCAGGACTCCCTATCCCTCACAATCTCCCAGAGTCTGCCCAAGTTCATGTTCATTCCATCAGTGATGCCATCCAGCCATCTCATCCTCTGATGCCCTCTTCTCCTTCTGCCCTCAGTCTTTCCCAGCATCAGGGACTTTTCCAATAAGTCATCTTATTGGATCTGTTCACATCATATAACCAAAATACTGGAGCTTCAGCATCAGTCCTTCCAGTGAATATTCAGGGTTGATCTCCCTTAAGATTGACTGGTTGGATCTCCTTGCTGTCCAAGGGACTTTCAGGAGTCTTCTCCAGCACCAGACTATCTTAGGCATGACCACAAAAAAAAAAAAAAAAAAAAAAGAGCAGAAGCCTGAAGGTAGGGATTGCTTGCCACCCTACACCCAAGTGTATGCCATGGTCACCCTGATCTCCTGGCAACGCCTAGAATAGGCTGTGATCCCTCCAGCCTCAGGGCCTTTGCATAATTGCTTCCTCTGCCTGCAATGTGAAGGGCCTGCCTTCTCTCCCTACTTTTGGTCTGATATGTTAGCCTGACAGAAGTCATAGATGATGGTGGAAGACATGAGGCCCCTGTACCATTATCCCCAGAAATCATAGTAGGCAACAGTATCAGCATTTTTTCACTGTATTTTTCAGACAACAGATGACCCATCACCAACATTCAGTAATGAGGTCAAAATAAGTAAGTAAACTGTTATGGAAAGAGTTGAGACCATAACAATTAAAATGAGGAGAGTTAAGAAAAAAGTCTTCAGAAGTGACTGTACAGAACTTTGGCATTGGCAGAGGTGATGGAAGCCCCACCCTGAACAGTTGCTACTCCTGAGAAGTTGCTGGGGAAAGTGACACGTCCACAGATGAATGGCAGAACCGTACTCTTAAGCCCTGGCAGAGACATGCACAAAGAAAGCCCATGAAATAGACAGGAGGAGACCTCTGAGGCTAAATCTTGACTGAGGGGCAGATTTACAAGAGGATGTAAATACTGGTCTTGAAAAGAGCACTGCATACAGGGAGGACAAGTTCATTTCTGAGGCAGGAGCTCCTAAGTCTCACATTTATATGATAACATCGAGTATTTTTTGATGGAATAAGGCAGTATAAAATTCCCTACAAATGCATCCTTGGCTGCCTGCCCACATGAGGTGAACTTCCTTTCAAGTACTGCCTAGCAACCAATGAATGGGATGAGAGGGCTGCAGGGTTGGGGGTGCAGGGGGCATGTGCTCTGTGGTGGGGTTGTTGTGGTGTTCACTCTTCCAGAACAAATCCTCAGCTTCTCTGCAGCCAGAATCAAGTCTGGCTCCCCTAAGGAGAACACACCCTGGATTCCACCAGGCCTGTTCCCCACACCCAGTTGGCAAGATTTCGGGGCCAGTGCTACCACAGATTACTCCCACTCACCAGGCAACACAGGGAACCCTGGGGCCAACCATAGGTGTCTTTGGTTTCTGGAATCAGGATGATGTCTACCCATCCCACCCCCACCCCCACTGCGCTCAGGCTGGGCTCTGTGCCCAGAGGGCAGAAAGCTCCGCAGAGGCACGCATGAAGGGAACCATAGACATATCAAGCCAGCAAGACGCATCAGGTGCTTCCAACTCCTTTATCTGACAGGTGATGAGATGGGGGCCCGAGAGGGCATGGGACCTGAGCAGAGGGGTGTAACCACTTGGTAGAGAGCTCGCTCCTCACCCCAATCCGGTGCTTTACCACCCTTCTTTCAGGTTTCTCCCAGGTTACCTGTCAGAGCCCAGCCTCTCACACTGACAGCACCCATGAACGAGTCCCCTCATCCCTGGACTTTGAGCTTCCTGCGGGAAGAAATGTACTATCCCTTTCGGGCACACGGGGGAGAGTCTGAGGAACACCTGGTGAGAGAGGCATTGAGTGAATGGAGGCTGTAGGCTGGGAGTGCTATTTTGGGTTTTGCTCTTTAGTCATAAATGATGGTGCTTAGCTGGCCATAACTTCAGAAAAAAAAAGGTTTGTCTTCATTCAAAAAGTAATGTTAGAAAAAAAAAACAAAAAACAAAACCAACACTTCCTTTACAAATCTGTGAGTGGGATCGAGGAGATGATACCATTTTGATTCCATCGCTGCTCTCATCCCTCCCATTGCAGCTGCATCGTGGTCCTGTCCTCTTCACACCCAGGTCCCAGTTTGAGAAGCAGGATATGGGGAAACTAGGGTGAGCAGATGACTTAGTTCCTGGCTGTCACCCCCACCCCACCCCGAGTCGATTCCCCTGCTTCCCGACCACAGCGCCTCTCTCTCTCTCAGCTCTTGTCCTGGCCTGTCCACTTCATCTAGATGGAGAAGGAGAAAGTCAGAAGCTTGGAGAAGGGTGGGGAACGGGCGGAGGGAAATCTCAGGTGTGCCCAGGCACCTGTGAAGCATTGTCCTATGCTGTGCCTGAAGGAACAAGAACCCCCTGCTCTTTTCTCACGCCTGAGGAAACAGCCCTCCTGGTGAGGGGGGTTGCATATGAAAAATATTGCCTGCCACATCAGAAAACAAAGGAAGTTGCAGCTGTCAAGCCACTGCAGTCAAACTGGCAGTGAGCCCTGAGGACAAAGGCTAACAGGCTGTCCACTGCGAAGACCTCAGCCACTGCAGTCACCCCCAGCAATGCACCCTGGGGGATTCAGGATGGAGAAGCACGGGATACTGGCCCTAAGATAGCTAAGGCGCATATCAAAAGAACGATTTCAATGAACTCAGCCTCTTGGATCTTCCATAGGCAGAAAAGCACTAAATTCATTTTAGTGATTTTCTTTAATGGTCAGCTTTTCAAGTCCAAGTTACCTGATCTTTGTTACAAAACTCCTATTGATGCTTTTGAACTGTGGTGTTGGAGAAGACTCTTGAGAGTTCCTTGGACTGCAAGGAGATCAAACCAGTCCATCCGAAAGGAAATCAGTCCTGAAGGAAGGACTGATCTTGAAGCTGAAACTCCAATACTTTGGCCACCTGATGCGAAGAGCTGATTCATCAGAAAAGACCCTGATGCTGGGAAAGGTTGAAGGCAGGAGGAGAAGGGGACGACAGAGGATGAGATGGCTGGATGGCATCACCAACTCGATGGACATGAGCTTGAGCAAGCTCTGGGAGTTGGTGATGGACAGGGAAGCCTGGCGTGCTGCAGTCCATGGGGCTGCAAAGAGTCAGACATGACTGAGCGACTGAACTGACTGAACTATATATCTTGGCTTCTCCCTTACTTCTTGGGAGCAATCCCTTAGAGCTACCTATCTGAGAGACTGCCTCCTGGGCTTGGAGTTCTCAGAAAGACCGCCAAATAACAAAATTTTCAACCTTTACATGTGCTTTTTTTTTTTCCAGTTGATCAGGAAAGGCAGGAGAGGGCGAGGAGGAAGGGGTCAAGCCTCTGTCATGTTGTCAACCCTATCCCTTTTTCATGCTTGAACCTTCTGCTCTGAGGTCTGCCCTCAGCACTATTTACAGGAAACACAGTTGAGCGGACATCCCCTTAAGACTCTGCAGAGTAGGGTGCTGTTCCACTCCAGCTCCATGCGTGAAGCCCAAAGTCCGCCAGGATTCTTGCCCCAGAGACTCTCAGTAGTTGGTGGTTGGCAGCCACTGGGACCTTGTAAGAACCGTGTGTATGTTCTTACAACCTCTTGGGAAATAACCTTTGTGGGCATTAGAAAGTAAGAGTATTTCAAGTTCCCTTCCTGAGCCTCTTAGGCAATATGAGAAGCTAAATACCAATTCTAGGGATGGGTGCTGGTTTGGCATTTCACCCACAAAGGGAAGGAGGCCCTGTCATGCCCACCCAACTGGGAACATGAAGGCCCTGCCTAGAAAAAGAGAAGGATCAACTCTGGGCAGCTCTGGGCCTGCAGGAGGCATCGTGTTCACGATCAAGTACAAGGGTTGATGGAGTATAGCAGTGGGTTAAAGAGATCATTTATCTTCCTGTCGATGACAGGCATGAGCTTTGGCCCAGGGCCCAAACTTCTTATCCTTGAAAAACACATTTTACAGATTGCTGGCAAAAACAGGCAACCCAGATTAAGCTGCCAGATCTAACTATTTTCGATCTTCCTCCTACTCTTCCTGAAAAAAAAATGAGATAAAGATTTTCTGCTTCTTCTCAGTCTCTCCTCTACCCCCAAAAGACAATGAGAACCACCAAAAAGAAGGCAGGGGCTCTGTTGGGGGTTTGCTCCCCTCTGGAAAGCCCACTTCAGGCCAGTTCAATAAGGGGAAGAGTACTTTGCATTTCAGAAGGGTTCTTTGGTTTCTAATAGGATTCTTTCAAATGGCAGATTCCTTAGGACATTTAAGGATTTATTTACAGATCATTAATTCACTCATCACAGAGGCTGAAGGGCAGAGAAACTCTGAGCTGACATTTTGGAGGTGCCACCTCAAAGAGTGATTCAAGCAGAAAGACAACGTGCTTTGAAATGATAATGTGAAATAACGGGGACAAGTATTTGTTTCATAGGGCACCATTTTAGGAAAACATTTATGGTGTAAATACACCGATGATATAATTAATATTTCAATGAGGGGCAACCCTCAGTTGTCGCTATAGAAATTTTCTCGAAATCATCACATAAATCAAGTCATCATAAAATGTGTTTCTGCCTAGTGGGCTATTTTATTTCATGAGATCAGGGTTATAAACTTGGGAGTTACATTCCTAATTAGGGATTTGACATCAAACACATCAGATATGATTTGATGATTTCTTTTAGAAACTGCAAAAATAATTCTAAACTCCGAGGTCATTATAAATACTGAAGTCATGCTCCAAGTACTATAAAGGTACTCCATGCATCCCAATGGTCCCCTGTTGGTGTTGTTTAGTCATGTCGGACTCTTTGCAACCCCATGGACTGCAGCCTCTGTCCTTCACTATCTCCCTGAGTTTGCTCAAACTCATGTCTATTGAGTTGATGATGCCGTTCAATCAGCTCATCCTCTGTCTCCTCCTTCTCCTCCTGCCTTTAATCTCTCCTAGCATCAGGGTCTTTTCCAATGAGTTAGCTCTTTGCATCAGATAGCCAAAGTATTGGAGTTTTAATTTCAGCTCAGTCCTTCCAGTGAATATTCAGGGTTGATTTGTTTTAGGATTGACTGGTTTGATCTCCTTGCAAACCAAGGGACTCTCAAGAGTCTTCTCCAGCACCACGATTCAAAACTATCAATTTTTTGGCACTCAGCCATCTTTATGGTTCAACTCTCCCATCAGTACATGACTACTGGAGAAAACACAGCTTTGCCTATACAGACCTTTGTTGGCAAGTAGTCCCTGTAGCTGCCCCCCAACCTGCTGACCCCTTGACCACTGACTGCTGACTGATTCCATGTCATTACACTAATGTGACGTGGAGAAGTATTAGGTCCACAGATCTTAGGTACAGCTAGTTGGAACCACAGCATGGACTTATAGTGGGTTTTCTTTTTCCCCCTAATTTGATCACTTTCCATGTATCAGTGTCCACTCTTTGAAGTATAGCCCTAGCGGGGTGAACTTCATATTTGCTGGCATTTTCAGGGGATGCTGCTCTAAAAACACACATTATAGCCTCCCAGATTCCTTTTTTGGGTTGCTGTTTCTAAATCTGTCTATGTGTATGGAAACTGAGGGCTATACAAAGTTCTCAAGAAAATTTTAATCATGACTCACACAAAAGTACAAAGTGGGTTACCCAGAACGCTGACACTTACAATAAACATTAACTTAGCAATACTACAATTTGTTTTCTCTAGAATTTAAACGAGGCTTTTGAAATCAGATTTTTAAAATACACTAGACATGGTTCCTGAGGAGCCTTAGTTGACACCTTTTTTCTTTCCTAAAGTTCCCAGCCAAGGTTTTCCAAATTATTCCTCTGACCTAAGAAAAAGAGGGGCTGGAAGTGGCACAAGTGGCTTGACAGTTTGTTGACAAGAACAGCAACACTTCACACTTCACTGGAAAGTCATAAAGGCATGTTCCAGGTCATTAACTGAGACTTTTAAGAGGATTTGCTTGCTGCACTGATACAGTGGGATTAAGGACAATTTCTTTTAAACTTTTCATAGCCTTTTTAAAAAATAATTTCAAGTGCACAAAATACAATTAATATGAAGTCTTGATTCATGACACACTCTCATCATTGTTCCCTGCATGGCTTTATTTTATATTGTTATTTGCTAATGAACACCTGCTGAAAAAACACCTAGCCAATAACTTCACCACCATCTTCCCTTGCCCTAAGGGCACCTTCTCTGTCCCTGACTTCTGCCTCTCACATAGGTTACTGCTCACCTACCTTTGGTGCTTGTCATTCTTTCGCTTTTTAAAATGAGTTTTTATCAATATGCATATATATCTAGATAGTTTATAATCCTGTTTGCTCGGTTAATAAAATGAGTGTCACACTGTACTTTCTTTTCTGTAGCCTGTTCTTTTTATCCAACATTGTTTCTGAGACATTCATGTTGTTAGTAGAACTGTAGTTCATTATTTCCACCCCTGTTATAGTTCATTATGTGACTCTACCAAATTCTATTTTTATTTTCTCCTGCCAATAGATATTTGGGTTGTTTCCATTTCTTTTTCTAAAACAAACTTTCCTGCTATGAGTAGTCTCCTCTCTATTTCATATTACAAAGTTGCTAATTTTTCTTTTGGGTATATACCTAGATATGGAATTACTGGGTCTTAAAGCACGAACAACTTTATCAATCAATGACAAATTATTTTCCAAAGTGGTTATATTTACACTCTTACCAGCAACGTGATCACATTGATTCATATAGTCTTCAAACTTGATGTGTCAGACTTCTTAACTTTTATCAATAGTTGTAAAATTGTATTTCTGTAAGGTTTTCATTTACATTTCTCAAATGTTTCTTAGCTCTATTTCCTTTTCTGTGAAACACCTGTTTGAAATTTCTGTGCAGTTTTCTATTAGTTTTTTTGTCTGTAGAAACATTTATTTATTCTGCATAGTAATTATGTTGTAATAACTTCTCCCAAGTTGTAGCTTTTATTTAATTGAAAGTATCTTTTCACATGTTTTTTGATGGCTCATTTTAATGTCTGAATTTGTTAATGTCATCTTTTATGATTATCAGTTATATCAGAAAGATATTCACTTATATTTTCTTCTAAAAGTTAGAGTTTGCTTAAGATATTTAAGCTCTTAATGCTTCTAGATCAGATTTTTGTATATGAAGATCTCCTTTCAGTGTTTTGATCCCATTTGTTTATTAGTGTTTCCTTTTCCCACTACTTCCAGTGTGACTTAAAATTTCAAATAAGCAAATATAATTCTGTACTCTATATTTTATCCCTTGGACAGTTTGCTGGTATAGTCCTGAACCAATACCACACTTTTAAATTATTCTAACTTTATAATAAACCATTTTATCTGCAAAGATAGGTCCCTCTCCTCATTATTTCCTTCTTCAGTTATATCTGGGTTATCCTTGGTCTTTGTCTCTAAAATTTTATGATTTTTCTATGTAAAATTTTGCACATCTTTTGTTAGATTTTTTTCCTTTGAACTTCATAGCTTTATGGTATTATAAATCAATATTAATATTTAAAAATACTCTGTGTCTGGTGTATAGAAATGAAATTGTATTTTTTGTGTTCATCATATTCAAATCTTTTATAATATCTAATCATTTATTTTTAGATTTGTTGGAGGATTTCTATATAGACAATCACATTATCTGCATAATGACAGTTTTATTTCTTCCTTTTCAACCATTATGTGTTTCAAATTATTTTTATTGAGTTACTGTGCTGTGTAGGGTCTCTATAGAGTGCTGAAATGAATTTTTTTTGATTTTCAAATCGAAACTTCCCATGTTTTCCTACTGAGCATGGGTTTCACTGTAGTGGTTTTATTTAAGATTGGATTCTAATGAAATGTTTGCAGTCACACACACTTTTTTTTTCAAGTATATTATTTATTTGGCTACCAGGTCTTAGTTGCAGCCTGTGCAATCTATTTCCCCAACCAGGGATTGAACCCAGGTCCCCTGTACTGGGAGTGCAGAGTCCTAGGCACTGAACCACCATGGAAGTCCCACCGCCCCGTCTTTTTTTTTTTTTTTAAAGCATTTTATCACACAATATTCTGTTTTCAATCAGTTGGCCAGAACTTAGCCATCAAGCTACATATAGCTGCAAGAGAGCTGGGAAATATATAGTCTTTTAGTTGGTGGCAAAGGGCAAATGGTGTTCTGTTCATTTGAGACAGAAAGTTAGAATGGCTATTGGTTGGTAATGAGAAGGCTCAGAGGGCAGACAGACTGAAACCATAATCACAGAAACCTAGCCAATCTGATTACACAGACCACAGCCTTGTCTAACTCACTGACTAAGCCATGCCGTGTGGGGCCACTTAAGACATGTGGGGTCATGGTGGAGGTCTGACAGAATGCAGTCCACTGGAGAATGGAATGGCCAACCACTACAGTATTCTTGTCTTGAGAACCCCATGAGCAGTATGAAAAGGCAAAAAGATAGGATACTGAAAGAGGAACTGCTCAGGTGGGTAGGTGCCCAGTATTCTACTGGAGATCAGTGGAGAAATAACTCCAGAAAGAATGAAGGGATGGAGCCAAAGCAAAAACAATACTCAGTTGTGGATATGACTGGCGATAGAAGCAAGGTCCAATGCTGTAAAGAGCAATATTGCATAGGAACCTGGAATGTTAGGTCCATGAATCAAGGCAAATTGGAAGTGGTCAAACAGGAGATGGCCAGAGTGAATGACAACATGTTAGGAATCAGCAAACTAAAATGGACTGGACTGGGTGAATTTAACTCAGATGACCATTATATCTACTACTGTGGGTAAGAATCCCTTAGAAGAAATGGAGTAGCCATCCTAGTCAACAAAAGAGTCCAAAATGCAATACTTGGATACAATCTCAAAAACAACAGAATGATCTGTTTGTTTCCAAAGCAAACCATTCCATATCATGGTAATCAAAGCCTATGCCCCAACTAGTAATGCTGAAGAAGTTGAAGTTGAATGGTTCTATGAAGACCTACAAGACCTTCTAGAACTAATACCCAAAAAAGATGTAGATGTCCTTTTCATTATAGGGGACTGGAATGCAAAAGTAGGAAGTCAAGAAACACCTGGAGTAACAGGCAAATTTGTCCTTGGAGTACAGAATGAAGCAGGGCAAAGGCTAATAGAGTTTTGCCAAGAGAACACATTGGTCATAGCAAACACCCTCTTCCAACAACATAAGACTCTACACGTGGACATCACCAAATGGTCAATATCGAAATCAGATTGATTATATTCTTTGCAGCCAAGGATGGAGAATCTCTATTCAGTCAGCAAAAATAAGACCAGGAGCTGACTGTGGCTCAGATCATGAACTCCTTATTGCCAAATTCAACAAACTTCAATTGAATAGACTTAAATTGAAGAAAGTAGGAAAAACCACCATTCAGGTATGAACTAAATCAAATCCCTTATGATTATACAGTGGAAGTGAGAAATAGATTTAAGGGATTAGATCTAATAGACAGTGCCTGATGAATTATGGACGGAGGTTCATGACACTGTACAGAGGACAGGGATCAAGACCATCCCCAAGAAAAAGAAATGCAAAAAAGCAAAATGCCTGTCTGAGGAGCCCTTACAAATAGCTGTGAAAAGAAGAGAAGCAAAAGGCAAAGGAGAAAAGGGAAGATATACCCATTTGAATGTAGAGTTCCAAAGAATAGCAAGGAGAGATAAGAAAGCCTTCCTCAGTGATCAGTGCAAAGAAATAGAGGAAAACAACACAATGGGAAAGACTAGAGATCTCTTCAAGAAAATTAGAGATACCAAGGGAACATTTCATGC
Source organism: Antilocapra americana (assembly GCA_007570785.1). Lineage (NCBI taxonomy): Eukaryota > Metazoa > Chordata > Mammalia > Artiodactyla > Antilocapridae > Antilocapra > Antilocapra americana. The sequence goes on along the minus strand of ML664200.1, from coordinate 2,812,702 downwards.
CAAGATGGGCTTGATAAACGACAGAAATGGTATGGACCTGACAGAAGCAGAAGATATTAAGAAGAGGTGGCATAAATACACAGAACTGTACAAAAAAGATCTTCATGACCCAGATAATCATGATGGTGTGATCACTCACCTAGAGCCAGACATCTGCAATGTGAAGTCACGTGGGCCTTAGAAAGCATCACTACGAACAAAGCTAGTGAAGATGATGGAATTCCAGTTGAGCTATTTCAAATCCTGAAAGATGATGCTGTGAAAGTACTGCACTCAATATGCCAGCAAATTTGGAAAATTCAGCAGTGGCCACAGGACTGGAAAAGGTCAGCTTTCATTCCAATCTCAAAGAAAGGCAATGCCAAAGAATGCTCAAACTACTGCACTATTGCACTCATCTCACACATTAGTAAAGTAATACTCAAAATTCTTCAAGCCAGGCTTCAGCAATACGTGAACTGTGAACTTCCAGATGTTCAAGCTGGTTTTAGAAAAGGCAGAGGAACCAGAGATCACATTGCCAACATCCGCTGTATCATGGAAAAAGCAAGAGTGTTCCAGAAAACATCTATTTCTGCTTTATTGACTGTGCCAAAGCCTTTGATTGTGTGGATCAAAATAAACTGTGGAAAATTTTAAAGAGATGGAAATACCAGACCATCTGACCTGTCTCTTGAGAAACCTGTATGCAGGTCAGGAAGCAACAGTTAGAACTGGACATGGAACAACAGACTGGTTCCAAATAGGAAAAGGAGTATGTCAAGGCTATATATTGTCACCCTGCTTATTCAACTTCTATAAGAGGACATCATGAGAAACGCTGGACTGGAAGAAGCACAAGCTGGAATCAAGACTGCTGGGAGAAATATTAATAACTTCAGATATGCAGATGTCACCACCCTTATGGCAGAAAGGGAAGAGGAACTAAACAGCCTCTTGATGAAAGTGAAAGAGGAGAGTGAAAAAGTTGTCTTAAAGCTCAACATCTGGTCCTATCACTTCATGGGAAATAGATGGAGTAACAGTGGAAACAGTGTCAGACTTTATATTTTGGGGCTCCAAAATCTCTGCAGATGGTGATTGCAGCCTGCAATTAAAAGATGCTTACTCCTTGGAAGGAAAGTTATGACCAACCTAGATAGCATATTAAAAAGCAGAGACATTACTTTGCTAACAAAGGTCCATCTAGTCAAGGCTATGGTTTTTTCAGTCGTCATGTATGGATGTGAGAGTTGGACGGTGAAGAAAGCTGAGCGCCGAAGAATTGATGCTTTTGAACTGTGGTGTTGGAGAAGACTCTTGAGAGTCCCTTGAACTGCAAGGAGATCCAACCAGTCCATCCTACAAGAGATCAGTCCTGGGTGTTCATTGGAAGGACTGATGTTGAAGCGGAAACTCCAATACTTTGGCCATCTGATGCGAAGAGTTGACTCATTGGAAAAGACCCTGATGCTGGGAAAGATTGTGGGCAGGAGGAGAAGGGGATGACAGAGGATGAGATGGCTGGATGGCATTACCACTCGATGGACATGAGTCTGGGTAAACTCCGGGAGTTGGAAATGGACAGGGAGGCCTGGCCTGTTGCAATTCATGGGATCACAGAGTCAGACACAACTGAGTGACTGAACTGAACTACCATTATTGGGGATGTTGCTCAGAAACGAAGATGAGCAGTTAGGCTAGTTATCACAAATATCTTAAGCTCCTCTGTGAAGTTATAAAAATAAACAAGTACACTGCTAAAAAGCTGCAAGGTTCTTCCTTAACCTCATGTACTTGCTGATTTCAGAGTTCCATTCTGGACCAAATCCAAGAATTCCTTCTTGTCAAGGAGGGAAGAGTAGAAGCCACATCACTGATCATTTCATTTAAGATGCTCAAAGTGGAATTAGCAGGACCAGAAATATGAAAATGTTCATGGTAGAATGTAAATTCAAGGTTCTAACTGGTTGTAAGCGCTGGTGCCATTTGTTACGCCTGCATTTTTATATATATGACTCTAAAGTGAGAAAACATTTCACCTTTTGCAATTTCAAGACTCAAGTTATGTATCGTGAAATAGCCCAGAATATGGGCTTCTCAACTGCAGGGACAGTATATCCATCGTTTGTATCCCTGCATCTAGCAGAGTGCTCAGCATTTAGCCGATCAATATTTATTGGATAAACTGTTTTCCAGGAATGTTACTAGCCATTTTGTGTTTCTCCTTTAAATGTTGGGCATTTAGTTTTTTTAATCAATTTGAAATTTATTTAGGGGAGTAATGTTGAGAGTATAACTTGCTTTTCCCCTGAATGTCCAATTTTCTCAATACCAGTTATTGAATGATGCTTTTATAATCCATTGACTTCTGACACTTCCTTTTATCCTAAGTCACTATTTATAAGATGGTATATTTCAGGGCTGGGTATTATACTGATGTGTTAGTAATCCACTGCTATATTTGTAGTAATGGCTCAGAGGTTAAAGCATCTGCCTGCAATGCAGGAGAACCGAGTTCGATCTCTGGGTCAGGAAGATCCCCTGGAGAAGGAAATGGCAACCCACCCCCCAGTATTCTTGCCTGGAGAATCCCATGGACGGAGGAGCCTGGTAGGCTACAGTCCACGTGGTCGCAAAGAGTTGGACATGACTGAGCGACTTCACTTTCACTTTGTAGTAATCTGTTATAGAAGGTTTAGGAAATGCATACAAATGGTGAAGAATGGGAGAGCTGCCCAGGAAAGGTTGCCAAGGAGACCTAGTAAAATTCCAGACATTTAAAAGTAAGATAGGGCTTTCCTTGTGGTTCAGTTGCTAAAGAATCTGCCTGCAATGCAGAAGACCCGGTTCTATTCCTGGGTTGGGAAGATCTGCTGGAGAAGGGATAGGCTACCCACTCGAGTATAACTGGGTTTTCCTTGTGGCTCAGTTGGTAAAGAATCCGCCTACAGTGTGGGAGACCTGGGTTCAATCCCTGGGTTGGGAAGATCCCCTGGAGAAAGGAAAAGCTACCCACTCCAGTATTCTGCCGGAGAGAAGTCCATGGACTCTATAGTGCATGGGGTCGCAAAGAGTCGGACTGGGCGACTTTCACTTTCAAGAGTAAGATCAATCTGCACAGCTGAGGGGTTTTGCCAAGCAATATGTCCAGTCTTAATGTAGGAACAGAGAAAGCTGAGAGGATGATCTGTGGTTGGGTTTCTGCGAGGCAAGGAAGTTGAGAATGTTGGCGTGAGAGGAGTAGCTAGGTAGGGAAGAAAGTAAAACCAAAAGACATGACCAGAACGTGAGGACACTGACCAGCAGTTCTGATAAGATCAGAGAATAGATGCAGTGAAATTATTAAAATGAAGGTAAGAAAGATTTCAGAGAAGGAACAATTAGGGTAAAGAGGTCTAGTGTGTGGTTATGGAGCTAAGAGAATGAAGTGTAACAGAGACAGGGAAAACCAAAGTATCCCCCAGGACCTTGAGGATGATACTGTGATGAAGGCCCTATTTATTCATCTGAGATCTCTACTATAGTCATATAGCTCCCTTCTCAGTTCTGATGATAGACCAACACATGCTGTAAAGACTGTGCTCAGTCGCTCAGTCATGCCCGACTTTTTGCGACCCATGGACTGTAGCCCATCAGGCTTTCAATCCAGGGGATTTCCCATGCAAGAACACTGAGGGGGTTGCCAGTTCCTTCTCCAGGGGATCTTTCCAACCCAGGTGTTGAACCAGCAGCTCTTGCATTGTCAGGCGGGTTCTTTACCACTGAGCCACAGGGAAGCCCATGTAAGCCATTATAGAATTGCAAATTAGGATCACAAGATATACACACCTATTAGAATGACCAAAATTAAAAAGACTGACCATACCAAGTGTTGATTGATGAAGATGTGAAATAACTGAACTATCATACACTACTGGGGAGAATTTAAAATGGCACAACCACCTTGGTGGTTTCTTAGAAAGTTAAATGTTTCTCCCATATGATTCTGCTATCCCATCCACACTGAGCTATGTACCCAAGGGAAACATGTTCATACAAAGACTTATATAAATGTTCGTAGCAATTTTATTTGTATCAACCCCAAGCTGGCAACAGCCTAAGTATCTACCAGCAGGTGAAGATATAAACCATATGTGGTATTACCCACACAGTGTGTGTAACAGCTATAAAAGTGAGTTGTTGATATATGCCACACAGACCTGAAAATAATTATGCTGAGTGAAAGAAGTCCAACAAGAATACGTATTCTATGACTCTATTTACATACAACTTTAAAAAATGTAAACTAATAGAAACAAAGATCATGAGCTGCTGGGGGATAGATGGGTAAGAGTGATTATCACGGAGCAGGAGACCACCTGGTTACGATTCTGTGCTTCCACTGCAAGGGGTGTGGGATCGATTCCTGGTCAAGGAACTAGATTCTATATGCTGTGTGGCACAGCAAAAAAAAAAAAAAAAAAAAAAATTGAACAGCTAAATTTTTCAAATTTGACTAGGAAGTAAGGCTTCACTTGTAATTACTGTTCTCATGTAAGTAAAATCCAAATTCTAACAGTAGGAAATAGACTCTGTATGACAATACTGTAAATTATATAATAGTATTAATCACTTTAACTGGCAACTATTTTCCATTTGTCTATTCCACAACATAAGAACTATTAATACTGACCAAATTTTCCATATCATGAGAATGACCAATATACAAGGCGGTGTCAGCCTGTGGTTCTTTACTACACTGAAGCAAACGGCAGCTACTGTATTTTCAAATGAGTATAGACTCCAATGACAAGTATACTGTAACTGTAATCGAAGATAATAAAGATTTACTCTAATTTCCAAACATAATGAAAAAACAAAACTATCAGTCTGCAGTTGATGTAATTATCTATATAAAAAGTAGAGGAATCTCTAAATTATTAAAATTACCCAAGAGGTTTAGAGGTGGTGAGGGGTAAAAGAACTTGCCTGTCAATGCAGGGGATGCGAGAGATGTAGGTTCAATCCCTGGGTGGGGAAGATCCCTGGAGCAGGAAATGGCTACCTGATCCAGTATTTTTGCCAGGAAAATCCCATGGACAGAGAAGCCTGGCAGGCTACAAGTCCACTGGATCACAACAGTTGGGCAAGACTTAGCAACTGAGCATACACATACACACACACATATACATGGTTTAGAAAGACTGTCTTGTAGAAAAATGAATAAAGTCAATAAAAGAGAAATCCTGTACACCAGCAATAAAATTACAATTTAATTTAGAATATAACTTAAGTGTTACTATGTACAATAGTAACCAGGGCTACAAGATACAAATGCCAACCTAAATCTTTATGCAGGAAATTATAACTTTATTGAAGGACATAAAAGGAGACATACATCATGCTCATAAACATATTTTATAAATATGACAATTCTCCAAAACTGATATATAAATTCAATGCAATTCTTTTCAACTGAAACCCCAAAGGTTTTTAGGAACTTGACCAGCTCATCCTAAAATTTATATGAAAGGGTACAGGGCTCAAGATAGCCAAGACCACTGTGAATAACAACAATGAGGGTGCTTTAGCACTCATCCTCTCAGATGGCACTTCTTTCTATAAAGTTACATAATTAAAGGGTGATAGGGCTGATATGGATTGGTACAGAATGTAAAGAGCTACAAATAATACAGAAATGATATACGACAGAGGGAACAAAAGGTGAACTTTTAAATAAATACCATGAAAACTGGGAGTATTTAAAAAATAAAAATTAGATCCCTACCTTATACTATATACAAAAGTATAATATACTCCCAGTGGTTTCAAGACCTAAAAGTGAAAAACAAAACTAACATATTCTGAAGAAAAGAGGGGTGAAATCTTTATGATAGTGAGAAGCACATCATAAGACGCAAAAAGCACAAACCATGAAGACAGTTAAGTCAGTATTAAGACAAACTTTTGTACAACAAATCACAAAGTGAAAATACAAACTATGGAGAGGAATAACAGTTGCAATCTACACAAATGTCAAACGATTAGTATCCAGAATAAAGAGCACCTCACATCAATAGGAAAATTGGCAAAGGATAAGAACAGGCAATACAGAGCAGGGCAAACCTAAGTGATCAATAAACATAGGAAAAGGACAACCAACCTCAATCGCAATCTGAGAAACACAAATGCAAAAATATCAGACACTATCACAAACCCATGAGAATGGCAACAGTCCAATATCAAGCAAGGGCAAGAATACAGGCAACAGGGACTTTTACATATTGTTAGTGGGAGACTGAACTGACACCATACTTGCACCTTATCGAACAATATTTTACTACCTAAGTTACAACTGAAAATGTGAATACTTCACATGCCAACTATTCTGCTTCTGGTGGTATATCCTAGAGAAGCCTTCATGTATTTTGCAAAAATATTTCAGTGCTATCTGTAATAGTGGTTAAGAAAAATCTACTTCAGCAAGGAAAAGGCTGTATCTATGCTTTATTTCCTTAAAAAGACAAAACCAAATCTGACATAAACAAAACAAAATGTTAACATTTGTTTTCCTTAGTGGTGGAAACTTGGTTCTATACTATTTCTTATGGTCATCTTAAAGTGTTAGTCGCTCAGTTATATCTGACTCTTTGCAAACCCATGGACCTTAGCCAGCCAGGGTTTTCCAGGCAAGTGGGTTGCCATTCCCTTCTCCAGGGAATCTTCCTGACCCAACCTAGGGATTGAACCCAGGTCTCCGGTGCTGTAGGCAGATTCTTTACCGTCTGAGCCACTGGGAAAGCCCATACTTTTTCTCAAATGCTACATGATTTTAAATTTTTTAATTAAATGTGAAACAAAGTACATAGCAAGGAACTGACCTTAACATTTATAGCATAACTTTATTCAAGTGACTTCAATTCACAAAAACATTGGTAATAATGCTGTTTATAAAAAATTGTTTGCAACCTATCACCTGGTAAGCCAAAGCTTTTATTGCTCTGTCCTGGAAATGATACTAAAAATCTTAACCCTGACTTAGAAAGCGGGACGTTCGGCTGGTGAGCGGGAACTTCTCGGTCGCGCACAGAGAAAGAACGATTTAAAAATGGGTGATGTTGAGAAGGGCAAGAAGATTTTTGTTCAGAAGTGTGCCCAGTGCCATACTGTGGAAAAGGGAGGCAAGCACAAGACTGGGCCAAACCTCCATGGTCAATGGTCTGTTTGGACGAAAGACGGGTCAGGCTCCTGGATTCTCTTACACAGATGCCAACAAGAACAAAGGCATCACCTGGGGAGAGGAGACGCTGATGGAGTACTTGGAGAATCCCAAGAAGTACATCCCTGGAACAAAGATGATCTTTGCTGGCATTAAGAAGAAGGGAGAGAGGGAGGACTTGATAGCTTATCTCAAAAAAGCTACCAATGAGTAATAGTTGGCCACTGCCTTATTTATTATGAGACAGAAGTGTCTCATGACTTTTTATGTGTACCATATTTAAATTGATCTCATACACTAGAGTTTAGATCATGAACGGCTGGTGGACTAACTCTGTTGGACAGTCCTGATTTAAATAAGATTGGTTTGTGGCTAAAAAAAAAATAAATAAATAAAAATAAAAATCTTAACCCTGTAACATTGACTCAAAATCTTAGAGGGAAAGGCAACAAAATGGACTTTTTCCTAGATCTATGATCTCATTATTTATTAGCATTTAATGCCATTAACTTAAAACTCTTTGAGGTCAGCATTTTTATTCTCATTTTTCAGATAAGCAAACTGAGGCACATAGAGCTAAGTAATTTGCCTAAAGGAAAAGAATCTGTCTGCCAATGCAGGAGCTGCAAGACACAGGGGTTCAATCCCTGGGTTGGAAAAATATCCTAGAGTAGGAAATGGCAACCCACTTCAGTATTCTTGCTGGGATAATCCCACTGACAGAGGTGTCCGGCAGGCTATAGTCCATGGGGTCGCAAAGATCAGATAAGACTGAGCCAACAATGAGCTAGTAGGTGGTGTAGCCAAGACTCCAATTCAGGCAGTTTGGGTCCAGAGCATACACTTTTAATTAAGAATCTTTGCTGCCAACTGGACAGTCAGTTAGAAAAGGTTTATCAGAAAAACTCAACCTGAGAGTTACAAATAAGCATTTTAAAAATGAGATTGAAAAATAGAACCAGGGTCTCAAGAACATTTTTTTATTCCTTGCCAAACATTAAACAAACAAAAAAAAAACTACTGTAATATTCTATTTCTTGCTTTGTAAATCAATTCCATTTTATACTGCTCATGCCTTTAAGATGAAAGTTTCTTTATAATATAACAATCAGTGCACTCTTCATTTTAACTTCTTTATTAAGGTGGATACACATTCTCATATTAACAATTCTTGTGAACAAAAGCAATCAAAATAAGGCGATAGTAAGATGTGCTTCACATAAACACAATCATGTGGCTAAGAGGAGATCTGGCCCTGTACAACACAAAGATTAGGAAGCAAAACGTGAATAAGCCCTATATTCCAGAAGCTACCCAAATGTGTGAGCAAAGACAGCACACCCATAATATAGCTCACTTAGGTTCCTTCTTTATGATGCATAATTCCTTAATTATCCATTTGTGAAATAAGAACAAACATTAAGAAATGTGAAATCCAAATTGCATTCATTTTCACAATATCAATACTAAACTCAAGACAGTAACTTCATTGAATATAAATGTTTCAAAAGTAAAAGGCAATCTTAATTTTTTTTATCCTATGAATAGGGTCTGCAAAAAAAGGTAGATTATTTTACGCTACTTACAGGAGACTAGGTCTCAGCCTGCACTGAAGGAGCATGAGCAACAAAAGACAGCAAACAAATATCACTAGGAGTAATGCCCATACATATCAAAGTATCTAGGTGAACTATGTTTTACTTATGTAGCAAATCTATTAAATAACGAGCATATGGAAGCTTACACCTCATGCGAGAGAATTACCAAATTAACTATACATCTATTAAAAATCTCTAAATCCCACTCCCCAAACAATTTTAGTACACCTACCAAGTACTGTAGGTCATTTAGAAAAACAGAAATAAAACATACAACAGCCTTTGCAATTAAGATTTTTCATAACATATAAACAATGTTCAGATATAAACTGTTAACTAAATGTTTTTCTAAATATGATTTATGTAATCAAGGGTTTTTTAAACAAAGACAGGACTTAGGAATATGATCTGTACAAACTTACAGTAGTGTATATTCCAAAAGAGATTTTCTTTCTATTATGATATGACAATAAAACTCTCTTCTGAGTGAAGATATACGTTAAGGCTTAAGGTGTAAACACTTTGGAAGGAAAACAACTTAGTGAAGAAATAACCGTTCATTTAAAAATGTGTATCATCTCATAACAGGCCCCTGAATTTTCAAATTCACATGTGAGAATACATTTACATCTTAAATTTCTAGGAAAGGCACAAGCTTTATGTAAAAAAGCAGCAAAATTTTAAACCCACCAATTTACTGAAAAAGCCATTACTTTTATTAGAAACAAAAAATGCTTCTCAAGGTGTTGGCAACAGGTCATAGTACAGACATTTATTTCATACAGTATACTTCTCCCTTCAATTATATTCCAGTTGGAGGAGGAATACCTCCTTGAGAAGTAGAAGTATTTGATGGACTGTGAAAGCTGGTCTCCTTATACACAAACCAGGCATTTCCTCCCCAAAGTATCATATTCAGAAAGCCAAAGATCTAAGAAAGAGAAAAACAAAAAATCTAGTATACTATTAAAATTTCATACCTATCTTAGTTTTTCTGTAAAAATTTAATATTTCCAGGCCATATACTACCATTTCATTTGAAGTCTGAACTACATATCAAGTGGAATAAAAATGGAAGACTCTGTATTTCAATGCCCGATTTGGATATATAATGACTTATTCCCAGTGCAATCTGTAAATCTGTAACATATCAAATCATGACTAAAAGATAGCTTATTTTTACATGTGCATTATTATCAATTAAAAAAAGGAATTAAATTTGTTTGAGAAAAGTAAGTAAGACCTTCCTTTTATTACTTTACATTTGGTCTTTAGTGGTTCTAGGTGAAGAGAACAGGAATCCATGGGTTCCTTCACTAGGAGGGGTTTTACTTTTCTCCCATTTGAATGGTTATAAACATCCTTTGTGCACCTTTTCCTACTTCCCTACTTCATCCCCCTCCTACCATCACCTTTGCTTCCACAGCTGCAGCCACAAGAGAAAAGGAGCCATAGAAGAAAACATTACATCACATCCTGTATTAATCAACCTAAAAGAAATTAGCCTTTCCAGGTACAAATCTGAAAGTTCAAAGTCTCAGAAATGAAGGAACTGAAGATATCCTATTTTCACGTTTTTTTTTTTTTTTTAAATAAATACAAGAATAATAGTGACCTATGAGCTAAGAGTAGGGTAAAAAGCTTGGGTACTATCATATTTGTGCTGTTGTTTAGTCACTAAGTCAAGTTTCACCCACAGACTGTAGCCCGCCACGCTCCTCTGTCCATGGCATTTCCCAGGCAAGGATATTGGAGTGGGTTGTCATTTCCTCCTCCAGGGGATCTTCCCAACTCAGGGATAGAACCTACATCTCCTGCACTGGCAGGGGGGATCTTTACCAATGAGCTACCAGGGAAGCCCCAAACTGCTTTCTTCTATCTTTTTGTATTATTTGGGTATAAAAACACTTCTGAAACTATCTCAGCTCACCATCAATATATATGTAAAAAAAAAAAAAAAAAAAAAAGACTTTAAAACAAAAATTTGGCCAAATTGCTTTATAAGGCAAGACCAACTTTATCCACTGGAAAAATACTTTCTTGAAAAGACATGAAACATCCTTAAAAATAATACCCTCATTATATTAATAATATATCTGTATTGGGATAAAATATCAGACAAAATACTATTTAAATTTAGAGGTCAAAATTTTAGGATTATTTAAGGAACTATGAAAGTACTATTTTCAGAGACCCAGAGCAAATCAAATTAGAGAAAGGGCTAATGTCCATGGACAGAGGACAGTTCATGGGGTCACAAAGAGTCGGACATGACTTAGGGACTAAACAGCAACAGCAGAAGCCAGATCTTGTTCAAACCTTGGCTCTGCCAACTTACTAGCCCTGTCACCTTGAGTCATTTTACATACAAGCTGTATTCTTTCCCAGTTGTAAATGAAGATAATAACACCACTTCCCACATTCCTCTCAGAATTGACATATATGTAATGACCTTAGCATACAGTCTTAATAAATGTTATGTTAGCACATTTAGGGTCAAAGTCTTGCCTAGTTAATGTTAATAAAGATGTAACCATCATCTTGTCTAAGCTTGTTTACAAGTAATAGTTTTCTTCATAATATAATAACAAAATAATTATTATTATTTTCTTCATATATAAAAAAACTTTTGCTGTTATAAAGACTATATGATAACTACGATTCTGATAAGCTTGGTAAAGATAAAATCAATATGTTCACCCAGGGATTTATTAAAACTATTGTTTTCTTAAATCAGTAAGGTTTTTCTAATAAGTGAAATAAAGTATTTTATAAACACTGCATACTTACCACAGATACGTTTAGGGATCCCATACTAGTCACAGAGACAAACTGGCATGTCACTCCTTGAGGATTACAAGGCTTAAGTTCCTGGACAATATCGGGACCGGTAGCTGTTTTAATATCTGTAAGAGCTTTAGCCCAGGCTGAAGTGCTCACCAACCACAAAAAAGTTGCAACAATAGTAATTACAAAGTCCTAAAGCAAAAATAAGTATGAATTAATAATGAATACTTAGAGATACAAACTTTCAAATCTACCACCAAGGAAATCATGTTGAACTCTCAGGCCTGAGGAATAACATACTTATAAAAAAAGGCCACAATCAACATAGCAAACACTGCTGTTCACTATTGCCAGGCCAGTGCCTGAGCTACAACACTCATCTTCTGCAGGGTCTAAGATTTTTACATGGAGAAATCAAAGTTTTATAAAGCTCTCATCACAACCTTATCTAACTAAACCTCTCCCTCTTGGGATCATATATCAGACTCTGTTATCACCAGTAACTGTATATGGCCATAATCTCTGTTTTAATCACCCCTCTCAAATATCACCTCTCTTTCTAGCTCATTCTCTTTGGCACCCCAACCTTAAAACTCCTTTGACCCCACTGAGATCTACAATCTGATCTCCATTTCCCTCAATTTAGATTCTAAGGTTCTTCATTATAATCTCTTACATATACTCTCAATTCCCTTATCCTTCCCCTGCTTTCTCGTATTGTTCTGGCAAACCTCTAAATTTAGTTAAATCTAATGCTCTATGATATGAATAGTGAGATGGCGAAAAGCACACATCCAGGATGACTTGTCTCTTTTAAAATTCATGACTACAAAATTTTAAGAATGCTCATTATATTAAGAACGGCAATAACAAAATCTCTCTCAAAACACCCTGTCACTACCAGTTTTCTACTAAAGTGTTTGCTACTTATTACAGTTCAAGAATAGGAGTGAATTTTTAATATTTTGGATAATTTCTTATTGAACTAGTAAGAAAAAAATTCACTCTCCTTAATCTATTCTGCTGGGGAACCAGAACTCTGTTGACTAGTACTGGCTATAAAAATCTAAGTTTGGAAGGACTGATGTTGAAGCTGAAACTCCCAATACTTTGGCCACCTCACGCGAAGAGTTGACTCACTGGAAAAGACCCTAATGCTGGGAAGGACTGGGGGCAGGAGAAGGGGACGACAGAGGATGAGATGGCTGGATGGCATCATTGACTCGATGGACGTGGGTTTGAGTGGACTCTGGGAGTTGGTGGTGGACAGGGAGGCCTGGCGTGCTGCGATTTATGGGGTCGCAGAGTCAGACACGACCGAGGGACTGAACTGACTGAACCCTTTTTTAAAGTATATATTTGGATAGTATAAAGTATAAGTTTCCATCTCCTTTGGTCTTCCTTTAAATTAACAACCAAAGTGGGAACAATGTAAGATTTGTATCTTTTAATGATGAGAATTCAGATATGCTCAAGACTATGAGTTCTCACTATCTGCAGCAAAAATCTCTCCAAACTCAAAAATGGGTTTTGGAGCTTATCACAGAATTTAAAAGAAAAAAAAAAATCTGGTTAGTTTTAAATTACTTTTGCCAATGAGCTTTTAGTCATTTATGTCAGATAAATACCAGTAATCACATATGAGATATAGAAACTGCTATATATAGCTTGTCTACCTGGTCAAGCTGGCACTGAATAAACGCCTTGCATTAGAGAACCAAAACAATGACTAATTTTACAAGCATGGTGGCACAGTATTTGCATTTAAGCTCTCCACTGCTACTGGTCCTCTTTAAAAAATGTGTATCAAAGAGAAAAGAATAGAAACATTAAGTATTTTGCACTGTGGGAGTACTCCCCTTTTTGCTGCTGTACTCTGCTGTATTTTGTGCTGTGGCCAACGTTTTCTAAGCACTTACTAGAAAGAGCTGATAATTAGTATGAGATTATCACATGTTAAATTCTCTCTGGGCTAAAGTTCATCACTTTGACCAACAGATGTCAAATCTTAATTTTAAGGTTTCTTCCTTCCAAATTCCTAACCAAAAAACACAATTTTTTTTTCCTGATTATGCTCTTTATGTCTAAGCTATTAATGGCTTATGGATGACATTTTTATATTTCAAAAGCAGGTTCTTTTCTGACAATGATGCATGAAGTAATCTTAAGATGAGGGGAAGTGGGAGAACGTGCGGGCCTCTGAAGACAGTCCATGTGACTCAGGACTCTGGCTAGTTCTACATGAACGATGCCACCTGGAATTATGCAACGCACAACATGCCTGTGGCAGCCCTAGTGCTACCAATAAGAGGGATATAATTCACAACAGAGCTTTAGGATTTGGGATACCCTACCTTTGGTTTCGTTTTATGGTATTTCTAACCCTCCACACAGCCTTAGAACCCTTAAGCTCTCGCTATTTAACACAAAAACGTGCTGAATTTACTTAAAAACTAAAGTTGATTTTAAAATGTTACAATTGAAATTCTCCTAGAGATATCTTAGCAGAGAATTGAGAACACTTAACAAATGGTACTTAAAAAAAAATTCATGTCATATTTGGCTATAGTTAAAAATTTAGGTATCACAAAATTTTTTTTTTACATTTATATGGTTAAAGTAAAATCTAAAATTTAATTTAGAGGCTGGACTTTTACAAATAAGAAGTATCCATCATACACTGTATCAACAAAAAACCATTTACGGAACTAATTCTGGATTATGTCTCTACAGGACCATTATTATTTCTCTATATGATCACTCTAAGGTGGAAAAGTATTTTTGACTTTTCTGAATGACACAACTAGATCAGTTTTATAGTTTTATTAGGCAGAAAAAGCCTCCTCCAAAGTAGATTTGAATGCTGCTTTAAAATTCTCATATTTTTAAGGCTTAATAAGCAAAATAAGAGAAATAAAAGGTTCATTGCTATATTTAACTTAAAATTTGTTGGGATGATGACAAGATGGTAAGAAACATCTTCATTGAGAATTTAATCTATAAAGAACTTTAACAAAATATAAACGAGGCTTGAAAAGTCCACAGAGGTTACAGATTACTAACATGAAATTTCTGTTAAGTACTGCAAATTAAAATGGCTGATGTCTATCTTTTGAAAGTCACTTAATAACCAAGAAATATTTTATGAAAATATCAGGTTTGAGAATTTCTTCTCAGATACATGAAATGGAATAAATATGATGGATAAAATATTGTTTTACTACTTACTTACCATTTGCATTCTTATGATCCACGCAGCAAAAATTAAAAATAAGTAAATAAATAAAACCTGTTATTTAATAATTTGGCCTATCCTTTAAAGTAACTTCACAAATAATAAGCAGATATGAATAGTTACTGTTTTCTTAGGATATAAATGATCAGTATCACGAAAACATCTGTTATCCCTTCAAATCAGTAACACCAATATTGACTTTGTAGTTATTCTTTGGTAGTGGAAGTCCACTTTAAAACTACAGTTTATCTCTGGATTTGCCACCAATAATCTAGGGGAATTCTACTAACTAAATCTCAGAGATTATTTTTATTTCTAGCTCAGTAGACTCTGAAGCCAAAAAAGGTATTAGGACTTCAAATCCAAATCCTTTGTTGCCATCTTGAAGACTCAGAATTAGCTCATGAATGCCAAATTCTATAATTTTTGTAGAATTACCTTGGTCAGGTTTTAAATTAAAGAATTTAAGAATACAGACCAGGTGTCAGGCATAAAGGGGGTATCTCTTAGAAAAGAGAAATAAGATAAGAAAGAGGAAAACAGTTATGAGACTGCTAGCATTGTTAGCAATTCTTTAAATCAAACACATTAATTTCTACTTAATTTCCCTGCTATTTGCAACCTAATACGCTTTGTCACATATTCAAGTTCTTTCCAGGTTAAAACAGAGTTGGATACAAACAAACAAACCTCTCTCTGTACAAGGAGTACAGAGGAAGTGTTGCAAACAGGCTACAAGAATTGGGTTAAACATGACAAGAGCAAGCATAAACTTGTGGCAGAAGTCAAAATATGCTGAAACTGGTTTATGCCAAGAGTTTTTTTACCCAGTGTAAGAAAATCCATATTTAAATTCAAATATAATATGTACCTACATAAATTATTTTTGTATAAAAAGAAAGTGATTACTTACAGTCATGGGAAGCTTTCGACTATCACGATACAGGTTCGTGTAACCAACATAGAGCAGAAGAGCCGCAATGCAGTACAGGAAGACAAAGACTGCAAAAGTGACATAGAACTGCGCGGACGAGGAGTAATCGCCAATGAGGACATAATTTTTCCAATCTGTACTACAGACATTCACACCTTGAGGTGCCTGAAATGATGCTTCATTCAACCTATTTAAAAAAAGGCACAAACAAATTTATGAATTACTTGGAATCTTCTAACAGAAACACATAGGCAAAATATTTAAGTAAAATATACTCCCCAAGTATATTAAAACACTTCCCTTTTAAAAAAAAAGTGAAAAATTCAAATATTTGAGTAAATTAAAATTTTCATAAGAAAAGTATATAAATCATATATTACACTTGATACTTGGTTTATGATAGTTTGAATACAGATTCAATTAAACACTTTCACACCCAGATACTATCCTTCTGTAACAAAAGCTTAGCAGATTAAGAGCATTGTTACAAAATGGTTTACGATATGAGAAATTGTATTCCATTCTAGGAGGCAGAGTCTGTGTGACTAGCACCAGAAGAGTCAATTACAACGATTCACATTTTAACTCTCATTATTAGCTAACTCTACAAAGTCTTTAATTTTCCCTATCCATAAATCACAAAAGCACTTATCACTAAAGATGCTGTAAGAGTTCCTTATACAGGAACTTTATAGGAGAAGGACTGAGATGGAGAGGTAAAGACTGATTACCAAGCACTTGCTAGCTGACAGATCTTTAATGTAAGATTTTATTTAATCATCAAAGCAACCTTAAATGGTTTAAATTCACTGAACATTTTGAAAAACTGAGTCTAGAATTAAGTAAGTAGTCAGTAAGTGGAGAAAGATTCACACCCTCACTTAAACACAGGACAGATGGAGTAAACATTTAATGAATACTGAGGTCAAACAGAATAAAATAGCCATAAATATTCAGAAAATAAAAGTTTTATGCTGCTGAAAGAAACATAGGAACTCTTCATTTTATATAAATACATGTCTTAAAGCTATACACTGAACATTAGTAACTGCAAATACACGAAAAGTTGGATTTTTCATAAGCTGTGTTTGCTTCTACAACATGGCTTCTCAAACTAAGGTGACAGAGCAGTCTTGTTTTGAAATTTCCAATCCACTGTGGGATGAGAGAATAAAAGTGTCAGGGCAATGTCATATGAAAGTTTCTGAATGCTTACTGTCATTTTCTGTGTTTATTTCATCACAGTTCAGGAAAACAGTCTGCAGATAGGCAGTGGTCCACATACCATACTTTCAGCAGCAATGATCACTACTTATAAATGAGCATGAAATTAAAAATGTCTAACTTCCAAGATCAGTAAGTTGTTGGGAAACCTTAATGAGTGAAACGAGTTGTTAAGTCACAAAAGCAAACTTACCTGAATGGATAACCAAAAGTAGCTGTAATTGTTTTATTCTCAGAACCTTTAGCACAAGACACTTGAATTTCTGTTTTGCCCTTAAAACCTCCACAGGTAGCAAAAGCAAAGATAGAAGCAATCTACACAAAGACCAAAGAAAGAAAAGAAAGAAGCATTACTTTACCCAAACATAGGTCATTAAAATCTTAAATACAGTGACCATTAATTACTATTAAAAATTGGCTCACTAACATTCTTAGAATTCTTATTTACAAATGAAAATGGTGAAAAATATTTAAAAATGTATCTGCAACCTCTCTGACCTCCCAGCTTCATGCACTAGTCACCAACTTAATTATGAACACAGGCAGACCTTATGTCTGTTACCTTCCTATGTACACTGCTTATCTAATTTCTTCTATAACTGCTTTGGTTTGTCTCTGAAACAACAGACCCTTCGTTCTACCCCAAAACCATGATACCACCATCACTCCATGACAACTAATACTTCCTTCCTTTCTTTTTTTTCATTTGTTATTTGGCTACGTCAGGTCTTAGTCACATCACGTGGAATCTTTCATTGCAGTGAACAGACCCTCTTGTGGCATGTGGGCTTCAGTAGTTGTGGCCCGCTGGTTTAGTTGCTCTGTGACATGTGGGACCTTAGTTCCTTGATCAGGGATTGGATCCTAGTTCCCTGACCAGGGATTGAACCCATGTCCCTACATTGAAAGGCAGTTTCTTAACCACTGGACCACCAGGGGGAAGTCCCAATGATTTTTTAATAGGAAGTCATGAGTTCAAATTTCCCAAGCTGATTCATATTTTTTAATCATAAATATTTTTTTTCAGAGTCTGCACATTCCATTTGTTTAATATAAAATTTGTTAAGTCATGGGTTTCTCTCCATAGCCCCACATTTCTCATTTATTACTGAAGAAACTAGGCCATTTGTCTTAGAGATTTCCATATGGTATTGTGTGGCATAATTCCTCTATCTGTATTTTCTAAAGAGGCTAGACTAAACTCTGGTTTGTGTTTTCTTTTCTTCACTTGTTTCGTTTATTTGTGAGAAGGCCAATTTTTAGTTGGCTCTCTTGTTATGATGTTAAGATGAATTAGTGGGTTCAGGTACTGTCAGCCTGATCTATCCTTTAATTTCTCCATCAGACTTTCCTCTAGTGGTTTCAGCAGCTATTGATGGTCTTGACTTGGTTCCATTATTTTATTAGAGGTTGGGAAATGTAGCATTCTGTCGCTTCTATTGTTTGTTAGCTGGAATTCTCCTGTGCAGAACTTTGTCACATAATCATTTTGGTTAACCTGAGGTATGGTCCATAGGAGGCCAACAGTATAAATGCTTGGTTCTTTATTTTTCATTACCAATTTTCCCCCCCTTGACCCTTACAGTTTTTGATAGTTTACTTGTTTTCTAGACACAATATTTCAGGATAAGTTTGCACATTTCCTGCCTTAATTGTGGATTCGGCCAGTCTATTATCTCTAGGGAAACTTAGTTCCTTGAATGAGAAATGATACTTACTAATCACATTCTGGAAACTGAGGACCATACTTTAAAGATAAGGAATTTTTAAAAATTGTTTTAACTTGAGATATAGCTGATTTACAATTAATTTCTGCTTTACAGCAAAGTGACTCAGTTATACATATAATTTTTTTTCGTATTTTCCATTATGGTTTATCACAGAATATTGATTTTAGTTGCCTGTGCTATAATGATAGAACCTTGTTTATCCATTCTATGTATAACAGTTTGCAACTATTAACTCCAGATCTCCCTCGGCAACTACAAGTCTGTTCTCTTTGAGTCTGAGGATGAGATGGCTGGATGGCATCACCAACTCGATGAACATGGGTTTGGGTGGACTAAACCAAGGAGTTGGTGATGGACAGGGAGGCATGGCATGTTGCGATTCATAGGGTCACAGAGTCGGACACGACTGAGTGACTAAACTGAACTGAACTGACCCCACTTAAATGTGGATAGAACAGTGACTTGCTTCTAGTGAACAGAATAAAAAGAAGGAATGGGATGTCCTTTCTGAGATTAGGTAATAAAGAGACTACAATTTTTGTCTTCATTTCTCACTCCCTTGAATCATCTGCTTTGGGAGACACTACATACAAACTATTAGAAAGTATTTGTAAAAATGTTACAAATGATTAGTATTTACTAGCATACAGATTTAGGACAGACTCTTGCTCATGCATACTACATGACAAGCATAAGAACATTCACAGTAATATTGTTTATAATATCAGAATATGGGGAGAGGGGAAGCAACAAGAAAGCAGACAAAATATATTGGTATACAGTACTTAAAACGAGAACTTACACAGCAATGAAGATGTACAACTACAGCTACCTACGTCAACAAGGATGAACTGTAGAAACCTAATGTCATTCTTTAAAAAGTCCTGTTTACCTGGAAATGGCTACCCATCTCAGTATTCCTGCCTGGAAAATTCCATGGGCAGAGGAGCCTAGTGGGCTACAGTCCATGGGGTCAAAAAGAGCTGGACATGAATGAACGAGTAACACTTCTTGTCTACATCACTCCTGCCACTATCTTTGTTCAGGCCCTCACCATTTTTCCCTTGGACTAACCCAACAGACTCTGCACTTTTAAACTCATTCTCAATGCCATCCATCTTCTACTGTGGGCTCCAGAGCTTCAGTGTCCATTAAGGTGCCATAAGCCACATGTGGCTACTGAGCACTTTAAAAATGGCTAGCCTGACCTGAGATGGTTGTAAGTGTAAAATATACCATGGCTTATGAAGAATTAGTACAAAAAAAAAAGAATGTAAAATATCTCATCAATAACTGTTTATACTGATTACTTGTTGAAACAATATTTTGGATATATTGGGTTAAACAAAATGTATTATTAAAATTAACCTCCCCTGTTTCTTACTTTTTTAGTGTGGCTAGTAGAAGGCTTAAAGTTACTCTATGGCTGGCATCTGTAGTCTGCACTGTGTTTCTATGGTATAGAGCTATTTAGAGTGACATCATACTGATACGAAATAAAAATCTGGTCATGTCATTCCCATGGTTAAGAGATTTCCTGAATGGCTTTCCAGATATAAATTTAAGAAAATATATAAAGCCCAAAGTTCTTAATTTGGCATAAGAGGCAGGACTGAGAGGCATAGCCTCAACATTATCTTTCTAGATTTAAACACTGTACTCCGTGCAAGGGCCTATACAATTCTGTCTTATTGTACTGTATACTTACTGTTCCTGAAACATACCAAGTATTTATGTCTTGAATGTACAACATGTTTTTTCTGCTAGGATTTCCCCCTCCATCCCTACCCTGCATCTCTAACAAGCTCATCCATTAAGGCCCTGTCCGATTCCTTGTTGTAGGTATATTCTGACTTCTTGGCTGCCACAGACTTGAATTCATTACTTCTGTTATAGGCA
The DNA here is from genome assembly GCA_007570785.1 of Antilocapra americana. Taxonomy (NCBI): domain Eukaryota; kingdom Metazoa; phylum Chordata; class Mammalia; order Artiodactyla; family Antilocapridae; genus Antilocapra; species Antilocapra americana. Next base: position 2,792,115 of record ML664200.1, on the reverse strand, counting down.
TTTTTCTTGTGTATCTTGCTTATTAATAAAAAAGAAACAAAAACACCAAAATAATAAAAAGTAGTTTTCCACTTAAGACAAAAATTAGTAATAAATGGCACACTGTACCACAGCTTATTGCTTTTAAGATTATTGCCTTTACCTCTCCCTTGGCAGACTGTCGTATCTTTGCATTTGTCCTTATTCAGGATTTTCAGTGCTTACCTAGCAGAAAGCCAGACATACACCAAACGCTCACTAAATAACTGCTTAACTAAAGGGGAAAAAAAATCAATACTCAATAATGTACAAATAAAACCGTATTTCAAGTCTTACTCATCATTTCGAGTTTGTCATTTTGTTATGAGGATAAATAAATGTGATGTTTGCCATTTTGGTCTTTATCTTATGGGAAAAAAGGGATGAGGTACACACTTTTTACTAAATGAAATATAAACAATCTGAGGGTAAGCTATCCAACCATCTCACCTCTCCCTGTATTGTACTAGTACTTTGATTTCAATTAGAACTTATATACTGGCAGCCCACGGGTGAAACCTGACCTGAAAACAGATTTATGGTCTTCCCAGTACTCATGAAAAATGTGAATCTGTTGTCAGTATTTTATTATCAGCGTGCTGCACATAAAAATTTGGATTTCCTGCATGGGTATGGGGAAATGAAAGTTATGGCAACATCAGACCTACATTCCCATAAAGTGACAGTCCCATGGAAATGAGTGACAGATGACACTTAAGAAATGGTATGTGCTTTCCAGATTGCTGTCACTTTCTATCATCTCTCCACCCCTCAGAATGCATGTTACTTACCAGTAATCAATGAATTATATTATTCTTCTTCCAAACAGCTTATTATACTCACTTACTTTATGAGGGGTTCCAATAAGCATTTCAGTTTGTACTTCTAGTCTAAAATGCGTAGTAGTGTATGCTGATTTACACTTCCTTGCCACTTATGAAACTAATCCCACCCCCTACCCCCACTCTATCCCATTAAGAATGACTGAAACCGCTGACGTGAAATTCCACTTGTAGAGTAATGACTAAGAATCCAGGCACAGGATGAGAGCAAGCTTCTGTTCAGGTCGAAAGCTCCCATATTCACGACGACAGTCTGAAGTTCCACTTACCTCTCTGCCCACTGGACCCACATTAGAGACACGACAGATGCCTCACTGATTTAGATATTTGTAACCCATATATACTTCAGACTGGCCCTCTAGAATATTACTCTCTAAAGTAGATTGGAGTACTCAATTTACCTGGTGTACAAGAAGCAAATGTGTCTATTAATATCTACTCTTAGACTTAAACAAGGAAGTAAAGCTTCATTAAAATTAATACACTGCTGAAACCCATGATGGGCCTGTGTCAGAGAGTCAGATGTTGGGACAGTATGTGGGGTATCCTGAAGGTAAGGGAATCCCATAACATAGGACAGACAGCGATACCATCACCTATTCTTCTGAGTTCATGAATCATAATGTGAGTGTTCATGGCTAAGTGACTTTATAGAATAAATTATTTACTTTTAACCAAACTAACCTTCACAAAATGGACTGGTGGCTTAAAAATGTCTTCATGGAAACTACTCAGTGACAATACAAATACTCATGTCTAAGAGCATTAATACTCTATGTGAACTGGACTCATCAACCACATGACCAGGTTAAAAAAAGATTCTACTTAATCAGAAAAAGTTGGGGGGAAAAATTATTAGACAATTATTTAAAATAAGGGTTTTTTAAAATCCTTAACGAGAGTATATAATTTAATGAGCGTATATAATATGCCTTAAGATAAAGACATAGTAAAACATGCACCTGGGGCTTTGTGTATAAAATCTTATAGTCAGCCAAAGTCCCAGTTCCAGCTCCTACTTCTAGACACTGCACAGCTCACAGAAGATTTTACTGGCGAACACTGGTACTCATCTAATTTATGGCTATCTTTTACATGTTTTTAGTTGCAGGGTCCTCTCTGCTATTTCGTTTCATGACTGAGCTGCTCAGGAAAATTATATAATTGAAATCTTCAGAAATAGACCTAAAAGTATACTGTATATGAGGGTTTATGTCCAAAATCAATGCATGCTGTTTTACTAAAATCAAATGACCATTCAGTACTTTAGATGAACTATCATAGCATGTCTGCTTTTACAGTCAGTCAGATTAGATGCCTAGAGCCAAGGTCTGAAGCGTTTATTAAAGATACTCATTTTTAAAAAATATTTTGTTACTGATGTTGATATTTCAGTTTATTTCCACTGTGCACTTAGCAGTAAAGTCAGTTTCAAAGTGCTTCAATTTCACTTTTCTATTATTTCCGTCTATTCAAAAAGTGCAATCACAGAAAGTTCTAAATAGCCTGCTAGTAGTTTCCATAAACTGTAAGAATTTGAACCATGAGAAGTAAACCTGAGTTCCTGTTGAAATAAATAGCTGGATGTTTTTTGCTAACTCTTAATTATTACATGTTGAAAACATCTCTATGTCACCTTTATTCTTAGACAAGTTTTTAGCTGAGTATGGAACTAAAAATCTCTGAGGAACCAAAATATACCCATTTTAAAATCATTTCAGACTGCTCTATTATTTTTATGTCTTTTGGAGTGAATCAGTATTCCGACTCTTGATCTGGATGGCTGTCTTGAAATGAGTCTGTCACTTCACAGAAAACTGAGTATCTGTTACCATTGATATAATCTGAGCTTTTAAGTGAACTAGTTTTCTTCATGTATTTCAGGACATCTGATGCAGGCTCAACTTGAGTATGTTATTTCCCCCTTTTCCATCTTGGTCTAGTGGTTTTATAAGTCATCTCCCTGTCCAGTAGTTTTATAGTCATTTCTAATTCTCTACTTCACAAACACTCTATCTATATTTTGGGACCCCAAACTACTAACATAGGAGAATATTCAAGTTATCACAAATCCAGACCTTAAGCAGGTAGACTGATTCAGGTCTTTGTTGGTACTTTAAGTACTCTACTCCATGGAAGTCATAAATCCAAACAATAGGTTGAAGCTTTTTCTCAAATTTATTTCCCAGATCCAAGAATAGTCCTTCTCCCACCCATATTTCTGTTCCATTGCTGGTCCCTAATAATGTTTACCCTGTACTAGAAAAGCAATCCTCAGTGTGTGTTGTCTGTGGATCCCAAGGCATACCCAAGACTCTTTCAAGGGGTCTATGAGGTCAAAAATATTTTCACAATATTATTACAACATCATTTGCTTTTTACACTATGTTGACATTTGTGCTGATCAACAGAAAAGCACTGATGGGTAAAACTGCTAGGCTTCAATAAGAATCAGTAAAAGCATCAAACTGTTAGTTCATTGACATGTATTTGCAGTTAATAAAAAAAGCCAGTTTTACTTGAAAGTGTCTTTGATGAAATAGAAAAATTATTACTTTTATTAAATCCTGACTCTTGAGTCTTCTTAAAATTCTGAGATGAAACAAGATGTGCAAATACTTTTACTACTGAAAAGACAAGCTAAGGACTGCAAATAAATATCTGCAAACGATGCAACTGACAAGTTTAATTTCCAAAATGTACGAACTGCTCACACAACTCCATAACAAAACATAACCTAATCAAAAATGGGCAGAAGACCTAAATAGACATTTCTCCAAAGAAGATATACAGATGGCCAATAGGTACCTGACAAGATGTTCAGCTTCACTAATTATCAGGGAACTGCAAATAATGTAGTATCACCTCACACCAGTCAGAATGGAAAGTCTACAAATAATAAATGCTGGAGGGAATGTGGAGAAAAGGCAATCCTCGTATATTATTGGTGGGAATGTAAACTTGTGCAGTCACAGAAAACAGCATGGAGGTGGGTTACAAAACTGAACACAGAGTTGCCATATGATCTGGCAATTCTACTTCTGAGTATATACCTGGAGAAAACTCGAATTTGAAAATGCTTCAATGCTCGCAGCAGCACCATTTACATAGCCAAGATATGGAAGCAACCTAAATGTTCAGGATAAAGAAGATATAGTCTACAAATAGAATGGAATGCTACTCAGCCATAAAAAAGAATGAATTAATGCCATTTGCAGCAACTTGGATAGACCTAGAGATTACCAGACTAAATGCAGTAAGTCAGAAAGAGAAAGACAAATATCATAAGACATCACTTGTACGTGGAATCTAAAAGTATGATACAAATAACTACAAAAAACAGACTCACAGACATATAAAACAAACTTATAGTTACCAAAGAAGAGGCAGGGGGAAATAAATTAGGAGTTTGGGATTAGCAGATACACACTACTATAGAAAACATAAACAACAAGGCCCTACTGTATAGCAAGGGGAACTATACTATATACTATACTGTAATAAACTATAATGGAAATGGAAAAGAATATATGTATGTATAACTGAATCACTTTGCTGTACACCAGAAACTGAAACAACACTGTAAATTAACTATAGTACTTCAATAACAAATGAACAAACAAAAATCACTTTCACTGCATACCGATATACAATGGTTGTCTCCAGGGAGAGCATTTAAGCAACTGAGTTGTTCCCTGAAATAGTGACTTTTTTCGTTGAATACTATTCTTACTTGAAAGAATGAGTAATAGACAAAATATAGTTATTCTGACTCAGATATCTGTCAGATCTTTTTTTAAAAAATGAATAAAATGAGCCTTTCACTCTAAGAAAAACCAGCAGCATTTGTTGTCACTGATGTAATCTAACTTTCAAGTGATTATTTTAAAATAAAAAAATGTTTCAAAATCTCAGCTTAAATTTCTAATATGGTAAATACTGACTGATATAACCTACATACACAAAAGTTCTTTGGGGTGTTCAATATTTAGGTGTTTAAAGGGGTTCTGAGACCAGTGTTTGAGAACACTATTATGATAAAGCACTGCTCTGTTACCTTAAATTTCCCTTTAATGTTTTATCAGAGATTGTTATTTGTGTGAGGTAAGTGCATATGTGTATGTTTGTGCATTCTAAAAGCACTGACTATGTGTATGTACATATATATATACACACAACATAAATATATATATAGTCTATGGAAAAAACATCTAGTATATCCCATGAGAGTGCTCAAAGTAAATACTGAGAGGATTCCAGGTAGAAGAAAGAAGAGAGCAAAGGCATGGGGTAAGTCAGTCAGTCTATCACAAGTTTTATGTGTACAGAGAGATCTGTTAGGCACAAAATACCATTTGAAATCCTTTTTTTTCCCTTTCCACAATAGAGAAAAAAAGTGAACACAAATGGCAAGGTTAAGAGAAAGATAAGTTCCTTAAAAAGCAGTCAGTGTCACAGACTGATAGCCTAAAAATTTAAATATTAAGCAAATGGATTAAACAAACATCAGTCTAAGTATGCCTCATCCCCTGTACTCTGTAATACAATCTGTATTTTCTGTGGCATTCCTCTGTGCTGTATGATAAACCACAAAATTAGAATAAAACATGGTCCCTGTTTGCAAAAATCTTAGTAGTCTACTTGGGATTATTATTCTATATAAACTAACACATATTTCTGAAAGTATGCTGTTTAAACAAATTGATATATGTAATGCTCAAATGGTTATAGGTTTTCTTAATCATTGCTTTTCACACTAACTTTCCTGGAGAATAATTTACCCCAAAGCAATGGGGTTGCAAAAGAGTCAGACATGACTGAGGGACTAAACAGTAATGTTTTTAAATGTTCTTTTGAATTTGCTCATTAATTATAAGTATAAATCATAAATGAATCAAGAAAACCCTACTTGTTTTTAACTTCTAAGATCTAGTAGAAACATGAATGTAACAAGAAAAAAAATTACATCAGGAATCTTACATTTTTGTTTCTTAAACTCGAAAATTCTGGTAATCTTTTCATTAGCTTTATTAAAAGACCAAGCAGAAACACAAACAGAAGTTACTGAAAAGCCTAAGAACAGACTTTTGAATCCAGGATATAGTAAATACAATCATGGGATACTGGGTAAGTTACTTAATTTCTCTAAGCCTCAGTAACATGGAGATAACAACAGTTTTGCGTGTGTGTGTCTATGCATGGTAGCTGCAGTTTAGAAGCAAAGTAGAAATGCTTCTGCTTTGGCAACTGGATTTTTATCCTGTCATTTAGGCCTTCAGATTTGTAACCCCTTGAAAGTTACATATTATCAGATTGCATCTTAGTCTAACATCTTCTAGAACCTTGTTAAAGTTAAACTGATTTGGAGAATTATTCTGATAGTAATATTTATAATAAACAGCCTTTATCTAGATTTTAGATGCGTTTGTAAACTTATTGACTATTTTTAGAAGCAACCCATACATCTTTCAACACCTTAAGAAACTTCCAACAATTCATTTAAAACACATTTAAAAATTCCTGCTATGGGCCTTTCTCTCCTAGAACTTTGTCTTACCCCTCTCAGCTTCTGTTTTAAACCTATTCAAAAGTCTTCTCTCTACAGTGTACACAACACATTCAATCTTTCCCATCTTTAAAACAGGTTTCCACCCAGGCTTTCCTGCTGGCTCAGATGGTAAAGAATCTGCCTGCAGTCCTGGAGACCTAGGCTCAATCCCTGGGTCCAGAAGAGCCCCTGGAGAAGGGAATGGCAACCCACTCCAGTATTCTCGCCTGGAGAATGCTATCGATAGCAGAGCCTGCCAGGTTACAGGAGGTCAGGAAGACTCCACAAAGAGTCGCACATGACTGAGTGACTAACACTTTCATTCTCTCCCGTCTTCACAGTCAAATAGTGGTCTACTCTCCCTGTATTCTCTTTCTTACATACATCCATTTGGCCTACTACCATCTGGTTTCTGATTTTACCAAAACTGCTCTTACTAAAGCCTACTGATGACCAAAACCAAGAGATGGCATTTTAGTAATTATTTTACTTAACCTATTGCACCTAATCTGCTTCCCTGGTGGCTCAGATGCTAAAGCGTCTGCTTACAACGTGGCAGACCCGGGTTCAATCCCTAGGTCAGGAAGATCTCCTGGAGAAGAAAATGGCAACCCACTCCAGTATTCTTACCTGGAAAACTCGATGGACAGAGGAGCCTGGTGGGCTACAGTCCATGGGGTCGCAAAGAGTCGGACTCCAATGAGTGATTTCACTTTCACTTTCTTTCACATTGCACCTAATATTGCTGAGTACTCTTTTTCTGGAAATATCTCTCTTTTCTTGAAATATCTCTAATAGTGAGGTTATTTCTCTCCATTCTCCTAACTATTCCCTTTTCCTTTGCAATCAAATATTTGCTGAATCTCCAGCCCGTATTTCTTTTAAATCCTAGACCTATATATCTACAGGGTACTGCCATTTACATGCTCTAAAGAGACCACAAACTTAATATATCCAAAACCTTACTGACCTTCTACCTAAAATCTGCGGCTTTTCCTTAGTGATCTGTCTTACATAGATGTGCCACGACTACTCCAAATTTGGCAGTCATCTTAGAGCCCTGTCTTTTCTTCATCCTACAAATATACTCTTGGGAAGCCCTGGTAACTCAGCAGTAAAGAATTCGCCTGCCTACTGTTCACAATAGCTAGGACATGGAAGCAACCTAGATGTCCACTGGCAGACTAACGGATAAGGACGTTGTGGTACATACACACAATGGAATATTACTCAGTTATAAAAAAGAATACATTTGAGTCAGTTCTAATGAGGTGGACGAAACTAGAGCCTATTATACAGAGTAAAGTAAGCCAGAAAAAGAAACACCAATACAGTATATTTACTCTCATATATGGTACTTAGAAAGATGGTAACAACAACCCTATATGCAAGAAAGACAGCAAAAGAGACACAGCTGTAAAGAACACTTTTGGACTATGTGGGAGAAGGTGAGGGTAGCATGATTCGAGAGAACAGCACTGAAACATGTGTATTACCATATATAAAACAGATGACCAGTGCAAGTTCAATGCATGAAGCAGGGCACTCAAAACCTGTGCTCTGGACAACCCAGAGGGATGGGTGGGGAGGGAGGTAGGAGGGAGGTTCAGGATGGGGGGACACGTGCACCTGTGGCTGATTCATGTTGATGTATGGCAAAAACTACCACAGTACTGTAAAGTAACTGGCCTCTAATTAAATAAATTAATTAAAAATAAATAAATAAAATTCAGGAAGAGTTAAAAAAAAAAATTTGCCTACAATGTAGGAGATGCAGGTTCAGTCCCTGGGTTGGGAAGATCACCTGGAGAAGAAAATGGCAACCCACTCCAGTATTCTTACCTGAAAAATCCCACAGACAGAGGAGTCTGGTGGGCTACAGCTCATGGGGTCGGATATGGACAAGACTTAGTGACTAAACACATGCAAACACACAAATATAGTCTAATTTCTAAACCTCTTGCTTTCTAATTCTACTGTGATTAGTTTTAGGCCTTCATTATACTTCAAACAATAGATTTCCCTTTCTTCAATTATGGCCTTTCCTTTTCAATTCACCCCCTACACTGCTGACAAAATAAAAATTTCTAAAAGGCAAATCTAATTATATTATCCACTTATTTATTTACTTTTGAATGGGTAAATCCACTACACACAATAGGAATTCTGGTCTTAAGTGGAAGCTGTACAATAAACACAAAATTCTGTACCTGCATGTATGCATTTTCTTATGGGCCTAGATTATCCAAGGTTAACCCAAAGGGTTAAGAACCACTGGCTCATAGAATAAACTCCAAATTATGCTGCAAGCCCTTTGAAACGTTTCAGACTCATCTCAAAATGCTATCTCCTTCCTGGTAAAGACTACAGTCAACCTCCACTACTTAAATTCTCAAATAGGACTCTGCTGCTTCCACTTCTCACAGCACCGGACATAAGCTCCTCTTTACCTAAAAAGCCATTCCCCACCCATTCCTCAAGTGAACAAGTTCTTTAATCTACGAAATCCTCTCTACACCTCCAAGCAATTTGATTTCTCCTTCCTTTCACCTACTACACATAACCTATACCTTTATTATAGTATTGGTCATACAGCATATTTATATTTGTTTTCATGTTTTTTACTAGGTCGTGAGGAAAAAAGCCACATTTTACTCACCATTTGTTAGTGCTTAGCACAGCACCAGTATATAATACATACTCAAATATTTGTTGAATAAATAATTCTCTATCTCATCAACAATGAATATTCTTTTCATGAAGGAGTCTCTGCGTAATGAGTTGTTCAAACTGAAAGTAGTATTTTCCTAAGCTTAAAAAGGGTATCTTTAAAAAATGTTAGACCTATGATCACTAATAAACTCAGCACTAATATTTTAAAATATTAAGAAAAAAGTTGTTTTAAAAAAGACTGATGAATAATGTAAGCACAAATATAAACAACTGACTTCATTTAAGTGAAATTTTAAATTAATTATAAGTTTAATTATAATCCTCAAGAAGACTAAACTACTAAGGTGTAAGATTTTTTCCCTTAAATTTGGTATTTGATTAGCCCAGTTAAATGTGTTTTTCCTCTTGCAATGTAAAATTTTCATATACTCAAATAGAATTCTCTTTATATTTAAATCTGGATAGATGTTTATAGAACCCTAAATACGTATATGTAGGTGTCTTTAATGTAAACGTTTGTGTGAAATTAGCAGTTTTCAGAAAACACCAAGTAAAACTTTGGGGAAAACATAGGAAATTTTGGGTGTAGGAAGGAAATCAAATTGAGCATTCAGTAGAGAATCTGAGTTTCTGTGTTACCTCCGCAGATTATTTAAAACAGGAAACCTAAGTTCTTGCTCTTCACCACTTAATCACTAACACACGGGGTTGAAGAGTTACGAATGTAAATATTTTTGCTGGCTACAAAAGCAACTTGCCTGCACACTGAACAGATGCCCGCTGCCTATTAACACGGGCCTGAAAACCAGCACTGGAATATGCACTAGGCCACTAACTCTGAAGGCAGTGTCTGGTGTATTCACTAAGCCCTCCAAAAAGTAGTAAATCTGCTTCGATGTTAATGATTGAGAGTGTCCCCAGGGAAGGACTGAAAGCTGACTTCAGGATGCTTCTGCGAAATACCTAAAAAAAAACTGGATTCCTAACTTGTGTTCCCAACTTGCGATTCCTCACATGTGTTTCAGTGGATTGGACTAATAATGCATTTTGTTTACAGTTTCTCCCCCCACCTCCGCCCGCTTCCCTGTCCCAGTTTATTTTTATCCTTTTTAACTTGGAGCCAATCTTAAAAGCATATTAAGACCCAAGAGCTCGTCAAATCGCTTGGAGAAAGCACACCAACTTCTGAGGGCGCGCGGCCTCGAGTCCGCAGGGGACAGAAATGCACCGGCTTGGCCCCTTCTACTAGAGGCGCAGAGGCAGCGCCCGCCGGCCCGAGCGCGACTCCGGTCCGCCGGGTTTCGGTTAGACCGCAACAGGAAGTTTTCTCTTCCCTTGCGGAAAGGCTGTGAAGCCAAAGAGAAATTTGACCCCCACTCTCCGGGGGACACCCGGAGGAGAGCTTCGGGGTGTGTGTGTGTGTAGGCGTGGGGGGTGGGGGGTTCCGCCTGGGACGGAGGCGGCCGAGGGACTCGTGATTCGACGCCGACCGCCGCGTCCCCGCCCCGCGCGGGCCCAGGCCTCGGCCTCTCTTCCCCTCCCCGAGCGGCCAGTCCCGTCCGGTCCCGTCCCCGGGGGCAAAGGCGGCTCCGCGGGCCGTGCGGGGCGGGCTGCGCCCCAGTTCCCAGAGCCCCCAGGCTCCTGGCAGAGGGCGCCGGAAGGGGAGCAGGAACCCGAGCGGGCGCGGCGACGCGATTCCCAGCCTCGCCGGCGCAGGCTGCACTCACCCACTCGAGGACTTTGATGAAGCCGAGAGGCTCCTTGAGCGGGTTGAGGTTGAGCTGGAAGGAGGACATCCTCTGAGGGAAGGAGGGAAAGCGTGTTAGGACGGCGGGGCGGAGGAGGAGGGGACCGACCGAACAGAGCTCCGCGGCCGCGAGGAAGGGCAGGAGGGGCGGCTCCGGGAGGCGGGCCCGGGAGGCCGCGGGGCGGGGCGGCGGCGGTTGAGCCGCTGGCCGAGGCGCTGGGGCGGAGACGGAGAGGGGCGGGCGCGGGAGGCGAGGGCGGACGCGGGCGGGGAAGGGGCGGTGCCTCCCCGAGCCGTACCTGGCCCAGCCGGCTGATCCGCTGGCGAACCAAGTAGATGTTGGACGCCATGCTGCGTGCGCCGCGCCCCCTTCCCTCAAGCCCAGCCCCCGCGCTCGGGTCCCTGCCGCGCATGCGCGCGCTCAGTCCCGCGCCAGCGTAGCCGGGGCCGCGGCCTCGCGCCGCGAACGCCATTCAGCGGAAGCCGATGGCTTTGGCCCGACAGCTTAGGTTTACTACATATTGACACAGATGAAGGCGCGATTCCAGGCTGGTGTTAGAGACCTTTTATTAAAATGATGGAAAGTTCTGCAGAACGACGGACTTTGAGCCACCACGCTGTACAGGGTCTCTCTCAGAAGCGTGATTGATCAAACATTCTTGCGGAAATTGTTTATTTTCAAGCTTACCATTAGACTCGGGGTTGAACGATGTACAAAAAAGGTTATACCTAACAGAAAAAGACTTGGTCCGACAGGCTTCTTCTAACTCATTTACCCACCTCTCCTACCCTGTCAGTCAAGTTTTCTACGTGGGGCGCTCTTGGAGTCTCTGCAGAAGGCTAATTGCTGCTCCCCATTGAGAGTCGCCTAGGTGACATCTTCCTTCTGGCACCCAGTTATCGGAGCCCCGAAGAAATTATCTTTTTGGGTTCCCTAGTATCTTGGAAGTTCTTGGAGGTGAAATCCTGACCTTTTGGCGTGTATAGTAAGGGAACTAACATCATGTACCCCTACCTAATATGGAAGAAAGGAATCTAGCACAATGGAATCTCAATATACCAGCTTCTAAGTATTTCCCTATGTATACTGATTTTCCAAGCACTTATCTATGAGTCAGCAGGTTCCTTGCCATTGAAGTTATTTAAGTGTATCTGACCTTCTTTCTAAGAAGCTAACCCTTTCTCGTTTGAGACCTATTTACCTCCTTGTTTGTTTCCCAGAAAATGCAGAGAACATATTTCAATTTCCCAGTCCACAGAGACAATCTCACTCTCTTGATCCTGACTTCCATTCTTCAGTCCCTGCACAGTGCCTTGTATTCAGTGGATACCCAGTGAATGATTGCAGATTCCTCTTACCAAACAAGAAGGCTTCAGAGCTGCTCCTTAGGGCGGAATCAGTGGAAGGTGACCATGCATTAGTACCCAGTACTCCTGAGACCACTGTAAGGAATAGCTCGGGTCCTCCTGTTTCCCACCTCCTTTTAAAAAATTTTCTACTGGCACCCAGTTATGGGATTCCCATGGTAGTGATCTCCATACTGGCTTCCTTGCTACTCTTCTCATTGTATTCTCTTTAGTTTGTTTTTCTAAACTTTTACTCCCACTCTGTTGAGGTTTTGGGGTTTGCCCTGGAGTTGGGTTGTGGCTAATAGTGCTGTTTGGCTTGGGCTTCATATTCACAAAGATTCAAATTAGACTCTCATGTTATTTCCAAATCAGATATGCACTGACAAGTCAGAACGATGTTCACTTTGCACCTTTATTTGTTCATGTAAAAAAAAAATTTAGTGTAGTAAGCCAGTTTGGGCATTTCTGTATTCACCCCCAACCCCCATTTTTTGAAGGTTTCAGAAATTGGAATTGACATGGCCCTTTCTCAGCTTCTGAGAAATTTAACTTTCTATTTCCTCTCTTCTGCCTCTTTTTTTTTTTTCTTTCTCTTCTGCTTCTGGTTCATGCCCACTAATGGAAGGCATGGTTGTTTCTCTTCAGGAAGCCATCGGTGCTAAGAGAATGTGCCTTAAGTTCTCTCTTGCTTGGCCATGTGCCACTAACTTTTAAAAGATAGAGATCACAGAAGAATAGTATCTGGTCACTTATCAGAATTCATTTACATGCTCTGACTGGGCAAAACCAAGGGGGAGTGAGCTATTGCTGTTACCCTCAGTGATGTATAGTCCAGCACTGCTTCTGCCAGTCAGCTGAGTTCAGAAGAGCGCCTACTTCCCTAAGAAGGAGCTGGGAGTAGCTGGCAGAGCAAGTACAATCTGATTAGGCAACCAGATAGTTGTGAATTTTTTGAATGGTAAAAAAACAAGAGTGTTTAAACAGCATTTCACTGAAGGCACAATTGTTCAAAAATCTGAGAAGAATGTTAAGATAACTGTTTAACATTGACTATAACATTGGTCATATTCTGATTTGTTCTTGGGATCTGAGGAAAGACCCAGAAGTTCTGGGCACAACACACTCTACTCTCTACCAGAGTCATTATGGAAAATAATACTTGTAAAGCAAAACTTCCCTGTCTGAGGTAGTATTGTTGAGACTTACCTATGGTAGTATAAGTATTATGGCTAAGTTACCTACATAACTTGTTATCTTTTCACTCTCTTTGCTGTTTATAAAGCATGTGCCAGGTTATGACATTGGGATTTAAGGATGTACAAGAGGTCAGGAGGAAGCTGTTACTGTTACATGGTTTTGTTCTTCTCAATGGCAGTACAGAGTCCTGATCATTTTATTGGTAAGATGAGACTATAACTCATTCTCAACCAATATTTATCCTTTTTTTTTTTTTAAAGTTTTTATCTGATAGTGTTTAATACCCATGAGTTTAAGTCTGAGTTTTGGGTTTAGATGCAGCTGTTTTCTTTTCAGTGATGAATTCTACAGTCATTTTAGAAAATACAGAAATCACTCTAAATTTGTCTAAATTATACAATAGACTAACTCAATGGACCCAGTAAATTAATCTCAAAATAATTAAACTGGGGTCTTTTTAAATTTTAACTGTAATTTTAGATTTACAGAAAGGTTGCAAAATACAAAATACAATAATAACCCTAACCCTAAAATACTGAAAATCACGTGTGGGAAAAAGTGAAAGTTACTCAGTCATGTCTGACTCTTTGTGACCCTTTGGAATTCTCCAGGCCAGAATACTGGAGCTGTTCCCTTCTCCAGGGGATCTTCCCAACCCAGGGATCAAACCCAGGTCTTACTCATTGCAGGCCGATTCTTTACCAGGTGAGCCACAGGGAAGCCCAAGAATACTGGAGTGGGTAGCCTATCCCTTTTCCAGGGGATCTTCCCAACCCAGGAGTTGAACCAGGTGGTTTCCTTACCAGCTGAGCTATCAGGGAAGCCTTAAAGCCATCCTCTCTGTATGGGTCCAATTTTAATCTATTTGTGGCTGACGTAAGCACAGTTCCCATTTCCATTTTTAGTTTAGCTCATATTTAAGCAATAAACAGGAGACATTCTACTTTGTGGAAGCTAATTTCATAATAATCATCACAAGTACTATAATTAGGTTCCTGAAGAAAAAAAGGCTTATTGTATAATAACTTTTATAATAACACAACCTGAAGTTTATGTAGTGTTCTGCATTTTTCAGAGACTGTTCGTTGTCATTTCTTCCATGTGACCCTGGAGTTAAAGGAAGCTACAGGAATTAGGATACTCATTTTGCTGAGAGGGAAGCTCAGAGGAAAGAAAGCCTATCAGGAAAGGTCTTGTGGAGGAAGTGATATAGCACTGAAGCCTGAGAGGTATGAAGGGAGTTCCAAAGGTGGATGAGAGGGCTCTCTTCAGTGGTACGGCAGAAGGTAGGGCATGGTGGCAGAGGAGAGAGGAGTTCTCTTGGGGCACCAAATACCTCAGATTTATGTCTGATGCTTTAAATAGGAGGAGCAGTGTGGAGGAAGGGATTTATATGTCTGGCTAGGGGTTTGGATTTTATTCTCTGGCAGTGAGTTGTTCTGAGGCAAAGGAGAGACACATGGTCAGATTTCCATTTAGGAAAATCACTATAGGAGTAGTATAGAAGATGAAAGATCCTTAGCAGGTAGGTTCAAGACAGCTGATCTTTTCTAAACCTGTCGGTCATGAGATTTCAGGTTCCCGATGTGGTGACAATAAGCAGGAGTAGACAGCAGGTTGGCACTAGCAGCACAATACTGCCAACAACAAAAGCATAACATCTAGATGCACAAACCACTGGTTCCTGCCCTAGCTTTGTCAGATCTACAAATTTTCCTGGAGCATTACCATTTGTTTTCCTTTGACTTACTTCTGTTTAATGGGAATATTTGTAAAGTACCAACTTTACGTATGTTGATTAACATTGAAATAGTTCTGACAAATCAGGACTTGGGAATGAAGACAAACATGAAGATGTCATAAGCTGGTTCCATAATCATATCCAGGGATGGAGGGGAAGAGGTAGCCTAGGCTATGGAACATGGTGGATATGGAGATTTTAGAGTCCAATTCTGAGCCATTTTTTTTTATCATAATTATTTTTAAAACTTCCTAGTTTTATTGTCTCCAAGTTTTACATAGAGATTTCAAGTTTAGTAT
The DNA here is from genome assembly GCA_007570785.1 of Antilocapra americana. Lineage (NCBI taxonomy): Eukaryota > Metazoa > Chordata > Mammalia > Artiodactyla > Antilocapridae > Antilocapra > Antilocapra americana. The sequence goes on along the minus strand of ML664200.1, from coordinate 2,776,700 downwards.
TGTATTAGGTTAGTGCAAAAGTAATTGGAGTTTTGCATTGTTGAACTTTGCCATTTGATATTGGAATAATTCTTAAATGTGGTTATGTTATATATCATTTTAATGCACGTTTCTTGCTTTTTTTTTTTACTAATGACATCACATTCTGTTTATTTTATATTTATTTTAAACTATAGACGTTCAGTTCAGTTGTTCAGTCGTGTCCAACTCTGCAACCCCATGAACCACAGCACGCCAGGCCTTCCTGTCCATCACCAACTCCTGGAGTCCACAAACCCTTGGCCATCAGGTCGATGATGCCATCCAGCCATCTCATCCTCTGTTGTTCCTTTCTCCTCTGCCCTCAATTTTTCCCAGCATCAGGGTCTTTTCCAGTGAGTCAGCTCTTCGCATCAGGTAGCCAAAGTTTAGGAGTTTCAGCTTCAACATCAATCCTTCCAATGAACACCCAGGACTGATCTCCTTTAGGATGGACTGGTTGGATTTCCTTGCAGTCCAAGGGACTCTGAAGAGTCTTCTCCAACACCATAGTTCAAAAGCATCTATTCTGTGGTGCTCAGCTGTCCTTATAGTCCAACTCTCACATCCATACATGACTACTGGAAAAACCGTAGCCTTGACTAGACGGACTTTTGTTGGCAAAGTAATGTCTCTGCTTTTTAATATGCTATCTAGGTTGGTCATAACTTTCCTTCCAAGGAGTAAGGGTCTTTTAATTTCATGGTTACAGTCACCATCTGCAGTGATTTTGGAGCCCATAAAAATAAAGTCAGCCCCTGTTTCCACTGTTTCCACATCTATTTGCCATGAAGTGATGGGACCGGATGTCATGATTGTAGTTTTCTGAATGTTGAGCTTTAAGCCAACTTTTTCACTCTCCTCTTTCACTTTCACCAAGAGGCTTTTTAGTTGTTCTTTCCTTTCTGCCATAAGGGTGGTATCATCTGCATATCTGAGGTTATTGATATTTCTCCTGGCAATCTTGATTCAGACTGAAATTGAAGAAAGTGGAGAAAACCACTAGATAATTCAGGTATGACCTAAATCAAATCCCTTATGACTATACAGTGGAAGTAAGAAATAGATTTAAAGGACTAGATCTGATAGACAGAATGCCTGATGAACTTTGGATGGAGGTTTATGACATTGTACAGGAGACTATAGGAATGATGTTAGACAAAAAGCAAATTCAAGCGATTTTTTATTCAAGTTCAAAATGGGTCATAAAGCAGCAGAGACAACTGGAAACATCAACAACGCTTTTGGCCCAGGAACTGCTAAAAAACATATGGTGCGATGGGGGTTCAAGGAGTTTTGCAAAGGAAACGAGAGCCTTGATGCAGTGGCTGGCCATTGGAAGTTAACAATGACCAATTGAGAGCATCATCAAAGCTGATCCTCTTAAAACTCCGCAAGTAGTTGCCAAAGAACTCAGTGTTGACCATTCTACAGTCATTTGGCATTTGAAGCAAATTGCAAAGGTGAAAAAGCTCGATAAATGGGCGCCTCATGAACTGACCCCAAAATAAAAAAAATTTGTTGTTTTGAAGTGTTGTCTTCTCTTACTCTATGCAACAACAATGAATCATTTCTCAATCGGATTGTGATGTGTAAGGAAAAGTGGATTGTATATGACAACTGATGATGACCAGTTCAGTGGACCGAGAAGCTCCAAAGCACTTCCCAAAGTTAATCTTGTACTAGAAAAAGGTCATGGTCACTGTTTGGTGGTCTGCTGCCTGTCTGATCCACTACAGCTTTCTGAATCCTGGCAAAACCATTACATCTGAGAAGTATGCTCAGCAGATTGATGAGATGCACCAAAAACTGCAATTGGTTAACAGAATGGATCCAATTCTTCTCCATAACAATGCCCAATCACATGTCACACAACCAGCATTTCAAAAGTTGAATGAATTGGGCTACAGAGTTTTGTCTCATGTGCCATATTCACCTGACCACTTCTTTAAGCATCTCGACAACATTTTGCAGGGAAAACGCTTCCACAACCAGCAGAAGGCAGGAAGTGCTTTCCAAGAGTTTGTCAAGTCCCGAAGCATGGATTTTTATGCTACAGGAGTAAGCAAACTTATTTCTCATTGGTAAAAATGTTTTGATTGTAATGGCTCCTATTTTGATTAATAAAGATAGGTTTGAGACTAGTTATAACAATTTAAAATTCATGGTCTGAAACTGCAATTAATTTTGGACCAACCTAATATTTTACTCTCAGGTGGAAAATAAAAATAAAAATGTCCACTAGTTTTCTATGGATAGTTTGTTTATTCTATTTGCAAGTGCAGAGAACTGACTTCCTGCCAGGGAGAGAACAGGGTGTGATAGATATGGGACAGTAAACTGAGCAGATGAAGTGCTTTTTCTTTAGCAAACTGGACAGGTTTGCCTCAGGATCTGAACTTCCTGTACCTAACACAGAAAACCCAAAGAAATGCACGGAAGCACTTCCCTCCTAATTCTGGCCCTGTTGATTTTGTATCAGGACCACCATGATCTTCTGAGTGACACTGTGGCATTTATTAAGAGAGAACAGATCACCAGAATGACCACTGTCAGTGTTGACTAAGACATGCCCAGAAAGTCTGTCCTCCTATCAACAACAAAAATCAATCTTCTTAAGTGATATAAAAGGGAAAATAAAGACCTGAGTAGGAGCTGACCTTGAAAAATCTGATGCTGATGGAATGATGGCAATGTAAGTTTGTTTATAATTTCTCTAGGAGGCAAAAGAAAGTGTTTTATCCAGTAGCTTGTTTCCTAAAAAGTTAACTGTAAAGATAATTTTTGTAAATGTAATTTTACTTTAAATATACTTTAAGAGTTGGCCATTTAAAGGATTCTTTTGGAGAACCTCCTTGTGATCATTCTTTATGCTTCATCAGTTTGTATATTTTAAGTTTATATATTTTATGCTCCCCAGTTTCTTTTAAAGCAAGTATCACTTGTAATTTTCTCACAAGCTAGATAAATTGTTCTTTGCTTTCTGAAACAATTTATTTGATTATTGTTATTTTCCTTGCAATAAAAGCAAGGTTTTTGTTTGTTTTTAGATAAACTCTTCTGGTTTCTTGTTTGTCTTATTTCTGTTTTTTTTTTTTTTATTTTTCATTTCCTGGAATGACCAAATGATGAGAAGCCTAGGAGTTTATCAACTTTGATTTTGTTATCAAGGTATAATCCTAAGAGAATGAGGACAATCCTAACCACCCAACCCTGGAGAATTACTGCATTAAGTGGTCTAGTACAGCATAATACTTAAACAGAAAATTATCTGATTATTTTTCCTCCTGGCAGTGAGAAAAGTGGGAGTTTTAATGGGAATGTACGCAATAGGAATAATCTTGGAGTCTAGAGCACCATCCCAGGAGGACAGACTTTTTTTTTTCAAGACAGTCTTAACTAAAGGAAAAAGTTCCTGGCTGCCAAGAAATTGCAAAAGGGATTCTGAATGCCTGGGAAGTATGGGGAGAAGCTGCTCAGTGTTGAAGAAAAGGAAAATGGGAAAGCAGAAATAAAACAAACTTGGATTCCTTCACAATTTAGTTTAGGGAAGACTGAATTTTCTTAGCATATTTAATTTTGATGCTTGCCAATCATTTGAGAAGAAAGAGAGGCCAGAAGACAGACCTGTTCCTTCCAATATTTATTGATTACCTGTATGGACCAGGTACTTTGGTAAATTTTAGTCATATAAAGCGGAATAAGATATTCTTGTCCTCAGAGAGTTTACATTCTAAAGAAAAGATAAGCTAAAAGAAAAAATAGTAAACAAAAATATATTTTCAAGGGACTTCCCTAGTGGTTTGGTAATTAAGACTGAAATGTCAATCAGAAATACCTTACTTAACCTGGAAAAACGTGATGAAGAGATAGTAAGACCAAGATGGCATCCAAGTCCAATATAATTAGCCTACTTATTTTTCTCACACATCAGACATTAAGATGTTTGAAGGCAGGTCTTGTATCTCCCACTAGTTGGTCTTCAGGCCTCAGGCAGCCGCAGAATTCAAGCATTCCAGTGAAGCATTGAATGAGTAAATCTGATATAGCATATAGAGATATAGGCCCTGAAATATTTAGTCAAAGAAATCCATTGCTTCGGATTAAAACACTGCCTTTCCAAGCATTCTCCTTAAAAATGCAAATATCCAGAGGACACATGAAATATTTTCTTGTCAACCAGCAATTCTTATTTTTGGCAGTTATCAGGACAAGGGGAACTATAAAAAGTGAATTTCAGAGAACACTCTTGGTGTGATAGAAAGGGCACAAATTTGTGTAACTAATTTGGAAAATACTTTGGCATTATCTTCTAAAGTTGAATATTCATATACATATGACCCATCTGTGGGATGGACCCAAGGGAAACTCAAGCAGATATACAGCAGGAGAGGTGTGAAAGAATGTTCACTGTTGCACTGATCACAATGCGAAAATTTGTAAACAACTCAAACACCCATCAGTAGGACAGCGAATAGATGAACTATGATATATTTACACAGCTGAATATTTCATGGCAATAAAAACACATGAACTACACTAGTTTGCAACAATGGGGATAAATGCTAGCAATGAAACAAAACATTAAGTGAATAAAGCAAATGCTCAAAATGTATACAATATGATATAATTTTTATAGAGTTCATAAAATGAATATTAGTATACTTTATATAAAAATATATAGATGCAATAAAACTATATATTTTAAAAAGTGAAGGAATTCTGGATCATGGTTATAGTTGTATAGGGAAAGATGGGGAATGGGATGGTAATCCACATGGTTAGATGAAGGTTATGTCAAGGTTCTAGCATTTGTTTTGAATGATAGTCTTGTAGCTACTGATCACATTAAGAATGATGAAATAAGCACATAGCTAAGTGAAAACAAAACCAGAAAGCCTGGGTTCCCTAGGATGCAGACTGAAGCTGGTGCTTTACTTAGATAGTGCCATCTCAGAGCAATGATGGTGAGGGAAAAGTGAAGGGAGTCAGGGAAGAATGGGAAGTGATGCCAGAGATGTTTTCACAAACAGCTCTAAAGACCCAGGGCCTGTGAGTTCATAGGTGTGTCTGTTTAGCCACACGGGAAGTCTTTAGGGAGGATGTGCACAGAGACTATGCCTGGAGCAGTCCTTGGGAGAGAGGAGGTAGAGGAAAATGGTCAGCTTGGGTCTCTCCAATGGGAAGGTAACTTTCCCTGGGCACCACTTCTGGGTTGCTTCTCTGGCCTCCTTTGGTGGCAGTCAGGGAAACCAGATTTCCAGGAAATCAGCCTGCATTTTTAGCTAAGTCCAGAAGTGATGGGAGAAGCCAAAGTCTCAGGCCATGTGGCTTCCTGGCCCAGATGCCCAACAGTACCAGGGGGCAGGTCCTGACACTCTGGGTAGGACTCTGGTTGAGCCCAGGTGGTGTAAGTTTTTGGGATGTGTGGAGGCAACTGACCCAGAACTGGTGGCCAAGGGCCCAGGCCAGAATGACACAGAGTCTAAAAGGTAAGTAAGACCTGTCTTGTATGAGTAGGAGCTTGTCAGACCTAGGTTTGAATCCTGTATGAATTTGAATAAATTCCTTAACTTTCCTTGAGCCTCATATGGAATATGGAAATAGTGGTAAATTCTTCCAAGAGTTGTTGTGAGAATTCAAAAGAGCTAATGCAATGAGCAGAATCTTTGGCACCTAAGAAGTCCTAAAAAAAAAAAAAATATATTCCCCTTGGTCCCGCCTCATGGGATCAAGCATAACTGAGACAGTACTGGACTAGAACAGGCCTAGCTTCATTTTGCATTTTTTTCTCCTTGTGCCAGGTCAGCCTTTCCTGACCATGGGCAGCCGAAGGGTACTGGGCATTTGTGTGAGGGGTGAAGGAGTAAAGACAATTTTTACCCCCTTTCCAACATCAACAGTCCTGGTACTATACCACCTCTCCTCTGTGCTCTTCGTTTAAAAAGCTGTAGAGTTTAAAGAGGCATTCCAAACAATGATGAGTGCTTCAAGCAGGTGAATAATTTTCCACCTCCTTAAAATGATACTCTTCAAATATTTGTTCAATATTTACTTTGGTTGGGGGCAGAGCTGGCCCCAGCAGGTTGAAGGCACCTTTCATCAGTGTGGCAAGAGTTGGGCATGGGGACCAATGGCAGATTTCCAATTCATTTTAGGGATGTGAAAATGACTTGCTACCCTCGTCACCTGTCCGCCTGGTCATTCCTTTCCGTATCTAGAACCCCTCAAACCTGGTTTCTAGGTCAGCCAGACCTCTTGGTAACTGATGGATATCGTTTGAATTCAGGCTCTCCTTTGCTTTCTGTTTATTTAAGAATATCCATTTTCTGGTTTGCCTATCTTATACAGCAAAGTGCAATGTCTTTCATAACACCTCCATAGGTTCTTGTATTTGAATACTTGGCACTGATAAAAATGAACACACTCTGCTCTTTTGCTGGTGAAATGTAGTATTGAGGAAGCAGAGGTTTTAAGTTTGTAGGTTTGAGCAACTTAAAATTTTCCTTTCTTGTTCTTAATTTCTTTTCTAATTGGTGGGTAAAACAAAGTTACGTGGGGCTGGAAGCTCTCAAAAAGGGCCTTTCTTATCATTAATGCATATTTTATACATGTTCCAACCCTGAGACACTCCTTTTCAGAACCTTTATGAGGATGGAGAACATTCCTAATTGCAAGGTTGCCTCTCTAGGTATTAACCCCAAGGCCTCTACAAGCATGCAAAAAATTCTGGAGGAGTGACACTCCTGAATGCTCTTTGCAACTTCCCCTTCAGCCTCCCCCTCCCAGTTAGCATAGCCCAATGTCCACAGATCCATTTGACCCCAATTTCTCTCTAGTGGGCAATGGGCAAGGGGTAGGAAGTCATTTAAAGACCTCATACGACTGACCCCAGTATTATCTTCTGCCTGTTCCTGTAATACCTCTTGGACCCTCAAGAGCCTAGCATTCTACTACTGGAATTTTTCCCTTTAGCTGAATTCTGATTGTTCCTAAAAGACCAATGCAGTGGAGGACTGCTTTGATAGCCACGGTCAGGACCTGTTACAGGTGGCAAGATACATTTGGATCTTGAATTCCCCTTCTGTTGCTGGCATAGCTGCTCCCTGCCTTTAACTTTCAAATTAGAAATGTTTATTTATGGTAAAGGTGAAAGTGAAAGTTGCACAGTGGTGTCCAACGCTTTGCAACCCCATGGACTACACAGTCCATGAAATTCTCCAGGCCAGAATCCTGGCGTGGGTAGCTGTTCCCTTCTCCAGGGCATCTTCCAACCCAGGGATCGAGCCCATGTCTCCTGCATTGCAGGTGGAATCTTAACCAGCTGAGCCACTAGGGAAGTGGAAAATAGTGTAGGTTATAGTCAGCAGAGGTGGGGGAACTCATTAAAAAAAAATGTCAACCAAAACACAGTATTAAAAAAAAAGTTAAACATTAAAAAAACTGAGAGCCAGAAGAACATACACTGTGAGGTTCTCTGCCCTTTTTGTTTTTGCCCCATGTTTTGAGGTCATCTTTTGTGAAGGTCATCTCTTAGGAAAATCAATAACTTTAACAACTAATGTTAGGAGGTCTCATGAGGCATAATGAGATAATACGGTAAGTAAACAATGGGCACTTGCAGAATTAAAGGAAGGGCTCATTCAAAAGTGAAATTAGCCCAGCACAGAAGCTCCTTTTAATCACACTCCTTACTCTCTTTAGGGCTCACGTTTTGGCCTGGACTTTCTTAAGACATGAGAGTTGAACCTCATTTTCTCCCATTTCTAATTTTAGAAAATCCATTTATTCCTTTTGTCAGTCATCAGGACTAGATGCAGAAAATGTCAAGAATTGCATGTGGATAATAATATGGTTCCTTATGGTTTGCAAAGCACATTTACATGCGTTGTTGCATTTAGTAAACTTCCAATCACCCTGTGAAGTAGTCATTATTAATATGATTATTATGATCACAATTTTGCAACCGGGGAAACAGAAGCTTAAACAGATGATGTGATTTGTCTAAAATCAGAGAGAAAGGGAATGGGTCTAAACTCAGGTTTTCTCACCCAAAAGCCTGTTTGCTCCACAGTTCACAGTGATTCTTGGAGATGCCATTTGTCCACCATGCACCCCTTACTCTGACATTATTACCAAGAGCAGTGGTAATGGTGGCTGACATTTGGGGTAGTCCCAGGATGCAAGTACATCTTAGTTAATCCTTGTACTAATCCTATGATACAGACTTTATAATTAAACTAATTTTACAGGTGAGGAAACTGATGCTCAGAGAGGTTAGGTCTGTTATTCCAGGTGCATAGCTAGTAAGTAATGGAGACAAGCTTTAACCCCAGACCTGTTTGATTCCCCAGCTCTTAATCACTACACTCTATGACCTTGCTGCATCTTTCAAGGCTTCCAGCTCCTTCCAAATGTTTGATTCAACATAGCAGGAGCAAACAGGGTGATTTCAAGGGCAAAGAACTGAACTACAGGCTGATGGAGGATACAAAATGAACCATGGGTCCTCCAGGACTTGTTTTGGTCATAACTGATGATATGTAGAGCAGACAGGAAAATGGGGCTGACCAGTGCATGCTGAGGTATTAAGTCCCCACTAAGGGACTTACTGTGGCTCCTCTACACTGAATTGTTTGCATTTTGTAGTCTTCTTGCCTGGGGAATTCCATGGACAGAGGAGTCTGGTGGGCTATAGTCCATGGGATTGCAAAATTGGATGTGACTAGGTGACTAGAACACACACACACACAGGTGGATGGGGTGGGGGCTTCCCAGGTGCTCAGTGTGTAAAGAATCTGCCTGCAATGCAAGAGACTCGGGTTTGATCCCCGGGTCAGAAGATCTCCTAAAGGAGCACGGCAACCCACTTCAGCATTCTTGCCTGGAGAAACCCATGGACAGAAGAGCCTATTGGGCTACAGTCCATAGTGTCACAAAGAGTTGGACATGAATGAATCGACTGAGCATGCATGCCCACACACACCCCTTACTAAGGACCTATGGCTCAGCAGAGGCTGCGGGTGTGAAGGCAGCAGCCTGTTGTGAACACAGTAGCACAGCCTAAGGATTGTAGGACCCTCTGGTTGGTTACAAATGCTCCGGTGCTGTGCTAAGTCACTTCAGTTGTGTCTGACTCTTTGCGACCCCATCGACTATATGGCCCACCAGGCTCCTCTGTCCATGGGGTTCTCCAGGCAAGAATACTGGAGTGAGCTGCCATTTCTTCAAATGTTCCAGTGCTGAATAATCCCTGAAAGATAAACTTCTTGGGAGGTAAAGGCTGTAATATCCTTAAATGTAACTTAGGAGGTTGCTCCAGTTAAAAACCATGAAAAGTTTCCAGTCACCTTTTGAAGGATTTTAGCCTATTCCTTTGCTGAACAATGCTGGCAGAAGGGTGGGAGAAGTTGGGGAGAGAAAATCTGGGAATGAAACAATCTGTCCAACCCCAGGAAAGGAAATCCTTTGCAGATGTGGAGGAGGTGGGAGAACCCACGTGTTTTCCATCTGCCTCCATCCCCTAGGGATACAGTAGAGCGCCTCTGCTCCTCGTCATGGCTCATGGTTCTCAACCCCGACTGTACATTGCAATCACCTAGTGGAGAAGGGGGCTTTTAAAATCTTCCTGTGCTAGGCTACCCTGGTGGTCCAATGGTTAAGAATCTGCCCTGCAATGCAGGGGACACAGGTTTGATCCCTGGTCCAGAAAGATCCCACATGCCCTGTGGCAACTACTGAGCCTGCATTCTGCAGCCTGCGGGCCACAACTACTGAACCCACAGGCTGCAATTATGGAGCCCGCATGCCTAGAGGCTATACTCTGCAACAGGAGAAGTCACCGCAATGAGAAGCCTGCCCCTCGCACTTGACTGTAGCCCCTGCTTGCCGCCACTAGAGAAAAGTTCAGCAACAAAGAGCCAGCATAGCCAAAAATAAATAAATAAATATTAAAATAACACTTAAAAAAATAAAATCTACCTGTGCCTTGGACCAGCACTCAAGAATCTCTGGTATTGTAATCCCAGGTACTTGTAATTCTTACAAACTCCCCAGGTGATTGAAGTACTGAGAGTATTACTGCTCTAGAATTTCACAACCAGAAACAAAGAACTGACACAGCCTCCAATTAAACTTTCTACCATTTTGGAGAGTTTGAAAAGGAAAGGTGTTGCAGCCCAATTTTAAAGAAGGGAAGAGAGGCACAAGGAGGAGAAGCAATTTTCCAAGGCCAGAGGACCGCTGAGGGCAAGGGGGCGGTGAGGTTGGAGGGAATCTCTTTTCTTGTGGTTTACCTACATCCTTGTTTCTGGCAGCATATCACAGTATCAGCTGTTCTGATGGCTTAGTTTTACATCAAGTGTGAGAGTTCTTTTCTTTTTCTGGGATGGCCGTTCCAATTAGACCCATGATCCTATTTTCGTGTGTTTTCTGGTATGGAAGTCCAAATCTTTCTTTGATAATTCTTACCTCTTTGCCAGCCTGAGCAGTGGGTTATCTGTTTAGAAGGAGTCAGGGGCTATGAGTTTGGTGTGTTCTGTTCAGAGCATCACAGGTGCATGTGCGGTGAAACCTCATCAATGAGGGTGGAATTCACACCTAACTCTTCAGCTTTCAAGCCACTGGATCTACAACAGTTGATTCTCTTAGAACACAGAGCTAAAGCCCCGAGGAGGCCTGGCCTGGAGAGGCCACCTGAATTGCTGCCTGCTTAAAGGTGCACTAGTGTTTCTTGATTTAACTGGGTCAGTATGTATGTTTATTTTTGCCATTTGACTTCGGGGCAGGGCTGGTTGCCATGTGCTGGCAATTCAGTGAGTGCAGGCTCTGAGTGACTGGGGCAGGTGTGCAGGAACCCTTGGGGACTATTATTTCATTTGGTTCCCCAGCCTCATGGGTTACGTATGAGTTGTTAGGTGACCGAGTCCTTTTTTAAACTGTGAACATGTTCTGTTCGACTGGAATCATGTTCTTTAGCCACTGCATTATGCAAGCTGGCTCCAAAGTTTGCAGGAAGTGCTAAACTCAACTGTGCCAATTCCCAGCCATAGTCACGGAGTCCCCCCACAGTGAAGCTAACAGCATGCTTTTACTCCCTGCACGATAGGGTTGCAGTTGCATTTAATAACTGTCTATTGCTCCCTGAGGAGAAAGCTATGTCTGGCCACTTCGATCAGCTTCTCTCATCCTGTCTCCTATTTAATCCTAGAATAAATCCTGTGGGCCTTAGAGGAGGGCATTAAAAAGCTTTTTGGCAAAGACGATTAAACCTGAAACAAGTGATAATGAGGCACAAGCAATGTAATGCTCATTGTGGTGTATCTTCTCAGGCCGTGAGCGGGAGAGAAGATGGTTTTGATGGAGGGCATCTGGTTGAGAAGTCACTCTGACATAGTGTTCCAGCTAAGCCATTTACTATCCTAAAATGAGTACCTTAGACAAGTCCACTGTTTGGTTCTCAGGTTTTTCGTTGGGGTGATAACAGAGAACTGCACAGAGCCAGGATCTTTTCCTCTGACTTCTTCTGGAGGACTAGCATCTGGCTTATCCAAGGTGACCCAGAGAAGGAGTGGAGCTAGCATTCTCTGGAGGGTGAAAGTATCACTTAAGATTCTTTGATAGCAAGCAACAGAAACCAATTCTTTAATAAGAGTTCACCTACTTAAGAAGAAAAAGGTTTATCAGAAAATAAGTTCCATGAGCACAGAGGCCATCTTGTTCACTGCTGCTTCCTCAGTAGGAGAGTACCTTGAGTATATAGTAGACATTGAACATTGCATATAGTACAATGGAACTATAAAAGATACAGATAGGACCAAAAAATTGTGGAACTAAAAAAGATACAGATAGGATCAAAAAATTGTTAGCAAGACTGAGAATCAGTTTTCAAAAAAGATAAAAATGAGAATATCTCTGGAGAGGTTTAGGTTGCAAGAACTCAGTCCCTAACAGTCCTATCGCTGCTGGAATGAATGCTCTCCAAGTATATTTATGTTTTTGAGTTCCTGCACATATGGAACAAAATCCAGGGGGAAAGAGTATTACAGTTTTCTAGAGGAAAACAGAACCAATAGGATCTATCTATCTAGAAACAAAGAGAGATTGACTTACAATAAGGAATTGACTCACATGATTAGGGAGGCTGGCAACCAATCTGCAGGGTGGCTGGTAGGTCAGAGTTGACGACTTAAGTAGAGCTGATGTTTCAGTTCAAGGGCTATTAGGCAGGAAGAGCGATGTTGGAGATGAAGCTGGGGAACTGTCTGTTACATGGGGATGGACGGTCTTTTCTGTTCTATTCAGGAGGACTCTCACCTACATATAAGAGCAATTAGTTTTACTCCAACTGTTTTGAAATGTTAACCTTACCCCAAAAGACCCTTGCAGAAACACCCAGAATCATATCTGGCCAAACATCTGGGCATCCCACGGCCCAGGCAAGTTGACATGTAACATTACTCACTACAGAGAGGACTGGGGAGGCCCTACTGGCACAGCTGGAATCACATCAGCACTTCTCTGGCCAGCACAAGGCAGGGTGTTTTGCTGGGCGATTCTGGAGATTTTGCACAGGGGCAGATTTTACTTCCCAAATGGGAAGTAGGAGCTGTTACCAGGAGAAAGGAGAAGGGATACCAGGAAGCAGCTGGGCCTTTTCTCCAGAGAGTCTCATTTGGTCACTTGCTTCTATGGGGTTAACATCAAGACACAGCTCTCTGCTTTGATTGCCTCTTTTTTTTTTTTTTTAGCGTACAAACATTTTTATTTATTTATTTATCTTTTTGATTTGGTGGGAGGGGTGGTTCTGGAAGGGCAACACATGTATACCCATAGCGGATTCATGTCAATGTATGGCAAAACAAACACTTTTATTTTTTTTTATTTAAAATTTTCTTTACTTTATTGTGTTGATTTTGCCATACATTGACATGAATCCGCCATGGGCATACATATGCTCCCCCTCCAGAACCCCCCTCCCTCCTCCCTCCCGATTCCCTCCCCCTGGGTCATCCTGGTGCACCAGCCCCGAGCATCAAACCTGGGCTGGTGGTTGATTTCACATATGATAATTAACATGTTTCAATGCCATTCTCCCATATCATCCCACCCTTGCCCTCTTCCACAGAGTCCATGAGACTGTTCTATACATCTGCGTTTCTTTAGCTGTCTCGCATGCAGGGTTCTTGTTACCATCTTTCTAAATTCCATATATATGCGTTAGTATACTGTATTGTTGTTTTTCCCTCTGGCTTACTTCACTCTGGATAATAGGCTCCAGTTCCATCCACCTGAGTAGAACTGATTCAAATGAATGCTTTTTAATGGCTGAGAAATATTCCATTGTGTATATGTACCACAGCTTTCTTATCCATTTGTCTCTTTAGTCTCTTCTCTGTGTGAAAGGGGAGCAGTCAGAATGAGGAAAGAAATAATTTCTGTGCTTTTGCCCCTTCTCTTCCAGTCGCCAGTAGGGGTGACTTTTGAGGGCAGACCCATGGAGACTTGTGCTCATAACTGAGCACTCAAACTCTGGTTCATTCTGAAAAGGCCCACCCCCATCCCCCTCACCCCGCCCCACTGTAAAGGCCGCTCACAAGATGCTTCTGCCTCAGAAGAGTTTTAATCGATTGTATTCTGTGTATTTCCCTTCCTTTCTATTCTTTACCTACTTAAAGTGTCATATAGCTATGGCTGCTGCTAACCTATGCACTGCCTTTGTGGAATGACAAAGGCACTCTTTACTCAAAATACTTCACATGCACTGGTCAGAAACTGTCATAATGTTAGAATAAGATGCTGCTTCCCTGGTAGCTCATATGGTCAACAATTTGCCCGAGATGCAGGAGACCCAGGTTCGATCCCTGGGTGGGGAAGATCACCTGGAATAGGAAATGGCAACCATTCCAGTATTCTTGCCTGGAGAATTCCATGGACAGAGGAGCCTGGCAGGCTACAGTCCTGCGGGTGGCAAAGAGTTGGACAGGACTGAGTGACCAATACTTTCATCTATCAGAAAATTTACATAATAAATATGTCTACCATATTTACTCTGTGAATGATACCACCTTACCTTTGGGTCCCTTGTGCAATGAACAATCTGCTCGCCTGTCTATGGCAGGTCTGATTACCAAGGAAGAGGGAGACAACCAGAAGACAGGGAAGCACAGCTTGTTCAAAGCTCTTGTGAACGATGTGTGTGTATGTTCAGGGTCAGGGGTGATGGCATGTTCCCTTTCTTTGAGTTCTGACCAGTAGCTGAGCCCAGTGATCAGATTTAAGACTATGAACCCAAGACTCCTCTAGCATGGTAAGTTGACCATACACTCCCCCCAAAATTGTCTTCGAGGAATTAGGAACCACTGCTCTCCTCTTGGGTGAGTTCCTGAAACACACAGAACTCAGACCAGACCAGCAGGGAGAGGCAGTGGGCAGGTCTTGCCACTTGAGGGCACATATGTTATGCCATTCTCTTCAGAGGTTTGTAAGTCTGACTTCTAATTAGCACATTATATAGGACTGACTCACTGCAAATTCCATGGATCCATGGTGAAGTAGACCAAGATCAACCATCTAATATGAAAACAGATAATATAAATAGAAATTCTAATTTTTTTTTCACATAGCTCATATAGACATCCTGGGGTGAGCACAGCCCTCTTTGTAAACAATTGATCTAGAACCTGTTACTCTCCTTATAGCATCTGTGCAAACAAAGCTAAGTGATTACAACCCTCCCCCTGAGCCTGGAGGCACCTTGATACTCGATTACAACACAGTGGTCAGTAGTTGCTAGATGGGGCAGGTTGGCAAACTATGGCAGGAAGGCCTTATCCTGCCTGCTGCCTGTTTTTATAAATAAAGTTTTATTGGGACACAGCCACACTCACTTGATTATGGATTGTCTGTGGCCACTTTCCCACTCCAGTGGCAGAGTTGAGTAACTGCCACAGAGACCATAGAATCCAAAAGCCTAAAATCCTTATTATCTGACCGTGTATGGAAATGCGGGAAAGCTGATGCCTGTTTTAGGAAGCCAGTATAGATCACTGGGTGTTGGTGATGAAAGGTAGACTGGCGAGCCATCCCAGCTCGAGCACTGGGCTAGAATCTGGAGAACAGCTCATTCATTGTGCTCAGGAGGCCACGCTTGGCCTTTCTTTCTTCCATAGGTACTTGATCTTCGCTAGCTGTCTTAGAAATCTGATCCGCTGGTCACAAGGACGTAGAGAAGTGGGTGTGAGTGAAACCGGTCACCTGAAGTCCACGTCCAACAACCATACGCTCACCAGTGTCCGCTTCACTCTCTGCTACTTGCCTTCCGCCCTCAGCACAGGTAACAAGAACAGCGAGGAGGCCTCCACTGCTAGAGGGCTGCAAAGATGCTGCGTATCACCTGGGGGCTGTGGGAATCTTTACTGAAATGTTTAAATGTCCCAAGAGGAAATTTTTAAAATTCAAGAGTTGAGGTAGCAGTTGGGAAAGGAACTGAAATGGTTTGTTTCCACTAGTTCTGACGGTTTCCAAGTCTGACAGCACTTCCCTACCCCTTCCTCTTTGGTTTCAGCCATTTCAAGTAGGAAAGAGGAAAGAGAATCAGTAAGAGCTGATAAAGGAGGGGAAGCAAAAAGGAAGGCAGAGCAAGAGAGATTATTATGTTCTGAAACATTGAAATTGTTTCTATACACTAACGCGGTTGAATTGGAACCTAAATAAAATCCACCCCTGTCACATTTTGGCAACTCTCGTAATCCGTAAGGTACCAACCCGAGTCACTGCGTGTGCCTGCGATCTCAGTCACTCGGTCATGACTCTGCAGCCCCACGGACTTAGCCCTGCCAGCCTCCTCTGTCCATAGGAATACTGAGTGTGTTGCCATTTCCTCCTCCAGAGGATCGCCCAGTCCAGGGATAGAACCTGCATCTCCTGCATTGGCGGCCCACAGAGGCTAAGGAATTTCCCAGGAGAGAAACGTCCTTAGGGCAGAGCGCTGCAAACGAGCTAGGCCTGGTGAGACCACTTACAATCAATGCAGAATGTGGGCCGCCTGGAGCTGAGCCGCGGAAGCCTTCTGCCCCTTCCCTCGCCCTGGGCCCCCGCCCCTCGCCTTCTGTCCAGCCCCTTGCCCTTGGCCCGGCCCCCAACGACGCACAGGGTCTGAGTTTAATTTGAGATGGAGAGAATTGGCAGTAAAACGGCCAAAGTTGCTCTTTGAAAGGCGTCCGACCCTGGATGATAGAAATGCTGTCTTGGGTCAGCTCTGATGGACTGAAACCCAAAGATAAAGGTCTGTGCTCCCTCTTCCCCGGGTGGACACCTGTGGCCTCCGACGTCGTATTTGAGCACGTCGAGGCTCTAGTGGCAGCGCTCACTCTTCTGTGGCCCCCGGAGGCAGCAGCAAGGCCATTCCTACAGCTTAGCAGGAGCAAAGGGCTTGACAGAGGGTTTTCCTGGAGAGACCCCCGGCAGAAATACAGCAGTGGACACTCCATTACCTGACGGCATCTGCAGTGTGCTCACAAGCAGACAGTGGTTAAGGTAGGACCACATCTGATTCTGTTATGTTTTCACATTTGTTTATGCCTGCACGCCCTGTTTTGGGAATTGCTACTTTCCCTTGTATCATGAGGTTCCAGTGGGGCTATTAATTAGGAGGCTTGGCTTTCTAGCCGCAGAGGCAGTCACTGTTGGGAGACAGGGTCCTCCCTGGTCTTCTTGGGCTCACACCCTGGACTGTGTGTGCCCAGAATGCAAAAACCTGACCAGTCTATTACTTCAGCGATTTCTCAGTGTTGTTTATGTAGTTGGTAACGTTGGGAGTCAAGATATTGTCTCCTGCTAGACAAAGAGCAGGCTTGCTTGCTATAAAAGCAGTGGTTCCCCAGGTTTAGTGATAGGTACAACTGACTGCATGCTCGGTGTTCTAGGTTAGGCCATCTTGGCTGCTCTGGTGAGACTAGGGGAGGCCTGATGCAGCCAGGATGCTGATGGTCTGCTGCCTGCTGTGCTGTAATGAGGTTTTTTGTCTCTGTTTCCTCTCTTCTGGCAACATGAAACAAATAACAACATTCTAACCTAACTTGAAAGTAGGGTAAAATCTAATCAGAGAGGGTGGTCTTTTGATTTCCAGAAAGGGACCCAGACAAGGCTTCTCTGAAGTCCTTTTTAGGGATTGATGTAGACTTGGGAGAGAAAATATCACGCACTTTCCTGAATTTGTGGCTTGTGTAGATGATCTGGCAGCTATAAAGGTCAGAGTTTGATTCATACTTTATAAATGCAGTTGCTGTGCCTGTTTTTCAGATCTTTCCCCATTAAGGCTTTGGTGTGGTCAAGTTGTAGGTAGGAAGAACACTTATTCAAATGCTAACCTGCTGTGCACACACCCTCCCCACACCTCACCCCCATTTCCACCTGTATGCAATGAAAACCACTACCCACCCCTTGATTTTTTTTTTTTCCCTATTGTCAAGGGATGCTGACCAAAGTGTAAAAGTGAATGCCACAGCAGAGCTAACAGTTTTGTAACCTGGGGCCTGCACAAGCTATGGTACATGTCCTCAGGCACTGAAACTGCCATGCCATTGAACCTGCCTCTGAGGAGACAGACGCCACCTTCCCCTCTCCCCACACTCCCAACTTGAGAGTGAACCCTCTGAGCCTGTCTGATGGATTGCCTAAGTTTTGCCAGTAAATGAACCTCTGAATATTTAATTTTCAGCAGTCAGTGTGAGTTTGGGCTGGTGGTCCTTTTAATTTCAGAATTTAGGTCCTAGGCTTCATATAATGCAGATTTCATATGAATCTGTTTTATATGAAAAACTCCTGAGGTTCACTGGAGGTGTCTTGACTACCTTGGTGAGTATGGTAGATACAGCTATAAAACCAGATTTTGGGGTGAGTGAGTCCTGTTATTCTTCATCTGCTCAGTAGAACAACTATTTGTACCTTGCACAAAGGCATCACATATCCTAATTCTGGCCCTGATTTGGGGCCATGAAGAAAGGTCTAGAAGATAGTAGTGGTATCTCCTCCTCCCCCAATCATTGACTCTACACCAGCCACCACTTACCTGAAGATTGATTGTTAAATAAAAGAAAATGAAAAACTCACCTGGTTCTGTTGGGCTCTGTTAGTCACAGCTGAATTAAATTCTGTAATAATGAATGATTAAGGACAATCTCCAAGGGCACAGAAACAGAGAAGCTTTCCTTCCAGGAGCATGGATGATGTGCCTGGCCTGGGTTTGAGGTCCAGATCTGTTATCCTGCTCTGTGCCCCTGTGACTGTACCCCAGGTGCCCAATGCCCAGGCAAGACTACGTTTCTCTGAGCACCCCACCTTCTGCCATGTGGTGATGCCTTCTATGTTCTGCCCTGGGCTTCAGGTCCTGGGTGTAACAAATATGGGAGATTTTCATCCTCTTACAGAGCGTATAGACTGGAGGAATGAGAATTACCTCTCTGGCTATTGTAAACAAGGTGGCGATGAACATTGGGGTACACGTGGCTCTTTCAATTCTGGTTTCCTCGGTGTATATGCCCAGCAGTGGGATTGCTGGGTCATATGGCAGGTCTATTTGCAGCTTTTTAAGGAACCTCCACACTGTTTTCCATAATGGCTGTACTAGTTTGCATTCCCACCAACAGTGTAAGAGGGTTCCCTTTTCTCCACATCCTCTCCAGCATTTATTGCTTGTAGATTTTTGGATTGCAGCCATTCTGACTGGTGTAAAGTGGTACCTCATTGTGGTTTTGATTTGCATTTCTCTGATAATGAGTGATGTTGAGCATCTTTTCTTGTGTTTGTTAGCCATTTTTATGTCTTCTTTGGAGAAATGTCTGTTAAGTTCTTTGGCCCACTTTTTGATTGGGTCGTTTATTTTTCTAGAATGGAGCTGCAGGAGTTGCTTGCATATTTTTGAGATTGTTTGTCCGTTGCTTCATTGGCTATTATTTTCTCCCATTCTGAAGGCTGTCTTTTCACCTTGCCTATAGTTTCCTTTGTTGTGCAGAAGCTTTTAATTTTAATTAGGTCCCATTGTTTACAATAGCCAGGACATGGAAGCAACCTAGATGCCCATCAACTGATGAATGGATAAGAAAGCTGTGGTACATATACACAATGGAATACTACTCAGCATTAAAAAAAAATTCATCTGAATCAGTTCTACTCAGGTGGACAGAACCGGAGCCTATTATCCAGAGTGAAGTAAGCCAGAAGGAAAAACAACAATACAGTATACTAACACATATATATGGAATTTAGAAAGATGGTAACGAGAACCCTGCATGCGAGACAGCAAAAGGAACGCAGATGTATAGAACAGACTCATGGATTCTGTGGAAGAGGGCAAGGGTGGGATGATATGGGAGAATGGCATTGAAACATGTTAATTATCATATGTGAAATCAATCACCAGCCCAGGATTGATGCTCAGCGCTGGTGCACCGAAGCATATGTAAACCCTGGGCGGTTTCATGTCACTGTATGGCAAAACCAACACAATAAAGTAAAGAAAATTAAAAAAAAAAGAATTACCTCTCTGGTAGGATGGGCACAATTCCAGAAGAAAAAATTTAGCTTATTTCCTGGACACCAAATTTCAATGTCTGGTGACAGCTAACCATTCCCTCTTCAGCAAGGTCAGTGGAAAGGCTTTCCCTGGAGGAGCCCAGTGACCTGTGGTTTCATTTCAGATGCCATCTTCCCCCAGATAAACATGGTTCAGAGGAGTCCTGCCCAATAACACTGAGGGATTTGGGGCCAGGTTTTAATTTTTCTACAGATAGTCTTTGCCATTTATTTTAAATCTCTTCATTGTGAGCTATAGCAGTCATAGAGAAAAGCATAGAGAACATAATACACAATTTAATTTTTCTGCAAAGTAAATGCATCAGGTCAAGAAATAAAACACTGCTAGCCTCCCCTGCCCCCCAATCCCACCTATATATCCCTTCTCCACTGCAATTCCCCCTTTCAGAGATCATCACTGTCCTAACTTCTATGGGCAGTCACATCTTTGTCCTTTAAAATTTGACTATATAAATAGATATCCGTGGACAATATTGCTTGAGTTTTTTATGTCAAAGTCTTTACATGTATAGAAGTGGATCCATACTGCATGTGTTCTTTGTGTCTGGCTGCTTTTATCAACACGGTGTTTCTGAGGTTCCTGCACATTGCTGCACACAGCTGTAGTTAATGCATCGTCACTCTAGTATAGTATTTGGGCAATCAACAGGTATTTACACATCCACCTAGCTTGTTACCTGTTTGGGGATTTTAAGACTACGTCAGCTCTGAGCATTCTCATCCGTGTCTCCCTATATTCAAGTACACACATTTAAGTAGGCTGGATACCTTGGAGGAGAATGACCAAGTCATAGGTTAGGTTCCTTTAAATTTACTGGATGATGACAAAGTGATTCTATTGATTTATACTCCCATCAGCTGTGTGTGGGAGGTCTCAGCACCTCACGTTCTTTCCAATGCTGGGTAATGCTAGCCTTTGCAAGTTTGGTTTTTATTTTGATGTGCATTGGTATATAACTGTGTGTGGACATGAGATTTTTTTCTAGCCTAAATTTAATATCAGGTTAACTCAATTTTTGTTTCAAATTTCAAATGTACAAGGAATAATGTACACAGAACACCCACATACCTACCACTAAGTCAGTAATTAAACATTTTGGCATATTTACTCTTTACCTATTTTGTGTGTGTGAATCATATAAAAAGTTATGATAACACTCTTAAATATGACCCTCTTAGGAAGATGGATATTTTACTGTTTAAACACAATAACCAAGAGAAGTAACAATAATTACTTAGTATCATACAATATTTAGTCCATATTGAAATTTCCTCAGTTGACCCAAAAATGTATTTTATATCTAGTTAAAAAGAATAAGGATGCATTCTAATACTTTGTATTTGGTTAGTACATATTTAGTCTCTTTTGTTTTGATGACACTAACCAGGCCAGTTGTCTTGAAGAAACATCACATTCTGCATTTGTCTGATGTTCCCTCTTGGCATCTCACCTGTTCTTCTCTGATACTTTTTGTAAAGTAGAAGTTAGGCATAAAGGCTTGATTAAACTAGTCTCATTGTGGTTTTAATTCACATCTGTTGGATTTCCAGTCAGACTGAACACCTTTCCGTATATTTGTTGGCCATTTAGATTTCTTCTCTTGTGATGTGCCTATTCAGTTCTCTGGTCTGTTTTTCTACTCTGGTGTTTCTCTCTTTCTTGCTGATTTGTGGGTGTGCCTTATTGTTGGTATGAGCTGTGTCAGCTGAAAAAAAAGACACAACCAAAGAGTTGAGAATTACTATATATTTGGTGGAAAAACTGAGGACTTCAGCCCAGGAGGCAGCCGTCTCAGATAGCTCTGAGGGACTGTTTCAAAGAGGTAAGGGAGGAGTCAGGATATTTAGGGGTGTTTGCAAGAAAAACCAGGTAGTCAGAGCATCAAAAGATTGCTGTTAATTAAAAGTTGACATCTCAAGTTAATGAATTTAGTACTTTTCTGTGTTGGGCAAGATTCAAGAGTCTAGGCTCACTGATACCATTTTTTTTTTTTTTTGATAAGAACCTTAACTATCTAGGGCCAATATCCTGGGTTTTATTTTCCCATCCTGTATCCCCTAAGGGTGCACTGTCTAGGCAGTGGTAGTGGCTGATGGCTTGATAGCTGTACTGATAAGGCAGGTGACATTCTATGTCAACAGTTGAAAATATCTTCTCCCACTGGGTGGTTTGCCTTTTCACTTTTACAAGAATATCTTTTGGTGAGCTTAAGTTCTTATCTGTAATGCCCAGTTTATCAATATATCTATGACCTGCTTAACCTGAGGTATAAAAGATATTCTTCTAGATTTTCTCCTCAATTGCCTTTAGTCATTGGATGTAAAATCCTCTGGGAAATGTTTTTACATATGGTGTGAGATACAGGAAAGGCTTTATTTATTCTCCCCAATATCTGGTTTGTTAAAAAATGGTCCTGGGCTTCCCGGTGGCTCAGTGGTAAGGAGTCCACCTGCCAGCGCAGGAGACATAGGGTTCAACCTGTGATCCAGGAAGACCCTACATGCCGACAGCAACAAACCTCTGCGCCACAACGGCTGAGCCTCACTCCAGAGCCCAAGAGCTGCAACTGCTGAGGCCATGTGCCACAAGTAATGAAGCCCTCATGCCCCAGAGCCTGTGTTCCACAACAAGACAAGCCACCGTGATGAGACGCTCCACAACTAGAGAAACACCTGTGGAGCAACAAAGACCCAGCATAGCCAAAGCTAAATAAAGTAATAAATATTAAAACACGGTCCTTCCCCATGAGCTACCTTCATCATGAGCCAAGAGTCCCTATATGTGTGGGTTGGGAGATCTCCAGTATATAGAGTTCTATTTTTCTATTCTTGTACCAACATGCTTTCTTAGTTATTGTACCTTTATACTAAATCTTGACATCCAGCTGTTCAAGTTCTTCCTCTGTATTACTTCAGGAATGCCTTGGCTCAGATTTTGACATTTTAAACAAGCTTCAAACCTGAGCTTCCCTTTTGGAATAAGGATCATGGGGTTATTAGTCTTTCCTGGGCTGTGTGTTCGGAAGTGATTGATCTAAATTCTTAGTTGGTCCTTTCCAGGGAATTTGCCATCCATGGCTTAAATAAAGACCTGTTTGAGCTCATGCAAGTCCAGTGTTTGGAATGCCCACAGTTGTTAAATTCTACTTCTCAGAATAGGCTGAAGTATAGAAATTGAATTTGAAATAGCTGGTGAATTTTTACGACAAGTCATCTGACCTCTAGAAATGGATAGCTGACAAAGAGGTTATCCTCCTCTGGCGACTGCACCCTGGAGAGAGAATGAACTTGAGTCAGGTTTTGGGGTTCAGTTCTCGGGTATACCAGCTACTAGTCATGTGATGTTGCCCAAGTTAGTCAGTTTCCTCATCCTCAATTTGTGTCCATGCTAGGTCACTTCAGTCATGTCCAACTCTTTGCGACCCTATGGACTGTAGCTTGCCAGGCTCCCCTGTCCATGGGATTCTCCAGGCAAGAATACTGGAGTGGGTTGCCATGGCCTCCTTTAGGGGATCTTCCTGATCCAGGAATCGAACCCACCTGCTTCTCTTGGCAGGCATGTTCTTTACCTCTAGCACCACCTGAGAAGTCCATCCTTGTTGGTAAAGTGGGATAATAATAGTATCTACATCATGGGTGTTCGTGAGAGTTACATGAGATAATATATGAAAAGTTCCTGGCGTAGAATGAGTGCTTGGTAAATGTTAACCATTGTTCTTCTTTTTTTCCTTTTAATATATTTTTAATTGATTGATGATTGGTTTACAACATTGGTTTGATTGCTGTGATACATCAGTGTGAATTAACCATAGGTGTACAAGAAGTCACTGCCTTCTTGAGTCTCTCTCCTACCTCCCACCCATTTCCACCCCTTAGGTTATTACAGAGCACCAGTTTGAGTTCCCTGAGTTGTACAGCAAATTCCCTATGTCTATCTATTTACATATGTTAGTGTGCATACATCCATGCTACTCTCTCAGTTCATCTCACCCTCTCCCACTTCTCCCCCAGTTTTGTCCATAAGTCTGTTCTCTATGCCAGCATCTCCTTTGCTGCTCTGTGAACAGATTCGTCAGTACCATCCTTCTAGATTCCATGTGTATGTGTTAATATATGATACTTGTTTTTATCTTTCTGACTTACTTCACTCTGTATAATGGGCTCTAGGTTCATCTACCTCATTAGCAGTGACTCAAATGCATTCCTTTTTATGACTGAGTAGTATCCATTGTATTTATGTACCACAACTTCTTTATCCATTCATCTGTCAGTGGACATCTACGTTGCTTCCATAAAAATATGGAATGCTTCATGAATTCGTGTGTCATCCTTGCACAAGGGCATGCTATCTTCTCTGTATTGTTCCAATTTTAATATATGTGCTGCAGAAGTGAGCATGCCATTATTCTTGAGAGGAATTCCTCTTCCCTCCCATGGCTTTGAGACCCACCTGGGAAGATGGCAGATGGACTTTGCTCCTGTGTTTCTAGATGCAGAGGGCTTTCCTCTGCATAGTCAGCAGCAGGGTGGTCTAATATCATCTGCCCCTCAGCAGTACAGAGGGGAAAAATGGTTTACGTTCTTGGCTGAAAACTAGGGAACGAAAATGAAAGAGCCCCATGGAGCAGGGCAGTATGATATCTGTAGGAGACTAGATAGCAGTGAGACAGAGACTGAGAGAGAGAAAGACAGGGAGGAGTGAATGACTGAGTGTGTGTTTATGTGTCTGTATGGATGTATTTATGTACGTATAATGCCCTGGAGCACACTGGGTGGGGGGTGCTGAGGGCCTGGAGGAGAGGAGAGATGTGATCCTGGGGAAGTCAAAAGACTGGGTCAGGGGATGGTGTGGGGTGGTCACCCAAAACAGCCCACACGCCCTGGGGCAGCCAGCCTGCCCCTCCCCCAAGGCTTGCCAGAGAAGTGGCTTTGGCTGTCCTGGCTTCGGGGCCATTCCCTGAAGGCTACTACTACCTCGGAAGTTTCCCTTCTAGAAACAGAGAGGGAGGTAGCAGGATAGGAGGGACAGTCCTAGGTCCAGCACCTGGGTGGAGCTGGACAGAGGAATCTGCACTTGTTGCACTAAAATGGAAATATGTTTGCGATGCGCTGAACAGGGCTTCCAGTTACACAATCACACAAGTACAATGGCACAGTTATACCTCTGCTATGATCCCATCTAACAGTAAATGCATGTGTGGGCAATTGTCTGTCTCAAAAGGTTCAAGAGGTTATTTCCATAGCATAAAAGTTATCAAATCTCTGGTTGGAATGATTTGTGCTTTTTATGTCCTGTTTTCTGCATTGGTATGTTGTATCTGCAGATTTTTCTAGTTGTATGAGTTTTTATATTACTTTCATAATTGGAATAAAAAAAAGGAACATCATTAGGATGTTTCCTTTAACTTGTCAGGAATGGGGGATGCATTCATGGGTTTCTATTAGAATCAGTATTTGGGATCAAGCATCACTCGTATTACACATGTAACAAGTATGCTTACACACCTGTTACAGGTTTACCTTCACACGTTGGCCTCTGACCAGCTGCTAAATGTGGGCCTCCTTCCAGTTTTAGGGTGAAACCCTGCCCCCCACCTAAACCCTAAAGGTCGTGGCTAAGGTTTTTGCATGCATTATGGGAAAATAAAATTGAAAGATTCTGTCTGGATTGGGGACACGCAGTGGGCATCTTCTGTCTAGTTGTCCTCAGTGTCTGGTAGTGATGTTTGTGTAACATCAGTCAGCGTTGCCTTCTGCAGTTTACAGTGGGGGATGCCCAAGAAAATTAGGGGTTCATTTTCCCAAGTAACAGATGGAGGGAAGAGTGGGGCTCCAGAGGTCCTCAGTGGGTTGCCATTGCCTTCTCCAAAAATTGTGCTAATACACATTATTTGGGTCGAAAATAATAATGGTCTCTTTCAAAGCCCAGATGAGGCAGCCTGTAACTGCAGAGAACTTGCTCACCAGAATTAGGTAAGGCAGAGGCCAGTCCACGAAAGGAAACATAAAGCTGCCTTAAGAACTGGTCCCATTCTTAGAGAGCCTGGGGGAAGAAATTCCTGCCCCTGGGAGGAATTCCCAGTCAAAGGCAGCATTTAGAAGGGAGGTAGTTTCCCAGGAGGCAGATTTTGAGTCTGCAAGGGGGTTGCTTCAGGATGTTATGTCAGAGGAAACCAAGCTCTCTATTCTACCCCCACTCAGTCTGCATTCCTCTGCCTAAACTTTGAAAAAGTACAGATCACATCAGACTGCTTTGAGATCTAAGAGGCGCGTGGAACATTCTAGCGTTGCTTGTTCTCTAACTCTGGAAAACTTCTACCTTGAAACGGGAGATTTCCCCTGGGTCCATGTCTTGGTAGCTTAGTTGGTAAAGAATCTGCTTGCAATGCAGGAGACCAGGGTTTGATCCTTGGGTTGGGAAGTCATTACCTGAAGAAGGAAATGGCAACCCAGTGCAGTATTCTTGCCTGGAAAATCCCTTGGACAGAGGAGCCTGGTGGGCTA
Source organism: Antilocapra americana (assembly GCA_007570785.1). Taxonomy (NCBI): domain Eukaryota; kingdom Metazoa; phylum Chordata; class Mammalia; order Artiodactyla; family Antilocapridae; genus Antilocapra; species Antilocapra americana. Next base: position 2,750,585 of record ML664200.1, on the reverse strand, counting down.
CAGTCCACGGGGTAGCAAGAGGTGGACACGACTTAGCAACTAACCACCTGGGTCCACGCCCCTCCTGGAGCCTCCCAGCAGGCCACTGCCCTTCTCTCAGCCCTCTTCTGCCCTCTGCTGAAAGGTTGCTGCCAGAACCACTAGAGGTGACAGCTTTCTAGAGCTTTTGGTGAATTCTTGATAACTTTGTTTTGGACTATAACTGAGAAACTGACATACAGGTTACAGATTTTTGTGACTTATAACTGAGTACTAGGTAAAATCAATGCTATGTTAACATAGAATGGGCATCTTCAGTGGTAACAAGCTACGAAGACAGTTGCTTTTTAACTGAACTGAACTATCAACCAAGAAAAAAAGACAGTAAATTTCTTGTACTAAAAAAAAAAAAGAAGAAGCTTATTGATGGTTAGACTGTATAAGATATTGTGCTCATTCTTAAAGGGACACATAGAATGAGTTATACAGTTTCTGTTTGCAGTTAGTTTATAATCACATGATCTAAGAGGAGGAGAGGCAATTATAAAACCAGGCAATTCAAAATAAATTGCGTGAGAGAGTACCAGACCATGATGGGACTCAGACGAGGGAGTGCTCAGGTTCAGTTAGAGGTCAGAGAGATCTCAGACAAGCAGCAAATGCACCTAGGTTGTGAAGAGGTGAGTGATCCAGTGACAGTGAACCATAGAAACAAGGTCTCCACAGAGGGGAGAGTGGAGGAATGGGGGAAATGGAACTGGACAGTGGTCGAGTGTGTCCAGAGAACAGAGTACCAGACTGTGATATACTCTGTTGTGGGAATGTACTTCTCTTTTCCCTCCTTCTTCCATATTCAGGTATTGTTTGATATTCATGGTTGATAAACTAAATCTACTTATTCTCACTCTTAACTATATAGACATACACATCCAGATGTATATACACAAGTATGAAATAGTTTGTTTATATACCCATGTGTTTGCAAAATAGTAGAATGAGATTATTTTAGATTTCTCATAGACTAATGCTGAGATCTAGCAAATAGTTCATGTGCGATTGGATCGATAAAGCCTATGGAATAAGGACATGTTTTGAAATAGGAATCATTCTCCCCTCATTTTATTTTTTTTATTGTGAAATGAAACCAGATGCACAAAACTACAAAAGCCTAGCTTAATGAAGTATTCCGAAGTGAATATCCACCTTGTGTGAACAAACATCCAAACACAACTACTTTCTATAGCAATTACTTCCTCACATATGTCTCCTTTCTTTCTAGTTTGTCGTGTAAGTGTGTAATTCTAGACACCGTCATTTAGTAGTATCTGCCCTTTGGAAACACCGTCATTTAGCAATTTAGTCATTTGGAAGTTTATGTGGTATGTCAGGTCACTTTTAATCTACAGGTTCCCCTCCATTCTTTTCTTTAAAATTTATTGGTGGGAGAGCCTTGGCCACTTGACTTGTCATTTGTTTTGGTTTATTTTGGCTGCACGGTGTGGCATAAGGGATCTTATTCATAGTTTCCCAACCAGGAATGGAACCTATGCCTCTTGCAAGGGAATCATGGAGTCCTAACCACTGGACCACCAGGGTTAGGACTTCAAGACTGGACCTCTCCCAGTCTTGGTAGAGTAGTCTAATGGAGGAGATGAACCTTGTTAAGTGGCCTGGCCTATGCCCCTCATTGTGTCTCAAAACTTTGAGATTGTCCAAATTTCCTTCTTTATTCCTAATGGCTCCTAGTAGTTAAGGGTATGTCAAGATTCTTAAGTATCCCAAAGGGAAGACTGCAGTCAGCAGCTAGATGCAGGTCAGTTGGAAGCTGGACCTTCAGGCAACAGCTTGGAAAATAAGTAGTTAGGCCACTTCCCCGGAGAAACTGCGAAATAGGTATTTTTGTCTGTTCTTCTGCCATGGGTCTGGATGTACAGGCCTGGAAGAGTACTTCCAAGCCCACTGTAAACCTCTGATTTGCTATAGATCTCTGGGACTCCTGAATCAATCCCCATTGCTGTGAGAGACTGGCGATCTGGGGAGCTGTTTCTCAGGCAGTGGCAGAAAAAACTGGGGCACCAGACATGTATACCATCTCCTTCTAGGGAGCTACTGGTGACCTGGAGTGGGCAAGGGGAAAGGACAGGGGAAGTTTCACATGATCTCTGTAGGTAATCACAGATGTGTGCAGAGTTAGAAGCCTGAACCTCAGCAGCAGCTTTTGAAGTCTGCAAATTAGACCCCTTTCAGGGAAAGATGGGGAGATGGCCCTTTCTGCGGCTCTTTCTGCCCTAAGTCCTGAGGGCATAGCTGTGGTGAGTGCTTGCACCTTTAATAATAGCTGCCTTGCTGGCTGTTGTCTTGTGGGTTTCATGCATGTAAAACTTGTTGGTTGGCTTTCAGAGCAAGGTGTTTTGGGGGACCTGTCCCTTTGGTGGGAGACTTTCAATATGGAGTCCAAACTCTTCACTCCTCAAGGAGAAGCTGGGAGTTAGGGGTTCTCTCCAATTGTATGGCACTGCACTGTAGCAGGGTTTATGATGGGAGCGTGTCTCAACCCTTCCTACATGTTTTGATGTTTGCCCAGTGTGGTGGAGTTGCTTATGTGGTGATGGTTTAGTCAATAAGTCATGTCTGACTCTTTTGTGACCCCATGGACTGTATCCCGCCAGATTCCTCTGTCCATGGGATTTGTCAGGCAAAAATACTGGAGAGGGTTGCCATTTCCTTCTCCAGGGGGTCTCCCCAATCCCGGCATCAGACTTGTGTCTCCTGAATTGCAGGTGATTCTTTACAGCTGAGCCACCAGGGAAGCCTGCAGTGCTTAGGTAGATTGCAAATTTCTTTCAGAGGGAATTGCTCCATGTGTCCAAGGGGCTGTGGGGTGGGAGGTGGTAATCAGGATCCTCCCATGTCACCATCTTAAAAGATTGTCCTGATGATATTTACTCCTTTTCCTTCTTTCAATTCATGGGTAGGCACATCCCGTGAAAGCACCTAATTCACATTCAGGGAGCCTGAATATGAAGTATGGGAGACTGACATATGAAGCTTTATCTTCCCATGCTCTGGAGGGTTGGAAGGCAACTAGAAAGAGGTTAGGCATGGATGATGAATGCTAGTTTGCCAAACCCACTACAACTCATGGGTCAGAGAAAAAAAATCATAATGTAAATTTATAATTATTTAGCACTGAAAACTAAAAGCACCATGTATTCAAACTTGTGAGGTACACTTAAAATTATACTTGGAAATCAATAGCTTATATCAGAAAAGAAAGGATCAACATCAATGAGCTAAGATTCCAGCTTCAAAAATTTAAGAATAAACCTAGCATATCATACCCAGTGAAAATTAGCAGTTTAGAAATAAGAGCTTAATTTAATAATTATACATAGCAAATAAAGAAACAATAGAGAAAATAAGAACCAAGAATTGGTTCAGTTCAGGCAAAATTTATCCCATACAAAAAAGAAAAGCTATAGGTCAACAATAATAGGAATGAAAAGAGAAAAACAACTACAGATGTGTACAGATTGTGATAATAAAAGGATATTATGGACAACTTTTTGTCATATTTGAAGACAGTCTGAATAACTATATTTATAGAAACATAGAAATAAATTGAATTAGTAGTTAACATCATCATTTTTCCTTCAAAAAAACACCAACTTCAGAAGGTTTTACAAGTGACTGCCAAACTTTCAAACATGACAACTCTGATTATAAGCAAACACTTTTAGAGAATTTAATTCAACAAGAGCTGGATTTTTAATATGAAGATCCCTATTTTTAAATGTTGGCAACTATTGAAACATTTTTGTCAGTGCAGGCAAAACAAAGTATGTCTGTGGGCTGATTTGAGCCCACAGTCTGCCAGTTTGCAACCCTTGATCTAAACTTCACAGAGCTGATCCAAGTCATAGTGCAATTAAATTGAACAGTTGAGGTCTAATGGTAAGGAAACTTGCTGATGGAATTAGGAAACATGGACAGAATTTCCATAGGTGGTTGCAGAAATAGTCTCTGAAGACTAAAATTCACAGCTAACTGTAGTGTTCCTGATAAGAGTGATGCACAGCCCTGCTTAGAAGCAGGAAGATGGGCAGGATGACCTTTGTGGGTTGTTTAATGGATTGTCTAGCCTATCTAACAGATTCAGTTTTCTTAACACTTTCCTTCTGTGTTATCATCTGACCCAATAATAAATGCAGTGATTTGATGCTTCATGGAGACATTCTGGCTTCAGAAAAAAAGCATTATAGTTCAGTTCAGTTGCTGACTGCGACCCCATGGACTGCAGCTCGCCAAGCCTCTCTGTCCATCACCTACTCCCAGAGCTTACCCCAAACTCATGTCCTTTGAGTCGGTGATGCCATCCAACCATCTCATCCTCTGTCGTCTCCTTCTCCTCTTGCCCTCAGTTTTCCCCAGCATCAGGGTATTTTCCAATGAGTCAGCTCTTCGCATCAGGTGGCCAAAGTATTGGAGTTTCAGCTTCAACATTAATCCTTCCAATGAACACCCAGGACTGACCTCCTTGAGGATGGATTGGTTGGATCTCTTTGCAGTCCAAGGGACTCTCAAGAGTCTTATCCAACACCACAGTGCAGAAGCATCAATTCTTCAGTGCTCAGTTTTCTTTATAGTCCAACTCTCACATCCATACATGACTGCTGGAAAAAGCATAGCCTTGACTAGACAGACCTTTGTGGGCAAAATAATGTCTCTGCTTTTTAATATGCTATCTAGGTTGTTCATAACTTTCTTTCCAAGGAGCAAGCGTCTTTTAACTTCATGGCTGCAGTCACCATCTGCAGTGATTTTGGAGCCCCCCAAAAATAAAGTCTTGCTGTTTCTACTGTTTTGTCATCTATTTGCCATGAAGTGATGAGACCGGATGCCATGATCTTAGTTTTCTGAATGTTGAGCTTTAAGCCAACTTTCTCACTCTCCTCTTTCACTTTCATCAAGAGGCTCTTTAGTTCTTCACTTTCTGCCATAAGGGTGGTGTCATCTGCATATCTGAGGTTATTTATATTTCTCCCAGCAATCTTGATTCCAGCTTGTACTTCATCCAGCCCAGCATTTCTCATGATGTACTCTGCATGTAAGTTAAATAAGCAGGGTGACAATATACAGCCTTGATGTACTCCTTTTCCTATTTGGAACCAGTCTGTTGTTCCATGTCTCGTTCTAACTGTTGCTTCCTGATCTGCATACAGATTTTTTAAGAGGCAGGTCAGATGGTCTGGTATTCCTTTCCCTTTCAGAATTTTCCACAGTTTATTGTGATTCATACAGTCAAAGGCATTATAGCATTTAGGTCTAATTTAGGGCCCAGAATCTTCTATATTTTTAATTATTTGCATTTGTTGGGAGAGATGATTTAATGTAGTGGTTAATAGCATGCACTTTAGGGGCAGACTATTTTAGTTCAAATCCTGGCTTTACCACTTCATACCTATGTGACCTCTCTGTGTCTCACCACTAAAATGGGAACAAGACAGATGGGATCCCTATACTTTTCTTTCTAATTTATTTTATTGAAGTATAGTTTACTTACATTGTTGTACAGCAAAGTGGTTTAATTATACATACATGTACATTCTTTTCCATCATGGTTTATCCCAGGATATTGAGTATAGTTCCCTGTGCTATACAGTAGGACCTTGTCATTTATGCATCCTGTATATAATATTTTGCATCTGCTAGTCCCAACCTTCCTCCTTAAACCCTCCCCCTTAGCAGCCACAAGTCTATTCTCTACTTCTGTGACTCTCTCTCTTTTGTAGATAAGTTCATTTATGTCCTGTTTTAGATTCCACATAGGAAGTGATATCATAATATGGTATTTGTCTTTCTCTCTCTGACTTATTTCACTTAGTATGATAATCTCTAGGTTCATCCATGTTGCTTCAAATGGCATGATTTCATTCTTTGTTATGGCTGAGTAGTATTCCTTTGTATATGTGTATCACATGTTGTTTATTCATTTGTTGTTGGACATTTAGGGGATCTTAGCATATGCACCTTCTAGTTGTGGGAGACATTTAAAAAAAAAGACATAATATATGTTAGCAGACTATTTCCACATCCTTGAATCTGGACTTGATTGTGTAATTTTGCTTCGCTAATGGAATGAGGCAGAAGTGATGGAGATGCAGTTCCAAGACTGGGCCTCAAGTCTTTATCTATTTCCACTCATTTTCTTGTATTTCTGCCACTTCCATGAAAGGGATGTGCCCTTCCTGGCTTGATAATCACAGGAGGAAGCTGAAAAGATAGGGGCATCTCAGTTAAACTTAGCCTGGATTATTTGACCCCTAGCTAACTACTAGATGTGTGAGTGAACCCAGATGAGACTGGTGGAACTTTCCAGGCAAGCCTGGCCTAGATTAGCCAGCTCCCTAGCTGACTGGCAGATAGGTGGGAATTAACAAATGGTTTCTGTTTTTACTTACTGAGTTTTGGGTGTTTTGTTACACTGCAGTAGCCGACAGATAAAAATATTTATCAAATTCTACTCTAGGTCCTTTTTGTTCAAGATTCCATTTAATTAGTACTTAATTTAAAATTTAATGAAAAAATGTATATAGTGTAATAAAAAATCAAAGTCTCAGTTTGTGTGAAAAATTTGAAATAAAGGAAAATCTGTGTCTTCTCTGTGACCCAACAACCAAATTTTGTCAAGAGTTTTATAACTTCAAGGTTGACTGGTTGAGTGTGTTGTAAACTATGCAGCTTGACAACAAAATTTCTTGATATTCTTTGTCTGGATCAACTTTAAATTACTGTCTTCCATAATATGAAGTCTCTGTTGAATCCTTCATAGCAAACACAACTACCTTGGGCTGTTATTATGTCCATTTAACAGATGAGGTAACGAAGATATAAAAAAAGTTTAAGATTACACAGTGACTACTGACTTCCAGGGTGATGAGCAATACAGGACGCTAGAAGAATCCCAACAGCCTAAAATATTTTTCTTTACCAAAGGACACAGTTGAGGAATGCATAGTAACTACAGGAGGTTGAAGTCAGTTCTTTACTCAGACTTAGACCCAGAAACGTGCGCTCTGCTTTCTGCACATGGGGTCTTAAATACTAGCAGTTTCTGACCTTGTTTTTGCCTATTCTCCATGGCCCTTGACGTTTTCAATCCTACACGTAACATTTCTAGTAACACTATTGTTCTCTGATCCCTGCATCCATGCCTTTTAGATGTTTTCTCTCTTTACTGCTTTGGATTAAACTTTTAAAATTTCCTAGCTCAGTCTTCATCAGTTCGTGTGAATAATATTCTTACCTCTGCCCATTGGCTCACATAAACTCAGCTTCAGTAGGAAATGGGTTTTTCCTACCCCCTCACTTCTTCCTTCAGTTCAGTTCAGTCACTCAGTCATGTCCAACTCTTTGCAACCCCATGGACTGCAGCACACCAGGCCTTCCTGTCCATAATCAACTCTCGGAGTTTACTCAAACTCATGTCCTTTGAGTCTGTGATGCCACCCAAGCATCTCATCCTCTGTCATCCCCTTCTCCTCCCACCTTCAGTTGTTCCCAGCATCAGAGTCTTTTCAAATGAGTCAGCTCTTCGCATCAGGTGGCCAAAGTATTGGAGTTTCAATTTCAGCATCAGTCCTTCCAATGAATATTCAGGACTGATTTCCTTTAGGATGGACTGGCTGGATCTCCTTGCTGTCTAAGGGACTCTCAAGAGGCTTCTCCAACACCACAGTTCAAAAGCATCAGTTCTTCAGTGCTCAGCTTTCGTTATAGTGCAACTGTCACAATCATACATGACCACTGGAAAGACAATAGCTTTGACTAGATGGACCTTTGTTGGCAAAGTAATGTCTCTGTTTTTTAATAGGATGTCTAGGTTGGCCATAACTTTTCTTCCAAGGAGTAAGCATCTTTTAATTTCATAGTTGCAGTCACCATCTGCAGTGATTTTGAAGCCCCAAGAAATAAAGTCTGTCACTGTTGGCCACAGTTTCCCCATCTATTCGCCATGAAGTGATAGGACCAGATGCCATGATCTTAGTGTTCTGAATGTTGAGCTTTAAGCCAACTTTTTCACTCTCCTCTTTCACTTTCAGCAAGAGGCTCTTGTGTTCTTCTTCCCTTTCTGCCATAAGGATGGTGTCATCTGCATATCTGAGGTTATTGATACTTCTCCTGGCAATCTTGATTCCAGCTTGTGCTTCTTCCAGCCCAGCGTTTCTCATGATGTACTCTGCATAGAAGTTAAATAAGCAGGGTGACAATATACAGCCTTGACATACTCCTTTTCCTATTTGGAACCAGTCTGTTGTTCCATGTCCAGTTCTAACTGTTGCTTCCTGACCTGCATACAGATTCCTCAAAAGGCAGGTCAGGTCTGGTATTCCCATCTCTTTCAGGATTTTCCACAGTTTGTTGTGGTCCACACAGTGAAAGTCAATAAAGCAGAAGTAGATGTTTTTCTGGAACTCTTCTTGGTTTTTCGATGATCCAGCAAATGTTAACAATTTGATTTCTGGTTCCTCTGCCTTTTCTAAATCCAGCTTGAACATCTGGAAGTTTATGGTTCATGTACTGTTGAAGCCTGGCTTGGAGAATTTTGAGCGTTACTTTACAAGCGTGTGAGATGAGTGCAATTGTGCGGTAGTTGGAGCATTCTTTGGCATTGCCTTTCTTTGGGATTGGAATGAAAACTGACCTTTTCCAGTCCTGTGGCCACTGCTGACTTTCCCAAATTTGCTGGCATGTTGAGTGCAGCACTTTCACAGCATCATCTTTCAGGATTTGAAATAGCTCAACTGGAATTCTATCACCTTCACTAGCTTTGTTCGTAGTGATGCTTTCTAAGGCTCACGTGACTTCACATTCCAGATGGCTGGCTCTAGGTGAGTGATCACACCGTCATGATTATCTGGGTCCTGAAGATCTTTTTTGTACAGTTCTGTGTATTCGTGCCACCTCTTCTTAATATCTTCTGCTTCTGTTAGGTCCATACCATTTCTGTCCTTTATTGTGCTCATCTTGGCATGAAATATTCCCTTGGTATCTCTAATTTTCTTGAAGAGATCGCTAGACTTTGCCATTCTATTGTTTTCCTCTATTTCTTTGCATTGATCACTGAGGAAGGCTTTCTTATCTCTCCTTGCTATTCTTTGAAACTGCATTCAAATGGGTATATCTTTCCTTTTCTTCTTTGCCTTTCACTTCTCTTCTTTTCACAGCTATTTGTAAGGCCTCCTCAGGCAACCATTTTGCCTTTTTGTATTTCTTTTTCTTGGGGATGGCCTTGATCCCTGCCTCCTGTACAATGTCATGAACCTCTGCCCATAGTTCATCAGGCACTCTGTCTATCAGATCTAGTCCCTTAAATCTATTTCTCGCTTCCACTGTATAATCATAAGGGATTTGATTTAGGTCATACCTCAGTGGTCTAGTGGTTTCCCTACTTTCTTCAATTTCAGTCTGAATTTGGCAATAAGGAGTTCATGATCTGAGCCACAGTCATCTCCTGGTCTTGTTTTTGCTGACTGTAGAGAGCTTCTCCATCTTTGCCTGCAAAGAATATAATCAATCTGATTTCGGTGTTGACCATCTGTTGTCTATGTGTAGAGTCTTCTCTTGTATTGTTGGAAGAGGGTGTTTGCTATGACCAGTGCATTCTCTTGGCAAAATTCTATTAGCCTTTGCCCTGCTTCATTCTGTACTCCAAGGACAAATTTGCCTGTTACTCCAGGTGTTTCTTGACTTCCTACGTTTGCATTCCAGTCCCCTATAATGAAAAGGACATCTTTTTTTTGGTGTTAGTTCTAGAAGGTCTTGTAGGTCTTCATAGAACCATTCAATTTCAGCTTCTTCAGCATTACTGGTCGAGGCATAGACTTGGATTGCTGTGATGTGATGGTCATCTGAGTTAAGTTCACCCATTCCAGTCCATCTCAGTTTGCTGATTCCTAAAATGTCGATGTTCACTCTTGTCATCTCCTGTTTGACCACTTACAATTTGCCTGGATTCATGGACCTAACATTCCAGGTTCCTATGCAATATTGCTCTTTACAACATTGGACTTTACTTCTATCATCAGTCATATCCACAACTGGGTGTTGTTTTTGCTGTGGCTCCGTCTCTTCAGTCTTTCTGGAGCTACTTCTCCACTGATCTCCAGTAGTGTATTGGGCACCTACCGACCTGGGGAGTTCATCTTTCAGTGTCCTAACTTTTTGCCTTTTCATACTGTTCATGGGGTTCTCAAGGCAAGAATACTGAAGTGGTTTGCCATTCCCTTCTCCAGTGGACCACATTTTGTCAGAACTCTCTGCCATGACCCGTCCATCTTGGTTGACCCTACATGGCATGGCTCGTAGTTTCATTGAGTTAGACAAGGCTGTGGTCCACGTGCACGTCTTCCTTAGTTTTCAATAACTCTCTGGCCCTTTTTTGCCCTCTAGTGGCCTCCGGAATTACTGCAGGTGTATGATAATTGCCTGTATGCTGGATGCAGTTGTTGAAACAAGGGTTTTAAAGGATATGTTTCATGATTGCACTTCATCTCTAACTGGATTCAGCCTCCTTCATAATACTAAATTATGTATTTAGAGAATGTACAGTCATTTAAATGAAATATTTGAAGCAAATTAATAAAAATTACTTCAGAGAACCCAAGGAAAGTCCTCCTCTAACATCTTGATGTCGAGTTGATACCTCTTCTAACAGATCCTTTTCCTCAGTGTTAATGAGAAGTGAGCAAATAAGTCAGTCAACAAGAACTTACTGAATGCTTACAAGTACCGCACACTCTTCTAGACACTAGGATCCAGCTGGAAGAAAATGTCCTCCACTGTATTTCAACCACTGTTTCATTATCATTATTGAAAACAAAATAAACACACACACATAAAAACTTGTGTAACTTACATGGGGAGGAAAAGTTTGTGTTGTCCTTTCTAAGCCCAAGTGAATCTACACCACTTTTATATTGCTAGCTTGGTTAATTGTAATGAGATCAGATAAGTCATATATAATGGGATAAATAAAACAAGATTTATGGTAAACCAAATTGTCCATAACAAATGTACAGTGAGTAAATTTAATTTTCTATAGCAAAAAGTTGAATAAGTGTCAGTCCCTAAGTTAAGGGTTCTGTAATAGTAAATCATTGCAGCTCCAATAGGATTTCACAAGAACGCTGTGGCAAACAACCCAATTTTATGATTTGGCTTCAAAGAGCCTTCACTCCATCTTGGCTAGGATTTATGTTTTTTGGTGTCTTCTAGACTCACTCTGGGCTTGTATTCTCAAACGAGTGACAATAATAGTATCTTCATTTTCTTGAAGTTCCTTAACCATGTTTGAAATATGCAGCCTCTGATTTCAACTATAATCTTAATCAGGTTGAATCAAGGCCCCTAAGTTTATAATTTTCTGTTTTTATGCAGACGTGACACTGATGGCCAAGGTTGCCGACCTAAAGGAGCTTATACTCTTGCAGCAAAGAGAGCTGATGAGCGTGTAGCTAAATCCCTAAGTCCACGGGAGCAGTGCCTCCACCACGTCAGGTTTCTCTTTCTCTCTAACCCTAGGTCCTTTGGCTTCCAGGGAAAATATTCAAAATACCACTCACCCGCTGTACAGGCACCAACTGTTAACTTCTTACAAGATCTACTGACCCCGGCTGCCTTTGTTAGCACAACTGTGTGTGTCCAGTGCACAGTGAGGCCATGCAAACTGAAATGTCAGAGTCTGGAACAGAGAAAGGTTTATTGTAGGGTCATGGAAAGCAATGGTTGGCTTATGCCCTAAAAAGTCCTGAGCTCCAGAAGGGTTTTGGCAAAGCATTTTTACAAGTCAGACGAGGGTGGGGCGGTCACAGGATACGTGATCAGCTCGTGCCCAGTTCTCTGGCTCGTGCACAGTTCTCTGGTTGGGTGGTGGTGAGTGAACAGGATAGTACCACAGGGGTCTGTCCTTAGGCTCCAGGAGGCCTGGGGCTGTGTCTCAGGTCAGGTAGTTAACATCTTTCATTTGGTGGGGAGTTTTCACTTCTGCAAAACAACTCAGGAGATGTGCATCAAATACTGTTATCTGGGTATTTCAGAGAGGAGCTGCAGCAGAGGATGGCCCCATAGGGTCCTGCTTGGTTACAGCTTCCCCTGGTCCTGGGCCTTGGGGGGACTGGAGATCTGGTGACCAGGGCTCCTGGGAAGCCTGCTTGTGCTTTGCCCAAGGGCACGCAGCCTCCACCTACATGCTCAGTGCCAGCATCCCTTCTGGATGGTCAGAACCTTTCAATGAGCTTCTCTCTGTCCATTTGGGCGTGAGGAGTCGATCACAGGGCATGCTGGGTACTCAACCTTCATTTCCTTCACTTAAGACCTCTCCCCTGAAGGCTAACACCATGGGGCAGACCCAGGTTTTGTGAGGTCTGAAGCTTATATAATTGTGTGTGTATATTCACGCGTGAGTCCATGTGTGTGTGTGCACCCGTGCAAGCAAGCACTTTAAAGAAAAGAATGCAAAATTAGGCATAATAATTAGATACGAAGGTATATATTTAGAATGTGAAGGAAGTCATAGAAAATTTTAAAAAATTAAGCTAACAGATACCAGAAATGTCACAAAAATTCAGCAAAATAGCAATTATTAACTGCCCAATGTATCTCTATAATACTTCTTTTCTTTATCTGTGACTGCATATTCTGGCAACCCACTCCAGTATTCTTGCCTAGAGAATCCCATGGACAGAGGAGCCTGGTGGGCTACAGTCTGCAGGGTCGCACAGAGTCGGACATGACTGAAGTGGCTTAGCATGCACACACTCTTCAAGCACATCTTCACATATAAAAGATTTTCTAGTATCATTTTGTGAGAGGCAACAGAAGGATGGTAATATGGATTGAATGTTTGTGTGCCCTCTTCCCAAATTCAAATGTTGAAACCTAATTATCATGGTCTTTATATTTGGAGGGAGGGCCCTTGGAAGGTAATTGGGTCAGGAGCACAGAGCCATCGACATCCAGGCAAGACCAGCCACAAGATTACCAGCAAGAAGATTACCACTCACTAAAGGCTCAGATAATGGTTAGTATTAAGATATGTGTGTTGTTTTTTTAGACATAATGCTGTTGTACATTTAATAGACTACTATATAGTGTAAATAACTTTTATATGCACTAGGAAACCAAAAAAATCCATGTGACTTGCTTATTGATACTCATTTTATTGAGGTGGTCTGGAACCAAACCTGTAGTATCTCTCAGGTCTGCCTACCTTAGGTTCTCTCCCAGGGCCTGGTGGGGGTGACGAGTCCAAACTGGCGAGGGACCTGAAGCTTAAGATTCACTTGTTTGATTCGTGGTAAATTCTCCCCTGCCCTTCCTTATTAAAGAGGAACACTTTCTCACACCAGAAAGGCATGCTCTCTCTTCTATATTGGAAGAATTTCTCCCTGCCTGTCGCCTTTACCTCATTTACATCTGCTCCTCAGTCCCAGCAATGAGCTTCACCCATCTCTCTCCTGATACCACCTCTACTAAGGCCATCAGCAAACCTGGAATCCCAACAACTCTTTCAGCTCTCTTTCACTAGGCCTCTACACAGCATTTGTGCATTGTCACATTTTTGCATTTTCCCTCCTAGAAACAGCTCCTTTGGCTTCCATGATATAACCCCTGCCCCTCACCATACTCTGATTTCCTCTCTCAGCCCTCTGTTGTCTCTGTCTTCCTAAATGTTGGCCTTCCTTCAGGTTCCAGCCTTTCCCAGCTTCTTGGCCTACACACAGCCTGGAGTGATGACGTGAAATGAAATGGAAAGTGTTAGTCGCTCAGTCATGTCTGACTCTTTGTGACCTTGTGGACTGTAGTCTGCCAGGCTCCTCTATCCATGGATTTCTCTAGGCAAGAATACTGGAGTGGGTACCCATTCCCTTTTCCAGGGGATCTTCCCAATACTGGGATCGAACCTGGGTCTCCTGCATTGCAGGCAGATTCTTCACCACCTGAGCCACCAGGGACTCCCATAAACAGTGGCAGATACCCACGTGCTCTGCCTCCCGAGTCTAGATCTTCAGCCTAGACCTTTAGACTGTGGGCTCAAGGCAGGGACCGTATATCATTTATGTTCGTATCTCCCATACCTAGCAGGTACCTAGTACGTATCTGAATGAATGAATAGATAGACGAGTGTTTACTGGTAAGACCGAAGTTATATACCATTAAGTTGGAATGCTTAACCATATGTGAAGCACTTTATACAGAGTGGAAAATACAGCAGTTCCCATCAGAGTGGCTTTCAGTCGTCCCATTTAACTCTTCATCAGAAAGGAGAAGTCTTAAATGTGAGAAAATTGAAAACAAAACAAAAAATCCAACAGACCAACTCCATTTCACATAGAGGTCAGAATAAATACAGCTCATTTTCATTAGAAACTCTTTGAAACCACTCTCTGGCATCTTCTGTTCTGAGCGGTTCTGGAAAACAATTTGCTTTAGCAGTTTGGTGAATAAAGGCCAAGAAATGTAGAATTTCTTTAAACGTTTTTTTCTGTTTTTTTCAGTTATAGTCGATGACAGCTTCAAAATTTCTTAGACTGACATATATAAAATTGGATGGCATTTCTTTGTTGTGCAACTCCTAAACTCTTTCATCTGTTTTGAATATATTTTCCCCTTGAAGTCTGAATACATGCCTAGACTCTATCTAAACACAAATTGTTTGAATAAAGAAGATAAAGATCTAATTTAAGAAATCATTGTCCCTGAGTGGCACTGAAATCTCATTTGTTTGAATTTATTCACTTTTCCCAAACAATTGTTTAGTACACTAAAAAAAAAAATTGGGAACTTAATTAATGCAGTATCTTTTCGGAAATAATGTCCTCTTAGGCAGCATAATAAATCAATTAGAATCCTACTCCGTGGATAATATTTTGAGCTCTATCAGTATTCAGCTTCCAGTTTTGTTACTCTGTAAGCAAGAGATGAGGTGATACCCACTCACAGCCCACACTTTTTGAAGTGAAACTGGAAAATCTGAAGTTCTTGGAGGAAGCTGGTAGTGGCATGGGTTGTCTGTCCTGAAGGTTAGGAGAAATGGCAGATGTGAAGAGAGAAGGAGTTGGGTGGAGAAATAGCAATGCCTGAGAGAGGGCAGAGTTCTAGAGGCTGCAAGCACCAGCAAGGAGCTGGAGAGTCCCGCAAGAGGACTGAGTCCCTTTGCCATTGGAGCACGGTTCTCAGGGGGTGGTCCTAGAGCTTGTTAGAAACACATTCTAGGGAATTCCTGGGAAGTCCAGTGGTTAGGACTCCAGTGCTCTCACTGTTGAAGGCCTGGGTTTGTTCCCTGGTTGGGGAACTAAAATCCACAAACCATGTGGTGCAGGCAAAAAAAAAAAAGCGAATTCTAGGCTCTTACCCCAGACCAACACAATCAGAAACGCTAGAGTCAGGGCCTAGGCATCCAGGTTTTAACAAGCCCCCTGATGATTCTGAAGCCCATTTGGGTTTGACATCTGACTTGGAGGGAGGTGGAACACCACTGTGCCTGTGAAAATATTCTATTGAAACATCATTACTGATGCTTTTCTTTAAAAAATAGTGCATTTTAGGCAATACTACACAGGCAATATATTTTCTGAAGGAAACCAATTTATCTGGCTTTTTTTTTTCCCCTCATAGTTACTGTCTGGGGGACAAGTGACATCATCTCCCATGGGTGCTAAATAGGATCCACTTTTAAGAATGGGTGTGGAGGAACGTTCTCAAGTCTCACTATGGTTGATTACCCACAGAAACATGATAGATTGTCTTCTTGCTAAAATTATACAAGTCTTTATCAAACTTAGCATTTGATACGTTATTATTTTCATTCAGTTGATATGGCAAACAAAAAATTTGAGGTAATAATTTTATTTTATCATTGCCATTAACTGAACTAAACATTATTTTAACTTTCTACTTTTCAAGCTTTTCCTTCTGTGTTCATGTTGGGGTGTTAATAGATGTCAAACTAATTGCACTCCTCATGGTCTAATTCTATTCACTGTCATTTTTGGCAGTAAAATTCTGAGTTTGGCATGCTCTCACACTGACACGGGCTTGCTAAATTAGCTGAGCAGAATCTCAGAAAAGCTAGAATAAATCCAGGCAGAGAAAATCCAAAAATATCATCCAGGATCATACAGGACATTTAAGAATTCTGGTTGGCTTATTTGTCCACTCTAGGAAAAGCTTGTTCTGTTTACCTCACCCTTGCCACTCTGGTTTTATTGATGATGATGTTTGCTTTCAGAGTGTGTATTAATGTATTAATGAAGGACTCCATGGGTTGCACATGACATGACACAGACCCAACTCAAATTGATTTCAGCAAAGGAAGTTTATATTTGCTCTCAAAACTGAAAAGACAAGGAATGAACTGGCTTCAGGCATGGCTGACTCCAGGGGCTCGAGCAGTGTTGTATTAGGTAGTCTTTAAAGTGGTTCCCAGTGATTCTTGCCTCCTGGTATTCTTGCCCTCTGTAATCTCTTTCTCTTGAGTGTAAGGTTGGACCTAGAGACTTGCTTCAAATAGAATATGGCAAAAGTGACAGGATGTCATTTCCCAGATGAAGGCATGAAAGACCGACTTCTGTCTTGTTTGCAATTGCTCGCTCAATTGCAATTTTTTCCCAGAGTGCTCTGACTGGGTGACTCAGGCTGCCATGTTGTGGGTAGCCCTGTGGGGAGGCCCAGGTGGCAAGAAATGGACGTTTCAATCCTAGAACCAGTAAGAACCTGAGGCCTGCCAACAGCCATGTGAGTGAGCTTGTAAGTGGGTCTTCTGAGACTTTGGACAGCCGTGTGAGTGCTTTCCCTCATTTGGGCCTTGAGAAGACTGTGTTCCTGGTCAACATGTTGACTGCAGCCCTGTGAGAGACCCTGAGTCAGAACCACCTAGCAAAGTGCCCCTGTGTTCCTGACCCACAGCTACTGGGAGATAAAAATACACTAAACGTGTGTTGGGGTAACTGGGAGTAATTGGGGAGGGTTCTATAAAAAAATAGATAATAAATACAGATGTCACTCACCCTAGGATTCTGTCTAGCCCCACACAATGGTCTTCTCTGTGAGTGAGTTCCCTATTACCAAGCAGACCTTCCTCATGAGGTGGCAGCTGGTAGTTCCAGGCTCATGGCCCAGCCCCCTCCAAGAGGAAGTGACTTTCCCCCTTGCAGTGGATAAAGAAAAATTCCTGGGATTCAGTCTCATGAAACTGACCTAAGTCACTTCTTGCTGGAGCATTTAGCATAAGTTTTTCTGACCCTGCTACCTCTGGTGGTTTGGAAATATCTGAATAGTAATTGTACCTGGAGGGTTCAACTCCCCACTTGGAGCCTTTCTGAATTGTAGCTTAGGCCAAGTGTTCCTGGCCACAGGCAAACCTTGACTAAAGTCTAGATGGTGGGACAGAGGACACAGATGACTTAGATGAGGCAGTGTCTCCACAAGATGCCAGGTTATTTGACTGCGATCTGTGAATAGTCGTCATGACCATTCAAGTGGTCACAGTTTTCATCTTCTGTCTTCATGACCAGCTGCTGAGTAGTTTATAGCGGCCTCCTGGGCCCGGTGACTGGTTCAGCTCCAGAAATCTTACCACATAGGCATGTGCCACGTGTTGAGAGTGTCTGATACAATTCTGTTGCCAGTGTCCTCACTGCTGGAACATTCCTCAGCGACCTGGCCTGTCTCTGGCCACCCTGCTGCTGAGAGTGGTAGGATGTCATAGGTGAGGGTCAGGGCTTCACAGTTAGAGACCTGGGCTTCAGTCCTGGTTTGACTGTGTACCTGTGGGGCAGACTTGGCCTCTCTGAGCTCTAGTTTCTAAAATGGAAATTTTAGTCCCTGCCTCATAATATAACTATTCAGTGGCACAGAACTTGCAATAGTGTGTGTGTGTGTGTGTGTGTGTGTGTGTGTGTGTGTGTGTGTGTGTGTGTGTGTGTGTGTGTGTGTGGTTAGTCCCTGGAACACAGTAAGTAACTGCTACATCGTCAACAGGATTACTATTTCCACTGTTCTTCAAATGTAGAAAGAAAATCTGAACTTGGCACTTCAGATAATGATTAATCAGCTCACCTTGTTCTGAACACTTCTAATAATATAGTTTAGTCTGCAATGCATGTTTTTTTTTTTTGTGGGGGAGGACAAGTGTTGCCACATCATACCACTGATGCAAGTTGATCTTACAATGAACAAAAAGTCTCCCACTTCTGTTTTATGGGAACTGCTGATAATCACATTGTTACTATTCTGAACTCAGCTATTGAACACTGATGCTTATACCATTCTTTGTTGTTTGTGCCCAGTGCTGTTGAATCTTTTCCTTTGTCCAGCAAATCAGTTGGATGTGCACTGTGCTGGATGGAGAGTTTGTCCGTTGGGTGAGCACGCCGTCCATCCTGTCCCCCAAGGCGTTGAGTGAGCTCATTCTAGACCCACTTTGGCTAATAATCAGCCTGATCTCTGTTTGTTTAGTTGGCTATGGATGCTTCTAATTGTTAACCCCACATGGCTTCATATAGTCCACATGGGTGCCACAAAAGCCCCTTTCAAGTACTTTATTAAAATCCATATTCTGTATGTGGTCTGCATTATTACATCTTAATCAAAAAAGAAAAACATTTTATTATTTCCAAATCATCATCTGAATTTCTGTCACTCAGAACCCCAGGAGGCAGGTTTCTTTCTAACTTTTGCATTATATTATTGCTAATGTGTAAGAGTTCCTGCCGTTCCATATTTTTGCCAACACTTGATATTATCAGAAGTAACTTTGTCAGTTTTGTGAGGGTGAAATGGTATCTTATGGTTGTTATAATAAGAGACACCCAATTATTACTGAGATTGAGCATGTTTCCATATTTATTGACTGGGTTATGGTTTTCTTTGCCACTTTGTATTATTTGATCATTTTTCTGAACTTAGATTTTTAAAATCTAATAATATATCTTAGACATATCTATACACATAAATGTGTAG
The DNA here is from genome assembly GCA_007570785.1 of Antilocapra americana. Taxonomy (NCBI): domain Eukaryota; kingdom Metazoa; phylum Chordata; class Mammalia; order Artiodactyla; family Antilocapridae; genus Antilocapra; species Antilocapra americana. Next base: position 2,731,583 of record ML664200.1, on the reverse strand, counting down.
AGTGTGTCAATGAAAAATCAAATAACAGTCAAGCTAAGAAAAAAGAGAATTTTATTTGAGCCAAACTGAGGGTTATAACCCAGGAAACATTCTCAGAATCTCTGAGAACTGTTTGATTAATCAGGCGTTAGAGATGCAACTTTATACATTTTTGAGACAAAGAATTTGTGCGTCATATTAATAGGTTAACCATTGTGCACAAGGTTCATCAAAGGTATTTTAAGTCAGTTATGTATGTATTGATACAGAACAAGCCTTTCGTCAAAGTGACCCCTATATGAGATGAAAAGGAAATATTGATAATTTTAGGATTACAGTGCTGGCATATGAAGAAAGGGACCAATTTTTCTCAAAGGTTGATTTCTTCCTTTTTTTTTTTTTTTTGTTTGTTTGAAATGAAATAGTTTTGATTCTTCAGCTACTACCAAGATGACCCCCAGAGGTTCCAATAGGACAGTAGCAATGCACCCTACAGCTTTACTTCATGAAGGAGGGCGAAATCAAATCTATCTAATCTGAAGATCTGGCCTCAGCATGAGCTGAGGGTAAGAGAGGAGGGGGCTGCTGTGGAGAACGTTCCACAGATGTGGAGCAGTGGAGACACAGCCAATCAGGGCTGACTGATCGCCTGCACAGCCCACCACGTCCCCACAGTTTTTTTTAAATTTTCTTTACTTTATTGTGTTGGTTTTGCCATACAATGACATGAAACCACCATGGGTTTACATATGCTCCCCCTCCAGAACCCCCCTCCCTCCTCCCTCCTGATTCCCTCCCCCTGGGTCATCTTGGTGCACCAGCCCCAAGCATCAACCCTGGGCTGGCAATTGATTTCACATATGATAATTAACATGTTTCAATGCCATTCTCCCACATCATCCCACCCTTGCCCTCTTCCACAGAGTCCACGAGTCTGTTCTATACATCTGCGTTCCTTTTGCTGTCTCGCATGCAGGGTTCTCGTTACCATCCTTCTAAATTAGCCAAGTTGTTTAGAAGGGACTCAGGCGACTGCATTGTTCTCGCAGAGGTGCAGCCGGTGTGCGCCCTCCTGCTCACTGGGGTTGGCTAACCGTGCAGCGATTTCTGACAGTTCCTGCTAGATATTTCCTGCTATCTTACTTCGTCTCCAACACACCTAAAGTTCCCAGTGACTAAGAAAGGCTTTGTGCTCACTCTTTTTAAACAATTTTATTTTAATTGGAGGCTAATTACTTTACAATATTGTGGTGGTTTTCGCCATACATTCACATCAATCAGCCATGGGTGTACATGTGTTCCTCATCCTGACCCTCCCTCCCACCTCCCTGCCCATCCCATCCCTCAGGGTCATCCCAGTGCACTAGCCCTGAGCACCCTGTCTCATGCATCGAACCTGGACTGGTGATCTGTTTCACATATGATAATATACATGTTTCAGTGCTATTGTCTCAAATCATCCCACCCTCGCCTTCTCCCACAGAATCC
>ML664200.1:2547886-2730106 GCA_007570785.1 Antilocapra americana | reverse complement strand
ATCTTGCAAGACTGAAAACAACATAAAAAAGCCATGCTTTTTTTTTTTCTTTAAGGTTTCCCCCAAAGAGGTTTTACAATCTACTTTTTAAATTAATTTATTCCTTTAGGAAGATTCACACTGTGAAAAGACAGGAAAATTATCAGTTGTCTAATTCACATCATTAATGGGAAGTAGGTATTGGAAGAGTATTAAAAATACTTAAGACCATGAACTCCTTGCTTGGATGTTTCATCCTGCCCCTGTGTGTCCCATCCAATGGATGACAGCTGGTCCAGAGCAGGACTCCCTGGGAAGAATCCACTCTGACTGTTTACTCTGCTATCCAGAAGCAGTGAATCAGGCCTCTGAAACATTCCTTTTCTGAGTGAAAGCCTTTTCCTTTTCTCTTGTAGAAAAATGTTGCAACCTTGCCATGAGGCCAGCTCTACTCTCAAGACGTCAGTCCTTCTGCATGCCCCCTCACCAGGCCATACATACCACAGTCATGGAAAAGGGCTCTGACACAGATCAAGTCCAGAGGGAGAGCCTGGGGTCTATTCCCATGGCTACCCCTGTGAACCTGAGAATCACAAGATGGGATGGCAAGGAACCCCTGACACACAGGGCACTTTCAGAGGCATGGCAGGGATGGGTCACACAGTCTGTCTAGGAGGAAGGATGCTGTTGTGACCCCACAGACCTGATGGGGTAAAAGAGATGGTCACCGGACCTGCAGGCATCAACGTGAGATAATACAGAACATCTGGAACATAATAAGTGCACACCATAAATGCAGGTTATTATGCAAATGAAACTTAAAATGGCATTCTTAATCCTGTTTGTCCAGTCATAACGACCTGTGATCGCATTTACCCATCACATCTCAGCTGGACAGCCAGTTACCAGCTTTGTGAAGCCCAAACATGTTGCTTTAAAAAGGGTCGACACATATGAACAAACATCTCCCCTCACCCTGCTAAGTCCAGGAAGCAACAGGGTGAAAACCACCAAAGATAAAAGGCAGGGTCAGTTACTATACTTAGCTCCTGCTATATAACAAAAGTAGCCCCTGGCACCAACTTGAAGAAAAAAAATGAAAAATACAGTTTAAATATTCAAATTTCAAAATGTTGATGTTCTCCTTTCCTAAGGCACAGTTAAGAGGCCCCAGAGAAAAACTGGTAACGCCGAGGGGTGTGCCCTGGAAACGCCGTGTCTGGTCTCTGTGTGGCAGTGACAGGCAGGTGTCGCTCCAAGGCAGCCAGCTGCTCAACGGCACAGCGGACTTTCTTTGCCGTTTCTTCAAGTTCTTTCTGTTTATTGTTGGTTTCCTTTGCGATTTTGTTCTCAATTCATTCTTTATCCAGTTTCAAAAATTCACCGAGGGGTTAATCCTTCAAACTGCTTCTTGACAGAAAGGAAAGCGCAACCAGATGAATGCTTTTCATGTTCGTCTATAGGGTTGTCATCTGGCTCCCAGCCTCCCAACTCCTTGGAGCAGAAGAGACACTGAGCCAAGCCGGGCTTGTTCTCAGCGGGACCGTGCATGAAGCCTGCCGCGGCCATCTGCTCCGAGATGCAGGCGCAGCCCTCCAAGAAGGGCCAGTGCTTAAATGTGGAGACGCAGTGGTCCTTGAGGTAGAGCTCCCAAGCCAGGGGCAACCACCGGGCACCCATCTCGCCGTCACCAAGTGGTTCCTGGATTCAAATTCAGCGGTTGACGGCCTCTGAGAGGCACGTCGGGGCATCCTTCTGTTTTGAGGAGGTCGGGTTAACATAACATAGATGTATGTTGCGCGTTGTGAAAGGCCTACCACAAAGGGCCCATGTCATCATTTTTTTCTTTTTGTCTTTGCTTGATTGCCCTACCCTAGAAAAAGATGTATGATTTTTCCTTCTCATCTTCCCCCTTTCGATGATAAATCTTTACATAGAAAGCACTAGGTGATCAACTATTTGGGCCCTTGTTGCTCGGATGGTTCCTTACCTGCGCTGGATCATGTCCTTCAGTACTGGGCCTTGAAAATGAGTTTTTTCTTTCCTTTTAGAGGGTTATGCTAGTAGAGTGCTTGGCAAGGGCTTATAGTCAATCCTAGGGTGTTCAAGAGGACTTAGGCCAATTTTATCTTATACGTACATTGTGCATGTCCATGTCTTGTATAGAATTATAGATGTGGTCAGCAGTTTCAATTCATTTGAATTCATTTTAAATTCATTCTAAAATTCAGTTTAATTTACTAAGCATTATATACGTGTATGGTGGTGGTTTAGTTGCTAAGTCGTGTCTAACTCTTGTGACCCTGTGGACTGTAGCCCACCAGGCTGCTCTGTCCATGGGGTTCTCCAGGCAAGAATACTGGAGTGGGTTGCCATTTCATTCTCTAGGGGATCTTCCTAACCCAGGAACTGAACCCGGGTCTCCTGCATCGCAGGCAGATTCTTTACCAACTGAGCTACAAGTGGGGCTTTGTATGTGTATAATCATAGTAAATTAATTAAATGCAGTAAATAAGCATATAAATATATTGATGGAAAAAAGTTTCATAGATTATGCATTTGTTCAGTCATCTCAATTTGTACAATCATTGTACATGTGCTTTTGGCAGTAGACTTAAAGCAAGCAGTGGTACATGTCATGAGTAATTTGATAGCCAGCAAAAGGATGATAACACATATTATGAAAATAAAAACTGTCTGTAAAGCAGAGAGGAAAAAGTTGCCTAGTCCTGAGGGGAGTCAACTAAATAGGTCATTTAAAAGGGGAGTGTTTCTTACATCTTATAACTATTTTTCTCTTTGGAAAAATTTTTCCCAGGCATCTGTCAACCTCTTTAGAGGTGCTGACAAAAGTGCAACAAGTAGCGTGAGCAATAGCACAAATGCTATGTGTTAACATAATATTAAACCACAGATCTCTCTCTTGCAGGCTTTCCAAAAGCTGTCTGTATTTTATTTGATAGGGGGTTTCTGGCATCAGTGACTTTTTTTTTTTTTTAGTTTAATACATCTATTAACTGAGTAAGGGACAGAGCAAGGGTTCCTAGGCTAAGTTGTGTCTGGTCTCTAAGAATTGAATATAATTCAGAAAAGGGGAGAACACATTAATGAAATTTGAACCTGAAAGGTTAGACCAGAGGGAGATTGATCTGAGTAAGTGGTAATATTCAATATTCAATTCAGTTCAGTCACTCAGTTGTGTCCAACTCTTTGCGACCTCATGGACTGCAGCATGCCAGGCTTCCCTGTCTGTCACCAACTCCTGGAGCCTGCTCAAACTCATGTCCATTGAGTTGATGATGCCATCCAACCATCTGTCCTCTGTCGTCCCCTTCTTTTCCTGCCTTCAATCTTTCCCAGCATCAGGGTCTTTTCCAATGAGTTGGTTCTTTGCATCAGGTTGCCAAAGTATTGGAGCTTCGACATCAGTTCTTCCAATGAATATTCACAACTGATTTCTTTTCAGATTGACTGGTTTGATCTCCTTGCATTTTAAGGGACTCTCAAGAGTCTTCTCAAACATTAGGAACACTGTAAAGTCAGTGACAGGAATTCCAGGGGATTTAAATTGGTCTTGTATTGACCAAGAAATTTGATGACAAATCAGTTAATTGTCTCCAGTAACTTTGTGATAGTTTTACTCAAGAGTTTTCATTCCATCTTAAGCATTGGCACAAAATCATAGCCAGAAATAGAACAATAACTTTCAATTTTGATGGAGACAGACACTTTGACAGAGAGATAATTGGAACTAGTAAGATAAGTATTACAAACCTAGCCTCAACTCGTGGATTGGCTGTCTACCACTGCTGTCATCTTCTTGTTCTGACTTGGTGGGGCCTTTCTTAGTCAAAGCCGGCTATCAGAAATAGGAATTGCAGTCCATTCAGGAGGGGAGGCCTTTTTGAGGTGAGAAATGTGAATCCCACAGCCTACTCCTTGAAGTTTTGCAGCACAGGGATTTGCTAACAATACCTGATATGGTCCTTTCCAACATGGTGTTAAAGAGTCCTTTATTTTATGTCCTTTCCAATGGACAAAATCTCCGGGGTCCTTAAAGTCTAGTTCTCACTGGAGCTCACTATGGAAGGAATCAGTTACTAATTCATCATTTTAGTCAAGCACTTTGATGTGTCCTTCTATGTAGAATATCACATTTAAGAAGCATTTATTCATAAGTGCCTTCATCTAGATGCACAGGTTGTCTAGTAATTATTTCAAAAGGAGACAGACAGTGCTGACCAAAGCAGGTAGTCCTAACGTTGAAGAGTACCAAGGGAAGGACTTTTGGCCATGGAAGATGAAAAGCCTCTGAAAGTTTAGGCAATTGTGTTTTAATTATGCTGTTGGATCTTTGTATTAATCCTGAGGCCTGAGGGTAATAGGCACAGTGAAAATGCTGCATTATCAGCCAAATCTCATGAGCAGATTTAATGACTGGTCCAGTAAAATAGGTTTCCTGGTCACTATGCAGCTCAAAGGAATCCCTCAAACTGGAACTGTTCTTTTCAGTAGTAATCTGCTTACTGTTAAGGCCGTTGCTCTTCTGCAAGGAAACACTTCCATACAGTGTGAAAAACATGTCTACCATTACCAGGATGTATTTGTAGACCCGAGAGGAAGGCACCTGGATAAAATCCAGTTGCCAAACTTGAAAGGGTTCCTTTGGGAGGGGAAGTGGCCTTGAGAGCCATGAAAGGGCTTACCAGGATTATATTTAGGATAAAGCATTGGTCATAAATCTTACGAGCTATAGTGGGAGAAGGTTTCCAGATGTTTTTATGTATTGTTTTCCCCATAATATCATTTTTTTAGATGCCCAATGGATCAGGAAATGAACATGTTGGAGTAAAGGTAATTAAACACTGTGTTGTTGTTTAGTCACTAAGTCGTGTCTGACTTTTTTATGACCCCATGGGCGGTAGCCTGTCAGGCTCCTCTGTCCATGGGATTTCCCAGGCAAGGATACTAGAGTGGATTGCCATTTCCTTCTCCAGGGGATCTCCCCAACCCAGGGATCAAGCTCACATCCCCTGCACTGCAGGCAGATTCTTCACCACTGAGCCACCTGGGAACCCCAATTGAACAATTATGGATACTATAAACCTCTTATCTGATCTGAACCATATTTGTGAGATGGGATCAAAATATACCCTTTTTTCGTACAGGCCTGCTTTTCATTTTCTGAAGCTAGTTCTTCAGCTTGCAAAAGAAATTTCTTAACAGTTTCATCAGAGTTATGTTTACGCAGAGGACATACTCAAAATTATCAGAGAACAGACTTAAGGCAGCTTGTTTGGTTTCTACATCAGCCAGTCAACTCCCTTTGGCTTCTATTAAATCAAATTTGGAATGTCCAGATGTTTTAACAATGGCTAGCTGTTTGGGCAATTGAATGGAGTCTCATGGTTTTGAGACTAGTTAATTCATTTTAATTGGAGAATAATTGCTTTACAATATTATGATGGCTTTTGCCATACAACAACATGAATCGACCACGGGTGCACATGTGTCCCCCATCCTGAACCCTCTCCCACCTCCCTCCCCACCCCATCCCTTTGGCTTGTCCCAGAGCACCAGTTTTGAGTGCCCTGCTTCATGCATCAAACTTGCACTGGTCATCTATTTTACATATGTTAATATACATGTTTCAATGCTATTCTCTCAAATCATCCCACCCTGGCCTTCTCCCACAGAGTCCAGAAGTCTGTTCTTTCACATCTGTGTCTCTTTTGCTGTCTTGCATATAGGATCATCATTGTCTTTCTAAATTCTGTATATATGCGTTAATATATTATATTGGTGTTTCAGTTTCTGACTTACTTCACTCTGTGTAATAGACTACAGTTTCATCCACCTCTAGCTGTTTGTTCTTTATAAGCTGATTAGAAGAGCTAAGAAATATCCATAGCATTCCAAAATCATGCACTACTCTGAAGCCATAGAGGCTGTCAGTATAAATATTGGCTCCTTGATCTTTGGCTAATTGACAAATCCTACTCAGTGCAGTCAGTTCAACTTGTTGGGCTGATTTGGTGCCTGGTAGATAAGAACTTACAATTATTTCTGCTGTTGAAGTTACTGCATACCCAGTTTGATAATGTCCCTCTTCATTGTTCAAAAAGGATCCATCTTAAACCAAATTAAATCAGCTTTATCAATGGGAACTTCTTGTGAACCTGTCCTAGGAGTGAGAAGATAGTTAAAATTCTTGGGAATCAGTCCTAGGAGTAAGAAAATACTCAGTTAGCATGATGCAGTCATGTTGTCATCATCTTGATGCCCTGGAAGCAAAGTTGAGGGATTAAGACTATTATATCAAGCCAGAGTATGGTACTATGTGATGACCTTGAGGGATGGGATGGGGTTGGGGGGAGAGGAGGGAGACTCAAGAGGGAGGTAATACCTGTATAATTATAGCTGATTTGCATTGTTGTATGGCAGAAATCAATGCAACATTGTAAAGCAATTTTCCTCCAGTTGAAAAACATTAGCCAAAATGTCATCGGGTGACGAGAGTAACAGTACTTCATAAGAGGACAAGCGACTCACTCACAGAATAGTGTTGAGTATGGTGAGAATTTGAGCGTCAACTGAGTGAGGAACATAAATAGAGGAGACCTTTTATGGAGACCATTATAAGTTCTTTAGTAGCTTTGCATAGGAGAGATGTTGCTGAAATAACCCTCATACAAGGTGGGAACCTTCTTGTCATCGAATCTAACTCCTGACAATAATATCCTGTGGGTCGATTCTGGTCACCACGGCTGAGTTAATATACCCAGGTGTCTTCTCTGTCCTCATGCACCAAGAGGAAAAATGGTGATGTATAGTTAGGATGGCCTAATGTTAAAGCCTGAGCTAATGCAGATTTTAAACCATTTATAACTTCTCTCCCTCTGTCATCCATTCAGCTGGGTCTGGCTGGTCAGTCTTTAATAATGTGTACAGAGGTTGGGCAACGCGGGGAAAACTAAGTACCCAAATCCTGCAATGTTTGGTTAGACCTAGAAATCCTCTTAGTTGTTTGCTTAGGGGAGTGATAAAGCTGGGATTCCTTTAATTTTTTCAGAATCAATCAATATTCCTTCTTTAATATTAAGTGATCTGAATATTTATTCCACAACTGGTTAGCAGAATGGTAGTTTGTTTTTGAAAGTCTTATGCTGCTTAGAAGCTAACAGTCGTAATAGATGGATAGTATTTCTTTGGCAGTCTTGGTGCTCAGTTCTGGAACACAGAAGTAAATCATCTATGTATGGGAATAAAGCAGAGCCATTAGGAAAGTTGTACATCAGCCAAATCAGCTTTAAGTATTTGAGACAAATAAGTAGGGTTTTGGGTATAGTCTTGTAGTATAACCAGCCAGATATATTGACCATATTCCCATGTGAAGGCGAAGAGTTGGTGGCTTTCTTTTTCTACTGGAATATTAAAGAATATACTATATAGAAATAGTTGGTGTCCATTGGAAGGGCTGAGAATGGAGTGTGAGAATAAGCAGGAGTCATAGGGTGGAAAGGAGTAAAAAATTTATTTATAGATCTCAGTTCCTGAACAAACCTACAGTCTTTCCCATTTGGCTTTCTTAACAGAAAAATTGAATGTTACAGCACTGATACAAGGAATTATAAATCTTTTTTCACAGAATTCCTGAATAATAGGTATTATTCCATTTACTGCCTCTGGTCTGATGGATATTCACTGATACTGGGGCCAGACTTGGAATTATCAATACCAGTAGACACTTTAAATTTCCCAGTATCTGAGGAAGAAGATGAAGATTTCTCAAGCACCTATAATAGTAAATGATTAATTTGCCCTTGATTTGTCTGTTTTCATAACCATTTTTTCAGTAATTATGTTCTGATATGATTCTATGTCTTCTAAATCTAAAACTATTTCACATTTATGTGAAAAGCAATATGCACATTATATACCTCTAAAAGGTCTCATCCTGCCAGATGAATTACACCACATTTTAACAAAAGGGAATACATATCTCCCTGTGATAGTATCTAGCAAAAAAGTTACAGGCTATCACTAATCAACCGAGATACCGTACTTAACTTTCTATGTTTCACTTACATCACTTAGCATGATAATCTCTGGGTCCAGTCATGTAGATGCAGATGACATTATTTATTTTTTATGACTAGTTGTCTCTTATATGTATATAACACATCTTCTTTAACCATTACTCTGTGTATGGATATTATTGCTTCCATCCCTTGGTATGGTAAATAGTGCTGCATAAAGTTGGGGTACATGTGTCTTTTCCAATTACAGTTTCCACCGGATTCATGCCCAATATTGAGATTACTGGATCATACAGTACCTTTGTTTTTAGGTTTTTAAGGAACCTTCATCTTGTTCTCTGCAGTGCCTATTATGAGACTGCATTCTTAGCAGAGGCAAAAGAGTGTCCCCTTTGCTCCAGGCCCTCTTCTGTATCTATCCATGGCACACTGTTAGATGTGTATCAAACAGTCAGGAAGAAGGTGATATACCCTTGTCATTTTGATTGTTATTGTTGTTCAGTTGCTTGGTGGTGTGCGGCTAATTGCGACCCCGTGTACTGCAACACTCCAGGCTTCCTATCTCCTGGAGTTTGCTCAAACTCATGTCCATTGAGTTGGTGATGCCATACAACCATTTCATCCTCTGTCATCTCCTCCTCCTCCTGCCTTCATTCTTTCCCAGAATCAGGATCTTTTCCAATGAGTCAGCTCTTTGCATCAGGTGGCCCAAGTATTGGAGCTTTAGTTTCAGCATCAGTCCTTGAGTGAATATTCAGGGTTGATTTCTTTTAGGATTGACCGGTTTGATCTACTTGCAAACCAAGGGACTCTCAAGAGTTTTCTCCAGCACCACAATTTAGAATTCTTTGGCACTCAGCCCTCTTTATGGTCCAGCTCTCCCATCAATACATGACTACTGGAAAAACCATAGCTTTGCCTGTACAGACCTTTGTCAGCGAGTAGTCCCCTGTAGCTGCCCCCCAACCTGCTGACCCCTTGACCGCTGACTGCTGATTGACTCTGTGTCATTACACTAATGTGACATGGAGAAGCATTAGGTCCACAGACCTTAGGTACAGCTAGTGGGAACCACAGCAGGGACTTACAGTGAGTTTTCTTTTTCCTCCTAAGTTGATCACTTTCCATGTATCAGGTCCACCCTTTGAAGTACAGCCCTAGTAGGGTTGGACTTCATATTTGCTGGCATTTTCAGGGGATGCTGCTCTAAAACCACACATTATAGCCTCCCAGATTCCTTTTTTGGGTTGCTCTTTCTAAATCTGTCTATATGGAAACTGAGGGCTATACAAAGTTCTCAAGAAAATTTTAATTATCACTCTTACACATATAAAGCTGGTTACAATATAAATGTGGCTTGGCTTCCTATGACCCTTGCTAGGTCCTCCTTTGTCATTGCAAATGGCATTTTTCCTTCTTTTTGGGTGGCTTTGTGCCTTTCGCTTGTAAATAGGTACCACATGATGTTGTCCATGCGTGTGTCGATTTCCCTCTTGGTTGCTTCCATGTTTTGTCTCTTGGAACTAGTGCAGCCATGAAGGTTGGGGTGTACGTGTCTTTTTCAAGCATAGCTTCCTCTGACGACAGGTCCAAAGATAAGGGGGCCAGATCTTAGGCTGTCAAAGTCTTGAGATTTTTTCAAGCACCGCTCTGCTGTTCTTTACAGTGGGTGTTAACCAACTGACATTCCCAGGGGATGCTGAAGAGAGTTCCCATTTCCCAGGCCCTCTGCAGGGTTCCTGGTTTGCCCACATGTTAATATGGCCCACCCTATGGGCCTGAAGGTGATAATGAGTTGTTGGGTGGTTTCCAGTTTTTATTTTGTTTTGGAAAATAGCCAATTGACATTGTGGTGGTCCTTCTGTGTGGATCGAGAGGGCCTCAGCCTTTCATATGTGTGGATCCCTTCTCCCCAAAATGGCCCTCCCCTCTAGGCCGCCATATGACGTCAAACAGAGTTCAGTGTGCTCCACAGTAGGATTGTCGTGGTCATTTATTTGGAATACAGCCATGTGTACAGTCCTACAAGATATTCTAGAACTAACACCCCTAAAAGATGTCCTTTTCATTATAGGGGACTGGAATGTGAAAGTAGGCAGTCAAGAAATACCTGGGGTAACAGGTAAATTTGTCCTTGGAGTACAGAATGAACCAGGGCAAAGGCTAATAGAGTTCTGCCAAGAGAATTGCATTGGTCATAGCAAACACCCTCTTCCAACAACACAAGAGAAGACTCTACACATGGACATCACCAGATAGTCAATACTGAAATCAGATTGATTATATTCTTTGCAGCCAAAGATGGAGAAGCTCTCTACAGTCAGCAAAAACAAGACCAGGAGATGACTGTGGCGCAGACCATGAACTCCTTAAGGTCAAATTCAGACTTAAACTAGAGAAAGTAGGGAAAACCACTAGACCATTCAGGTATGACCTAAATCAAATCCCTTATGATTATACAGTGGAAGTGACAAATAGATTCAAGGGATTAATTCTGATAGAGTGCCTAATGAACTATGGATGGAGGTTCGTAACACTGTACAGGAGGCAGGGATAAAGACCATCCCCAAGGAAGAGAAATGAATAAAGGCAAAATGATTGTCTGAGGAGGCCTTACAAATAGCTGTGAAAAGAAGAGAAGTGAAAGGCAAAGCAGAAAAGGAAAGATATACCCATTTGAATGCAGAGTTCCAAAGAATAGCAAGGAGAGATAAGAAATTCTAGACAATTTAGAAAGGAGAGTCGACGGGCCTTAAAATGTTTCTTACCTGGTGAGACTGTGGCAAACGTGGTATACTCTAAGTCCCCTACATACAAACCTTCGGGTTGTAAACTTACAAAGATGTGAATGGCCTGTGCATGTCCGATCACATCAGGTGTGAGTGAAATTGCAGCTTGCCCTCCATCTCCTATTGCTGATGTTCCTTCAGCTCTGCCAGCTCCATGTCCTCTCCCTCCTCAACGCCAGCCCTTGTATGCTAGCTGAAACTAGCTACTGTACTTTCTAAGGTACTGTAATGTAAGATTAAAAATGTTTTCTTTAAAAAAGAAAAAAGAAAGCCTTCCTCAGAGATCAATGCAAAGAAATAGAGGAAAACAATAGAATGGTAAAGTCTAGAGAACTCTTCAAGAAAATTAGAAATACTAAGGGAACATTTCATGCCAGTTCAGTTCAGTTCAGTCACTCAGTTGTGTCCGACTCTTTGTGACCCCATGAATTGCAGCACACCAGGCCTCCCTGTCCATCATAAACTCCTGGGATCCACCCAAACCCTTGTCCATTGAGTCGGTGATGCCATCCAGCCATCTCATCCTCTGTCATCCTCTCCTCCTCCTGCCCCCAATCCTTCCCAGCATCAGGGTCTTTTCCAATAAGTCAGCTCTTTGCATCATGCTGCCAAAGTATTGGAGTTTCAGTTTCAACATCAGTCCTTCCAATGAACACCCAGAACTGATCTCCTTTAGGATGGACTGGTTGGATCTCCTTGCAGTCCAAGGGACCCTCAAGAGTCTTTTCCAACACCATAGTTCAAAAGCATCAATTCTTCGGCGCTCAGCTGTCTTTATAGTCCAACTCTCACATCCATGCATGACTACTGGAAAAACCAAGTCTTGACTAGATGGGCCTTTGTTGGCAAAGTAATGTCTCTGCTTTTCAATATGCTATCTACGTTGGTCATAACCTTCCTTCCAAGGAGTAAGCATCTTTTAATTTCATGGCTGAAATCACCATCTGTAGTGATTTTGGAGCCCCCCCAAAATAAAGTCAGCCACTGTTTCCACTGTTTCTCCATCTATTTGCCATGAAGTGATGGGACCGAATGCCATGATCTTGGTTTTCCGATTGTTTAGCTTTAAGCCAACTTTTTCGCTCTCCTCTTTCACTTTCATCAAAAGGCTCTTTAGTTCCTCTTCACTTTCTGCCATTAGGGTGGTGTTATCTGCATATCTGAAGTTATTGATATTTCTCTCAGCAATCTTGATTCAAGATTGTGCTTCATCTAGCCCAGCATTTTTCATGATGTACTCTGCATATAAGTTAAGTAAGCAGGGTGACAATATACAGCCTTGATGTACTCCTTTTCCTATTTTGAACCAGTCTGCTGTTCCATGTCCAGTTCTATTGCTTCCTGACCTGCATACAGGTTTCTCAAGAGACAGGTTAGGTGATCTGGTATTCCCATCTCTTTCAGAATTTTCCACAGTTTATTGTGATCCACACAGTCAAAGATATTGGCATAGTCAATAAAGCAGAAATAGATGTTTTTCTGGACCTCTCATGCTTTTTCAATTATCCAGTAGATGTTGGCAATTAGATCTCTGGTTCCTCTGCCTTCTCTAAATCCAGCTTGAACATCTGGAAGTTCCCGGTTCATGTATTGCTGAAGCCTGGCTTGGAGAATTTTGAGCATTACTTTACTCAAAAGAATTTTGAGTCTTTTGAGTGCAATTGTGCAGTACTTTGAGCATTCTTTGGCCTTGCCTTTCTTTGAGATTGGAATGAAAACTGACCTTTTCCAGTCCTGTGGCCACTGCTGAGTTTTCCAAATTTGCTGGCATATTGAATGCAGCACTTTCACAGCATCATCTTTCAGGATTTGAAATAGCTCAACTGGAATTCCAAAACCTCCACTAGCTTTGTTTGTGGTGATGCTTTCTAAGGCGCACTTGACTTCACATTCCAAGATGTCTGGCTCTAGGTGAGTAATCATACCATCGTGATTATCTGGGTCATGAAGATGTCTTTTCTACAATTATTCTGTGTATTCTTGCCACCTCTTCTTAATACCTTCTGCTTCTGTTAGGTCCATACCATTTCTGTCCTTTATCGAGCCCATATTTGCATGGAAAGTTCCCTTGGTATCTCTAATTTCTTTGAAGAGATCTCTAGTCTTTCCCATTCTGTTGTTTTCCTCTATTTCTTTGCATTGGTCGCTGAGGAAGGCTTTCTTATCTCTCCTTGCTATTCTTTGGAACTCTACATTCAGATGGGAATATCTTTCTTTTTCTCTTTCTCTTTTCGCTTCCCTTCTTTTCACAGCTGTTTGTAAGGCCTCTTCAGGCAGCCATTTTGCTTTTTTGCATTTCTTTTCCATGAGGATCATCTTAATCCCTGTCTCTTGTACAGTGTCACGAACCTCCGTCCACAGTTCATCAGGTACTCTGTCTATCAGATCTAGTCCCTTAAATCTATTTCTCACTTCCACTGTATAATCATAAGGGATTTGATTTAGGTCATACCTGAATGGTCTAGTGATTTTCCCTACTTTCTTCAATTTCAGTCTGAATTTGGCAATAAAGAGGTCATGATCTGAGCCATAGTCAGCTCTCCGTCTTGTTTTTGCTGACTGTAGGGAGCTTCTCCATCTTTGGCTGCAAAGAATATAATCAGTCTGATTTTGGTGTTGACCATCTGGTGATGTCCATGTGTAGAGTCTTCTCTTGTGCTGTTGGAAGAGGGTGTTTGCTATGACCAGTGCGTTCTCTTGGCAAAACTCTATTAGCCTTTGCCCTGCTCATTCTGGATGGGCACAATAAAGGACAGAATGGTATAGACCTAACAGAAGCAGAGGTTATTGAGAACAGGTGGCAAGAATACACAGAAGAACTATACAAAAAAGATCCTCACAACCCAGATAATCACGATGGTGTGCTTTATTGACTATGCCAAAGCCTTTGACTGTGTGGACCACAATAAACTGTGGAAAATTCTGAAAGAGATGGGAATACCAGAGTACCTGACCTGCCTCTTGAGAAACCTGTATGCAGATCAGGAAGCAACAGTTAGAACTGGACATGGAACAGCAGACTGGTTCAAAATAGGAAAAGGAGTACATCAAGGCTGTATATTGTCACCCTGCTTATTTAACTTTTATGCAGAGTACATCATGAAAAATGCTGGGCTGGATGAAGCACAAGCTGGAATCAAGATTGCCGGGAGAACTATCAATAACTTCAGATATGCAGATAACACCACCCTAATGGCAGAAAGTGAAGAGGAACTAAAGAGCCTTTTGATGAAAGTGAAAAAGGAGAGTGAAAAAGTTGGCTTAAAGCTCAACATTCAGAAAACTAAGATCATGGCATCTGGTTCCATCATTTCATGGCAAATAGATGGAAAAACAGTGGAAACAGTGACAGACTTTGTTTTTTGAGGTTCCAAGATCACTGCAGATGGTGACTGTAGCCATGAAGTTAAAAGACGCTTGCTCCTTGGAAGAAAAGTTATGATCAACCTAGACAGCATATTAAAATGCAGAGACATTACTTTGCCAACAAAAGTCAGTCTAGTCAAGGCTATAGTTTTACCAGTAGTCATGTATGGATGTGAGAGTTGGACTATTAGGACAGCTGAGTGCCAAAGAATTAATGCTTTTGAACTGTGGTGTTCGAGAAGACTCCTGAGAATCCCTTGGACTGCAAGGAGATTCAACTAGTCCATCCTAGTGGAAATCAGTCCTGAATATCCATTGGAAGGGCTGATGTTGAAGCTGAAACTCCAATACTTTGGCCACCTCATGTGAAGAGCTGACTCATTGGAAAAGACCTTGATGCTGGGAAAGATTGAGGGCAGGAGGAGAAGGGGACGGCAGAGGATGAGATGGCTGGATGGCATCACTCATTCAATGGACATGAGTTTGGGTGGAGTCCGGGAGTTGGTGATGGGCAGGGAGGCCTGGGGTGCTGCAGTCCACAGGTTTGCAAAGAGTAGGACCCAACTGAGCAGTGAACTAATATGTATAGTCGATGCCAGCTCCCTAAGGATCCTGCCTCCCCTCATACCCCGTTATTCCCCTGTGGCAACCATTCTAGTGGATGGACTTACTTTGTGTATGTGTGCAAGTCTAGTGCCCCCAAAGCACAGCGGTCCCTGTGGCTGGAAGAGCTCTGAAAAGTCATGGAGTCTCCATCTCTCCCGGGGCAGGGTTGCCACCTCCAACCTCTTTCCGAAAGATTTGTCACAGAATGGGTGTCAGCAGCCTCAGCTGGGCAGAATTGTGTGTGTATGTGAGTCTGTCTGAGTTTTGTAAATATGTTCATTTGTATGATTTCTTTTAGGGTGCCACATATAAGGCCTATCATCAGATATTGTTTTTGCCATCTGTCTTTGTTCCCTCAGTATGTCAGTCTCTGGGTCCATCCACGTGGCTGCAAATGGCATATTTTCATTTCTTTTAATGGCTGAGTAGCATTCCCCTGTATTCGTGTTCTCCATGTTCCTGGTCCATTCTCTGTCGATGGACATTATGGTTGTTTCCATGTCGTGGCTGTTCTAAGTAAGGCTGCAGTGAACTTTTCAGTCCCTGCGTCTTTCTCAAGTAGACGTCGCTCCATAAATAAACCTCCTTATATATCAAAATAATCGGGGGATTTCTGGGTCAGAAGCTCTCTCTGTCTTTAGGATTGTCTTTAGCTCTTTGTCTTTGCTGTTCTCCACTGTGGCTGTTACCTATTTACTGCAGAGGCACAGGAGATTTCCTTTTCTTCCAGGTCCTCTCTTGCATTCATTGTTTGCAGCCATTTTGATGATGGCCAGTGTGTCGTCTTTGAGGTGATACCTCTTTGATTTGCAGTTTTCTAGGGATGAGCCATGGAGAGGGGTGTTTTATCTGATGGGAGTTCTTTTTTTTCTCCCCATGTACGAGGTTTGTGAAATTTACCCTTTGAGAATGGCTTCTGGAAAGGCTGCCCTGCTTCAGACTGTCGTTTGATGACCCACCTCAGGCCAGTCACCACTGGCTGCTGGAGTCAATGTCAGCCCCACAGAATAGGTGGGTTTTGCGGTTGTTACCAGAGACGGCCACAAGGTGGCAGCACCGGGTCATCCCCGTGTGTGCTCAAGGGGCAGCCGGGCCTCGGTGAAAGTCCTCTTCTCCCAGTCACCCTTCACCCTCTCCTCCCCCTCTTCCCACCAGTCCCAAACCCTGGAATTTTGCCCGGCTGAGGCTGCTGTCATCCCAATCTGCGGCAAATGTTTAGGAAGGAGGCTGTAGGTGGCAACCCTGCTCCGGGAGAGGTGGAGACCCCATGACTTTTTGAAGCCCTTCCAGCCACAGGGACTACTGTCCTTTGGACGCACTCGACTGGTTTTAGCTCTGGAGGGTGGGCCCCCATTTGGAGATTGTGGTTCCATTCCAGGGGACAAACACAACAGGCCCAGTGAGGGCTCAGTTTCTGGCACAAGCTTCTTAGCTCCCTCAGACCCATACCATGCAGCCCTGGGTCCCAAGGATGCTAGGGGTGCAGGCATGGGACCCCAGCCCAGGTCAACAAGCCTCAGCAGGACATAGTAGGCTTTCCAATTATGTGCCAAATCAACGTTTCTTTTGTATGGCTTAGCGTAGATTCTCCATGATGTGTGTGGTCATGGGAACAGCAATTTCAGGTCCACAGAGATGTATATGTAGTCTTTTCGGGCATTTTGCCCGTCTGTCTGGGTTGTACAGGAGGATGAGTAGGGTTCCCCGTCCTTATCTGTAGGTCCTCGTGGAGGCCAGTTTTTAATATCGATATGTCTGTGATGATCCAAACCCCTGATGGATTCCCCTCTGAGGTTTCTCCAGTCGGAACACCAAGTGGGTTTTCAGTGTGAGTCTTTGTAAGTAGGACTGCAGTGAACTTGGTGGTGCCTGTGCCTTTTTCAAATAGACTTTTCTCCCTTGATAAGCCTCCATATGTGAGCCCAGTCGGGGGATTGCCGCATTAGAAGCTATCTCTGTCTTTAGGATTGGAAGGACCCTCTATGATTTCTGTGGCTGTTACCTATTTATTGCAGAGGCACAGGAGGGTTCCGTTTTTTCCAGGTCCTTTCTTGCCTTCATTGTTTGCAGCCGTTTTGATTATTGCCATTATGTGGGCTTTCAGGTGATACCTTTTTGCGGCTTTGATTTGCAGGTTTCTAATGATGAGCCCTGGAGAGAACCATTTTATGTCATGAAGTTTTAGGTTTTTTTCATATATGAAAAAAACCGAAATTGGCTCCTGGAAAGCCCGTGCTGTTTCAAATTGTTATTCAATGACCCATGTCAGGCCAGCCTTTGAGGGCTGGAGTCTTTTCCTGCCCCGCAGGCCTTGAGAATTTGAAGTGCCGCGAGGCAGGGGTTTTCAAGTTGCTGTTACCAGAAACGGCCACACCGCGGCAGCACTGGGTCATTCCCATTTGTGCTCGAGGGGCGCCTGGGCCTCCGTGAAAGTCGTCTCCCGCCGTTACCCTTCACCCTCCCCTGCCCCACTTCCCACCGATCCCAAGCCCTGAAATTTTACCTGACTTGGGTGTTGTCCTCGGAAGTGGGGCAAATCTTTAGGAAGGAGGCTGGAGGTGGCACACACACACACACACACACACACCCGGTACGGGAGAGGTGGAGCCCCCAGGATGAGTCTTCCAGGGAGAGGTGGAGCCCCCAGGATGAGTCTTCCAGGGCAGAGGCCACCGTCCTTCGGGTGCACTAGACTTGGTTTAGCTCCTGAGTTCAGGCCACCGCCTGGAGAATGCGGTTTCATCGCGACTGGACACACAGGACAGGGCCAATGGGTGCTCAGTTTCTGGCATCAGCTTCTCAGCTTCCTCAGCCCCAGGAACTTGTAACCTTGCGTCTCAAGGCTGCTCGGGGTGCAGGCATGGGACCTTAGCCCGGGGTCACCGAGGTCTCAGCAGAATCCAGTAGGCTTTCCATTTTCATACGTATGCATCCCTTCTCCCCCAAACTGCCCTCCCATCCAGTCTGGGACATGATGCGACCAAGTTCCCTGTGTTCCACAGTAGGACCTTGTTGGTACAGAGCTGTGTACATTTGATGCCAACTCACTAACGATTCTGCCTCTCCCCTCAACCCCAGTTATTCCACTGTGGAAACCATAAATTCATTTTGCATGTCTGTGAGTCTGTCTTGGTTTTGTAATTATGTTCATTTGTTTCATTTCTTTTTGGATGACACATACAAGGGATGTCATTGGATATATTGCTTTTTCCATCTGCCTTATTTTGCTCAGGAGGAGAATCTCTGGGTGTATCCACATGGCTGCAAATGGCGTATTTTCTTTCTTTTTAATGACTCTGTAACATTCTCTCGCATATGTGTCCCACACCTTCCTGGTTAATTCATCCTTCGATAACATTACTGTTGCTTCCATGTTGCGGCTGTTGTAAGCAGGACTGCAGTGAACTTTGCGATGCATCTGTGTATCTCTGTTACGGTTTCCTCCATTTATAAGGCTCCCTATATTAGCCTAGTAGGGGGGTTGCTGGATCAGAAGCTCTCCCTGTCTTTATGTTTGGAAGGACCCTCTGTGCTCTTCTCCACAGACTTGTCCAGCAGAGGCATAGGAGGGTTCCACATTCTTCCAGGTTCTCTCTTGCATTTATTATTGGCAGTCGTTTTGATGACGGCCATTGTGTGGGCATACCTGTTTGCCGCTTTGATTCGCAATTTTCTAAGACTTAGCCATACAGTTGACCATTTTATGTGATGGACTTTTTATGTACGAAGTAATTCACCCCTTGTGTAATTTACCCCTTGAGACTGGCTTCTAGAAAGCCTGCCCTGTTTCTAATTGTTATTCAGTGACCCACCTCTGGCCAGTTGTTGAGGGTCGCAGTCACCTCCAGTCCCACCGGCCTTGTGAGCTTGAAGTTGATTGTTGCAGGCATTTCGCAGTTGTTACTACCAGAAATGGCCACAAGGCGGCAGCACTAGATCATTCCCATGTGTGCTCAAGGGTACTGGGGCCTCCGGGAATGTCCTCTTTACCATTACCCTTCCCTTACCCCTGCCCACTTTCCACCAGTCCCAAGCACTGGAATTTTGCCTGACTTGGGTGCTGTCATCCAGAAGTGGGGCAGGTCTTTAGGAAGGAGGCTGGAGGTGGCACCCCCCAATCCCGGGAGATGCCCCCAGGACTTTTCAGCTCTTCCCCTGCAGGGTCCACCGTCCTTTGGGTGCAATAGACTCGGTTTAGCTCCTGAGGGCAGGCCACCGTCTGGAGATTGTGGTTTCATCCCGAGGGGACAAACACAACAGGTTCAATGGGGGCTCTGTAATCCAGAGGGGCTAGATTTTAGGAAGGAGGCTGGAGGTGGGAACCCTACCCCTGGGAGAGGTGGTCACCCCATGACTTTTCAGAGCTCCTCCAGCCACAGGATCCACCATCATTTGGGTGCACTTGACTCACTCTAGCTCTGGAGGATGGATCCCTGTCTGGAGATTGTGGTTTCATCCCGAGGGGACAAACACGACAGGCCCAGTGGGGGTTCAGTTTCAGGCACCAGCTTCTCAGCTCCATCAGCCTCAGGACTGTGCAGCTTTGAGTCTCAAGAACCTACTAGGGGTGCAGGCATGGGACCTCAGCCTGAGGTCACTGAAGTCTCAGAAGAATACAGTAGGCTTTCCATTTTGTGTGGCCAAATGAATGTTTGTTTTGTATTGGTCCATAGACTCAGGTTCAAACCCTGAGTTGGGAAGACCCTCTGGAGAAGGAAATGGCAACCCACTCAAGTATTCCTGCCTGGAGTATCTGATGGACAGAGAAGCCTGCCAGCCTACAGTCCATAGGGTTACAAAGAGTAGGACACGACTGCAGTGACTTAGGAGGCATTGTGGATACTCCATGTTGTGTGTGGTTATTGGACAGAAACTTGATTCAGATCCACAGAGATGTACATATAGCCTTTTCAGGTGCTTTGGCCGTCTATCTGGGTTGTCCAGAGGGGTGAGTAGAGTTCCCTGTCCTCTCCTGTGGGTTCTCGTGGAGGCCTGTTTTTATATCCTTATGTGAGTGTGTCAGTGATAAACCAAACTCCTGATGGATTCCCCTCTGAGGTTTGCCTGTCAGAAGACCAAGTAGGTTTTGAGGGTGTGAGTCAGTGTCCCTTTTCTCAGTGAGTTGATGTGAATGAATTTTGAGCTTCCTCCTGGAAGTGATACAGTGTGATATTCGTCTTGTTCTGTCTGACTGGCTTGGCTTCCTGGGGTCCTCGCTAGGTCCTTCTTTGTCGCTGCCAGTGGCCTTCTTTCCTCCTTTTCAGGTGACTTGTGCCTTCCCCCCGTATGTATTTACCACATCATGTTGTCCAGGCCTGTGTCAATTTCCCTCCTGGTTGCTTCCATGGTTTGGCTCTTGAAAACAGTGCTGCCATGAAAGTTGCGGTGCAAGTGGCTTTTCAAGTATAGTTTCCTCTGGCAACAGGCCCAAGGATGGGGGTGCCAGAGCTTAGGACATGGCTGTCTTGAGCTTCTCAGGCCCCACTCTGCTGTTCTTCACAGTGCTGTTAACCAGTTGATTTTCCCAGGGGAGGCAGAAGAAGGCTCCCTTATCTAAGATCCTCTTCAGGGTTTCTGGTTTGCCCACTTGTTGACAGTGCCCATCCTGTGTGCTCAAAGATAAAGCTGAGTTTTTGGGTGTTGTTTCCAATTTTTATATTGTTGGGGAAAATAGCCAATTGACATTGTGTTGGTCATTTCAGGTGGACTGTAGAGGGCCTCAGCCATCTGTATATGTGCATCCCTTTTCCCCCAAACTGCCCTCCTGTCCAGTCTGCCACATGATGCTAAGCTGAGTACCCTGTGCTCCCCAGTAGGACCTTGCTGGTCATTTTTAAAATAGAGCTGTCTATACCCATTAATGCCAACTTCCTAACAAATCTGACCACCCACCTAGGACAGTCCCCTGCCCCTATTATTCCACTGTGGCAATCATAACATCATTCTGGCTGTGTACCATTTTGTCTCTGTTTTGTAAATATGCTCATTTGCGTGATTTCTTTTTGATGCTGCATATAAGAGATGTCATCAGATATCCTGCTATTTTTTGTCTGCCTTAGATCAATCTGCGTGACAATCTCTGGGTCCATCCACGAAGCTGCAAGTGGCATATTTTCACTGTTTCTAATGGCTGATGAACATTCCCTTGTATACATGTCACCCGTGTTCCTTGTCCATTCGTGTGTCGATGGACATTATGGTTGCTTCCATGCTGTGGCTATTTTAAGTAGGGTGGCAATGAACTTTGAGGTGCCTGTGTCTTTCTCAATTAGACTTTTGTCCATTGCTAAGCCTCTGTATTTGAAGCCAATCGGGACTGTAGGATCAGAAGCTATCTCTGTCTCTAGGATTGGAAGGACCCTCTAGGCTGTTCTCCACGGTGGCTGTTACCTATTTACTTCTCCTAGCAGAGGCATAGGAAGGGTCCCTTATTCAGGTTCCCTTTTGCATTCATTGTTTGGAGCCATTTTGATTATGACCATCGTGTGGGCTTCGAGGTGATATATGTTTCCTGTTAGGTTTACTATTTTCAAAGATTAGTCATCAAGACGATTTTTATGTGATGGAGTTTTTTTCTTTTTTAATGTGTAAGATGTGTGAAATTTACCCTTTGAGATTATCTTCTGGAAAGCCTGTCTTGTTTCAAATTGTTTTTCGATGAACCACCTCTGGCCAATCGTTAAGGTTTGGAGTCCTTTCCAGCCCAAGGCTTTTTGAGTTTGAAGTTCCCAGCAGCAGGGGTTTTGAAGTTGTTGTTACCAGAAATACCCACAAGGCGACAGCACCGGGCCATTCCCCTCTGTGCTCAAGGGGCACTCGGGCCTCGGTAAGTCTTCTCCCCATTACCCTTCACCCACCCCTGCCCCACTTCCCACAAGTCCCAAGCCCTGGAATATTGTCCAGCTGAGGGTGCTGTCATCCCGCAGTGGGGTGAATCTTTAGGAAGGAGGCTTGGAGGTGGGAACCCTGTCCTTGGGAGAGTGGAGACTGCATGACTTTTCAGAGCTCTTTCAGCCACAGGGTCCATCATTGTTCGGGGGCACTAGACTTGGTTTAGCTCTGGAGATTGTGGTTTCATCCTGAGAGGACAACCACGACAGGTCCAGCGGGCTCAGTTTCTGGCACCAGCTTCTCAGCTCCCTCCGCCCCAGGAACGTGCAGACTTGGGTCCCGAGGCTGCTAGGGGTGCAGGCATGGGACCCAGCAGGGGGTCACTGGGGCCTCAGCAGAATCCATGTGGGCTTTCCATGTATGTGCCAAATGAATGTCTCTTTTGTATGGTCTAGGGTGGATTCTCCATGTTGTGTGTGGTTATGTGAACAGCAACTTGATTCAAGTCCACAGAGACGTATATGTAGTCTTTTCAGGCACTTTGCCCGTCTGTCTGGGTTGTACAGGGCGATGGGTAGGGTTCCCCGTCCTCTCCTGTAGGTCCTGGTGGAGGCCTCTTTTTATATCTGTATGTGAGTGTGTCTGTGATGAACCAGACTCCTCATGGATTCCCGTCTGAGGTTTCTCCAGTCGGAACTCCAAGTGGGTTTCAGTGTGTGAGTCAGTGTCTCTTTTCTCAGTGAGCTGATGTGAATGAATTTTGAGCTTCCTCCTGGAAGTGATACATATGATGTTGGTCTTCCTCTGACTGGCTTGGCCTCCTGGGGTCCTCCCCAGGTCCTTCTGTGTCGCTACCAATGGCATTCTTTCCTCCTTTTTGGATGGCTTTGTGTCTTCCTCTTGTAAACATGTTCCACATCCTGTTGTCTGTGCATGTGTTGATTTCCCTGTTAGTTGCTCCCATATTTTGTCTCTTGGAAGTCGTGCTGCCATAAGGTTGGGATGCATGTGTCTTTTTCAAGTATAGTTTCCTCGGCAACAGCCCAAGGATGAGGGTGCCCGACCCTGGGCCACGGCTGTCCCCCTTGCTCTTTACTGTGGCTGCTAACCAGCTGACCTCTGCAGCGGAGGCATTTTGGGTTCCCTCTTCCCAGGCTCTCTGTAGGTTTCGTTGTTTGTCCATGTGTTACTGAACCTACCCTGTCAGCTGCCAGGTGATATTGAGTTGCAGGAGTTTGTTTCCAACTTTTATTTTGTGTTGGAAAATTTCCAATTGACATTGTGGTGATTCAGACTCCTGATGGAATCCCCTCTGAGGTTTGTCTGTTGGAAATCCCAGTGGGTTTTCAGTGTGTGAGTCGGGGTGTCTTTTCTCAGTGAGTTGATATGAAAGCATTTTGAGCTTCCTCCTGGAAGTGATACCGTGTGATATTGGCCTTGCTCTGTCTGGCTGGCTTGGCTTCCTGGGGTCCTCGCTAGGTCCTTCTTTGTCGCTGCCAATGGCCTTCTTTCCTCCTTTTCGGGTGACTTGTGTCTTTCCCTGTGTGTTTGTACCACATCGTGTTGTCCAGGCCTGTGTCCATTTCCCTGTTGGTTGCTTCTGGGGTTTGGCTCTTGGAACTAGTGCGCCATGAAGGTTGGGGTGCATGCGTCTTTTTCAAGTGTAGTTTCCTCTGGCGACAGGCCCAGAGATCGGGGTGCCAGATCTTAGGCCATCGCTGTCTTGAGGTTTCTTAGGCTCTGCTCTGCTGTTCTTTAGGGACGTTGTTAACCAACTGACATTCCCAGTGGAGGCAGAAGAGGCTTCCCTTTTCCCAGCCCTCTTCAGGGTTCCTGGTTTGCCCACACGTGGATGGTGCCCATCCCGTGTGCTCAAATGTGATACTGAGTTGTTGGGTGTTGTTTCCAATATCTATTTTGTATTGGAGAATAACCCTATGACAGTGACGTGGTCGTTCCAGGTGAACAGCAGAGGGTCTCAGTTGTCCATATATGTGCAAACCTTTTCACAAAACTGCCCTCCCATCCAGGCTGCCACATGAGGTCAAGCAGAGTTCTCTGTGCTTCACAGTAAGAATTTGTTGGTCATTTATTTTAAATAGAGCTGTGTGTACACATTGAGCCACCTCCCTAACGATCCGGCCCCCACCCCGATCACCCCATTTCCTCTCCGTGGCAACCTTAAGTTCATTCTGGATATCTGTGAGTCTGTCTCAGTTTTTAATATGCTCATTTGTATGATTTCTTTTTGGGTGCCACATATAAGGGATGTCATCGGATATATCACTTTTTCCCTTAGTTCCCTCAGTATGTCAGTCTCTGGGTCCATCCACGTGGCTGCAAATGGCATATTTCCTTCTTTTTAATGGCTGAGTAGCATCCCCTTGTATATGTGTCCCTGTTCCTGGTCCATTCATGTGCCGGTGGACCTTATGGTTGCTTCCATGTCGTGGCTGTTGGAAGCAGGGCTGCACTGAACTTTGTGGTGCCTGTGTCTTTCTCAGTTAGACTTTTCTCCTTTGATGAGCCTCCATATATGAGCCCAGTTGGGGGATAGCACATCAGAAGCTGTCTCTGTCTTTAGGACTGGAAGGACCCTCTATGCTTTGTCCACCGTGGCTGTTAGCTATTTACTGCAGAGGCATAGGAGGGTTCCGGTTTTTCCAGGTCCTTTCTTGCCTTCATTGTTTGCAGCTGTTTTGATTATTGCCATTATGTGGGCTTTCAGGTGATACCTCTTTGCCGCTTTGATTTGCAGTTTTTGAATGATGAGCCCTGGAGAGAACCATTTTATGTCATGAAGTTTTTTTTTTTTTTTTTTTCATGTGTTAAACTGAAGTTGCTCAGTTGTGTCCAATTCTTTGCAACCCCATGAACTGTAGCCTACCAGGTTCCACCGTCCATGGGATTTTCCAGGCAAGAATACTGGAATGGGTTGCCATTGCCTTCTCCAGGGGATCTTCCCTAGCCAGGGATTGAAACCCGGGTCTCCTGCATTGTAGGCAGAAGCTTTACCATCTGAACCACCAGGGAAGTCATGTATGGGGTGTGTTAAATTTACCTTTGAGACTGGCCTCTGGAAAGCCGGTGCTGTTTCAAATTGTTATTCGATGACCCACCTCAGGCCAGTCTTTGAGAGCTGGAGTCTTCCTGCCCCGCAGGCCTTGAGAATTTGAAGTGCCCAGAGGCAGGGGTTTTCAGGTTGTTGTTACCGGAGACGGCCACAAGGTGGCAGCACTGGGGTCATCCCCGTGTGCGCTCAAGGGGCAGCTGGGCCTCCCAGTTACCCTTCACCCTTCCCTGCCCCACTTCCCTCCAATCCCAGGCCCTGGAATATTGTCCGGTTCAGGGTGCTGTCATCCTGCAGTGGGACAAATCTTTAGGAAGGAGACTGGAGTTGGGAACCCTGCCCCCAAGAGAGGTGGAGACCCCATGACTTTTCAGATCTCTTCCACCACGGGGTCCACCATCGCTTGGATGCGCTAGACTTGCTTTAGCTTCTAGTGTGTGGCTGCCTGGCATCCTCCCTAGGTCCTCCTTTGTCATTGCAAATGACATTCTTTCCTCCTTTTTGGATGCCTTGTGCCTTTCCCTTGTACGTATGTCTACATCATGTTGCCCAGGCCTGCGTCGATTACCTTGTTGGTAGCTTCCATGTTTTGTCTCTTGGAATTAGTGCTGCCATGGAGGCTGGGGTGCATGTGTCTTTTTGAAGTATAGTTTGAAGATCTGATTTAGCCCTGGAGGGCAAGGCCCCATCTGGAGATTGTGGTTTCATCATGAGGGGACAAACATGACTGGTCCAGTGGGGGGCTCAGTTTCAGGCACAAGCTTCTTACCTTCCTAGCCCCAGGACCGTGCAGCCTTGGGTCTCGAGCCTGCTAGGAGTGCAGGCTTGGGACATCCTAGGTCCCCGAGGCCTCAGCTGAATCCAGTAGACTTTTCATTTTATGTGTGAAATCAGTGTTTCTTTTTTAATTGGACTAGAGTGGATTCTCCATGTTGTGTGTGGTTATGGGAACAGCAACTTGATTCAGGTCTACAGAGATGTATATGTAGTCATTTCTGGCACTTTGCCTGTCTGTCTGGGTTGCACAGGGCAATGGGTAGGGTTCCCCGTCCTCTCCTGTAGGTCCTCGAGGAGGCCTGTTTTTATATCTGTATGTGCATGTGTCTGTTCAGACTCCTGATGGATTCCCCTTGGAGGTTTCTCCAGTTGGAACTCCCAGTGGGCTTTCAGTGTGAGTCGGTGTCTCTTCTCTCAAATTTTGAGCTTCCTCCTAGAAGTGATATCGTATAATATTGGTCTGGCTCTGTCTGACTGGCTTGGCTTCCTGGGCTCCTCCCTAGGTCCTTCTTTGTCACTGCCGATGGCATTCTTTCCTTTTGTTTGGATGGCTTTGTGCCTTTCCCATGTATGTTTGTACCACATTGTGTTGTTCAGGCCTGTGTCCATTTCCCTGTTGGTTGCTTCCATGGTTTGGCCCTTGGAAGCAGTGCTGCCATGAAAGTTGGGGTGCACGTGGCTTTTTCGAGTATAGTTTCCTCTGGCAACAGGCCTGAGGATGTGTGCTCCATATCTTAGGCCGTATCTTTCTTGAGGTTTCTCAGACACTGCTCTGCTGTTCTTTACGGTGGGTGTTAACTAACTGACATTCCCAGGGAAGGCAGAAGAGCGTTCCCTTTTCCCACTCCCTGTGGGCTCGAAGGTGATAATGAGTCGTTGGGTTTTGTTTCCAATTTTTATTTTGCTTGGGAAAATAGCCAATTGACATTGTGGTGGTCTTTCCATGTGGATCACGAGGTTCTCAGCCTTTCATATGTGTGCATCCCTTCGCCCCAAAACGGCCCTCCCCCCATGTGGCCACATGACGTCAAACAGAGTTCAGTGTGCTCCACGGTACGACCATGTGGGTCATTTATTTTGAATAGCGCCACGTGTACAGTCGATGCCAGCTCCCTAAGGATACTGGCTCCCCACACCCCCCATTATCCGCCCATGGCAATCATAAGTTTATTCTGTATGTGTGTGAGTCTGTCTTGGTTTTGTAAATATGTTCATTTGTATGATTTTTTTTGGATGCCACATATAAGGCATGTCATCAGATATATATATTTTTTCCATCTGTCTTAGTTCCCTTAATATGTCAGTCTCTGGGTCCATCTACGTGGCTGCAAATGGCATATTTCCATTCTTTTTAGTGGCTGAGCAGCATTCCATCCTATATGTGTCCCCCATGTTCCTGGTCCGTTCAGTGTTGATGTCCATTGTGGCTGCTTCCTTGTCATGGCTGTTGTACGTAGGGCTGCAGTGAACTTTGCGGGGCCTCTGTCTTTCTTAATTAGACTTTTCTCCCTTGGTAAGCCTCCAAATATGAGCCTAACTGGGGATTGCAGGATCAGAAGCTCTCTCTGTCTTTAGGATTGGACGGCCCCTCTATGCTGTTCTCCCCTGCGGCTCTTACCTATTCATTTCTCCCAGCAGAGGCACAGGAGTGTTCCCTTTTATCCAGGTCCTCTCTTGGTTTCATCGTTTGCAGCTGTTTTGATGGTGGCTTTTGTGCGAGCTTCGAGCTTATTCTTTGCTGCTTTGATTTGCAGTTTTCTAGGGATGAGCCATGGAGAGGAGTATTTTATCTGATGGAGATTTTTTTTTCTCTCTCCATGTACCAAGTTTGTTATATTTACCCTTTGAGATTTGCTTCTGGAAAGCCTGCCCTGTTTTGAACTGTGATTCGTTGGCCCACCTCAGGCCAATCTTTGTGGGCCGGAGTCATTTCCAGCCCCACAGTCCTTGTGAATTTCAAGTTCCTAGAGGCAGGGTTTTCAAATTGTTGTTACCAGAAAGGGCCACAAGGCGGTAGCACTGTATCATTCCCACGTGCTCAAGGGGCACCTGGGCCTCAGTGAATGTCTTCTCCCCACCTTACCCTTCACCCTCCCCTGCCCCACCTCCCACCATCAGCAAGCCCTGGAATTTTGCCTCGCTTCGGTGCTGTCATCCGGAAGTGGGGCAAGTCTTTAGGAAGGAGGCTGGAGGTGGGAACCCCGCCCTGGGAGAGGCTGAGACTCCTTACCTTTTAACAGCTCTTCTAGCCACAGGGTCCACAATCCTTTGGGTGCACCAGACTTGCTTTAGCTCTGGGCGGCGGACCCCCATCGGGGACTGTGGCTTCATCCAGTGGGGAGAAACATGACAGGTCCAGTGGGGGCTCAGTTTCAGGCAGAAGTTTCTCAGCTCCCTCAGTCCCACGACCATGCAGCCTTGGATCTCAAGGCTACTAGGGGTGCAAACATGGGACCCCAGTCCAGATCATTGAGCCTTCAGCAGAATCCAGAAGGCTTTCCATTTATGTGCCAAATGAATGTCTCTTTTGTATTGGACTAGACTGGATACTCCATATTGTGTGTGGTTAGCAGAAGAGTAACTTCATTCAGGTCCACAGAGATGCAATTGGAAATAATTGCTTTTTCCACCTACCTTATTTTGCTCAGTATGACAATCTGTGGGTCTGTCCTGCTAGCTGCAAATGGCATATTTTCCTTCTTTTTAGTGGGTGAGTAGCATTGCCTCTTACATGTGCCGCATTTTCCTGGTCCACTCTCTACGGGTGGATGTTATGGTTGCTTCCATGTCGTGGCTGCTGTTAGTCAGGCTTCAGTCTTTGATTATTCCCAACTCCTGATGGATTCCCCTCCCTGATGCTTCCCCATTCGGAACACCAAGGTGGTTTTCACATTCTCCGTGTCTGAGTTCCTTCCCTTAATGTGATCTCTGCTATGTCCTGGCATGTTGGTACAAATGACATTCTTTGCTTCATCTTTATTTCTGAGTAAGTTTGTTTTGTGTATATGTACCACATCTTCCCATTCATCTTTTGATATATGTGTTTCCATGTCTTGACTTTTGGAAGCGGCTCTGTAGTGAACATTGGTTTGCATGTATTGTTTTGCATCATGGTTACATCTGCCAAGTGAAAGTGTGAGGTCATATGAGAGTCTATTTTAGTTTTTTGTCAGAAGTCTCCGTGCTGTTCTCCATCGTGGAGTACCAGTTTAGATTTTCACCAGCAGTGTAGGATGATTCTCTTCTCTCCACACCCTCCCCAGCATTTTTGGTTGTTGATTTTTTGGTGACAGCCATTTAAATTGATGTGATGTCCCATGTCACTGTAATTTTGACTTGCATTTGTTTGATACTTAGTGATCTTAAACATCTTTTCATATGCCTCTTGACCATGTTTTCTTTGGGAAAAAAAAATCTATTTAGATCTTGTGCCATTTCGTGATTGGGTTGTTTGTTTTCATGCTGTTTAGTGCTGTGAATCATTTGTCAGCTTTTGAGACTCATCCCTTGTTGGTCACATCATCTGGGAGTATTTTCTCCCCATCTGTCAGTTGTCTTTTCATTTTGTTTAATTTTTCCTTTGCTGTTCAAGTGCGTTTAAGTGGGTCCCATTTATTTATTTTTGTTTCCATTTCCTTTATTCTAAGAAATAGATCAAAAAGATATCCTTTGATTTATGTCCCAGAATGTCATGCCTGTGTTTTTCTGTAGGAGTTTTATAGTGTCTGATCTCACATGTAGGTCTTCAATCCATTTTGAGCTCAATTTTGTGTATCATGTTAAAGAGTGATCTAATTGCTTTTTTTTTACTTGGAGCTGTTCTGATTTCCCAGCATCATTTGTCGAAGATCTCACTAATTGAAGGTTACTGGAGTTTTTGGTGATGACATGTTTCCTTGATCCTTGGTGTTCCTCATTGCTGCTTTTGCATTTGAAGTAAGCAGATACCTCCTTAAGCCCTGACTTGTTGCATTCAGGTGGGGTCTAGAGTTTGTTGGTCACATTACATCAGAGGTTTACTTCTACCTTGTATGGGTACTCATGCTCCACACTCTTGTTCCCTCTTTTGGCAGGATTCTTAAGCCTATGTAGCTTCTCTGGGATTTGGTTTATTAGACAACATTATTGAAAAAATAATCAACTTGTGTAAACTCTTAACAATTATATTTTAGGAAAGTGTGTATACATGAAAACATATGCATATAATTTTACATGAGTGGATAACATAATTATGATCATGTTATACACATCTTTTTAAACTGCTCTCTTTATTTTTCTTTTCTTTATTAGATTGGCTACCCTTCTTCCCCCATCCCACCAAAGCCCTGTTTTCCTTTCCACATAATTCATATTAACACCTTTGAATATTCCTATTTGTATTTTCTCCATATTTCTTATATGTATGCTCATTCACTAAGTCGTGTCTGACTCTGCAACCCCACAGACCGTAGCCCACCAGGCTCCTCTGTCCATGGGATTTTCCAAGCAAGAATGCTGGAGTGCGTTGCCATTTCCTACTCCAGGGGAACTTCCCAACCCAAGGATTGAATCTGCGTCTCCTGCATTGCAGGCAGTTTCTTTACCACTGAGCCACCTGGGAAGTCCCATGTTTCTTGTGTACTTCTATGCAATAATATGATCACATACATGTATGTGTGACATTCAAAATATGTAGCACAAATAAGCACAGTGGCAACCAATGAGAATAAACACTAGCTGAAACACCAGTGGCTCTATCAGTGTGTGCTGACCGCATGCCAACTCTCTACACACATGTAAACACACTTACGGACACACAGACAGAAGAGTTTCTATCAATGTTTATGCTTTATGAAAATGGAGCAATGTTATAAATATTTTGCCTTACTGTAGTTTGTCCAACAACACTCAGTCTCAGCAATCCAACTGTGGTAAGGCTTTTATTCATTCTCCTTGATTGATGTTTAAGGCATATTAAGCTGGGGGATGTATTAACATTAGTCAACAGTACCCTGTTTGTGGACTTCCTCTTTGTTACCAGTGTTTTTGTTACCATGAGCAATGTAGCAGTGAACATTCTTGAACATACATCATTATGTACAGGGTATTTTACCTCTAGGGCATCTAGTCCCAGCAATCGAACAGGTGGACTAAATGATGAGAGGTAAATTTTGTTAGATGATGTAAGGTAGCTTTTCAAAGTTCTTTGACAGTTGATATTTTATCATGCAGATTTAAAGAAATCATTTCTCCTGCATCCTACTTATACATAAGTAAGTGGCTTTTTGATTTTTGCTAGCCGCTTGGATATAAAATCTGCATTTCCCCAACCACTTATGAACGCCCACATCTTTTCATGACTTGGCTATTTCGATTTTCTCTTTCTGTCTCTATTGTGTTGTTCGTATTCTTGTCAATATGTAAGAACATTTGCATGTCGCAGATATTAACCCTTTGCCTAGATTAAAACAGTTTTTCCTTAATCTAGGATTTATTCATTGATTTGGCTTGAATTATCTCTTGCCTTACAAAATGTTGTCACGGTCATGAATGTCTGCCTTCCTGTACCTCCCTCCTCTCTCCTTTCTCTTCCTTTCTGCCTCATCTTTATGCACGTGTATGCGCGCGCACACGCACACCAGTTTTACTTCCCCTTGTCCTGCCTTTCTGTGTCTTTCCTCGTGTCTCTTATTCTCTCAACCCATCTCACTGGCTCCTCACCCCTCGCTTTTCCCGCTCCATGAGAATACTAATTTCAGTGCACAGAACACTGTCTTTTCTTGCTGTGTTACTTATACAGCCAAGAGAGACTCGGGAGGTGATTGGGTGCAGCACAGTAGGAGGTTAAAACAATGTAGTTTCAAAACTGACTATATTTGAGATTCCTCAAGTTTTTTTCATTTTATATGGCTTCTCCAGTTCACCCTGAGATTCTGATTCCATTGAAGTAGGGTGGAGTGTACACATCGCTCCCTATTTAAATGTTCCCCCCAGGTGTCCTGATATACCATCAGGGCTGGAAATCTGAGGTTAGTGCTGCATCAGGGAAGCTAAACAAATGTCCCCCAGCCTGGGTAGTTTGCTTGGGAGATTGGACAAGCCTGGCTCTTGCAGTCTCAGATAATTACCTTCAGCAGCCAACCAGCTCCGCTTAAGACAGCATGAGGGCCTCACAGGGAGCAGAGACAAGGGTGAAATAGGTCTGCGGGCCTGCTGCTCTTCCAGTGGCGCAGGAAAGATGAGGTCCGTCAGGCGGGTGTAGTGCAGCCAGTGGCCACAGCGGGGTAGTGTGGCCCCATGTGGCTCCGAGGTGGACTGGACTCCGACGCAGGCTCCGGGAGAGCGCTGGTCTGAAGGGCTCTTCCACTTCCCTTCCCTCCTCCAGCCCTTAGCCTCTGTCCTGCAGAACCTGGCTCTCAGATGGTTAGAGTTTCCACAACATTTATTGAGTGCGAATGGTCTCAGGTCGCACACTGTGCTGGATTTGTTTTATTGGATCTTCATAGTCATCCAGGGTAGGCATATTATTTCTACTTTCCCAAAGAGGAAGCGGCAGCTTAGGGAAGTTAATTAACTTCCTAGTGGGTGGCAGAGCCAGGATTTAAACTCAAGCCTGTCTGACTCCAAGCCAAGTGTGCCTTTCATTGAACAACTGCCACCTCATACAAGTAACATTTGATTCTGAACATATTAATAAATGTCACTTTATCAAATAATTTACCCATTCATGCTGATTATTTTTTCTTTTCTTCCTTCCATCTTAAACAAAGAAACCAGTAAGAATAACTATGTTAGCTAGGAAATCTTAAAGCCCTCAGTCTGCATTTTACCCTGAGACTGAAGAAACAAAGAATGAATGGCTGATAGTGAAATATCCCCATGGGGTCGCCTCCTCCACACAGCTGGGCCTGGGTGTCATGTCGACCTGTGCAGGTCTGATGCAGGATTTTATTTGGCTGATATGGTATTATTTAAAAATCTGAATTTCAGTTCAGCATAGTTCCTACTGTTCCCTTTTCTTTCCATCTTTATACTCTGCTCATTCATGCTACCTACCTTCTGGGTATCTGCTGATGGCAGCACCGGGCCCCTGGGTCCTGGCAGTACCAGTACCAGTGCCTCTGGGGTGTGAACCCCACCCTGCTCCATCTCCCTTCCCTGGCTCTCCTTCCCTCCAGGTGGTGGTGTTGTCACCACACTGCCTGTTGTCTGCAGCTGGAGGGTCTCACCTGAGATGGCTGCATCTTTGGGTCCACTCCGCTGCTCAGGGCACCCAGACCCCCAGGTTTGCCAGGGCTAAATTTAACTGCTGCTGCATCATCAAATGCTTGGGTGTTTATAGCCGTGGAGGCCTAGGGTGGCTGAGCTGGAGGTTGCTGAGGGCTGCAGGCCAGGGCTCTTACCCAAGGTTTTAGATTGAAATTTGCATCTAGGATGTTCCAAGCACTTGGTCTCTCCCTTTTTTCTTAATTGAAGTTGGGGAGAAGGGAGCAGGGAAGAAGTCCTTAGAGAATAAGACAGCACAAGGCAGACCCTGGGCACACTCTGAATTTGCTCAGTGATTTCTCTCTTCTCTGTGATCAGTCACCCTCCTGGCACATGAGCACTGGAAGAGCACAAGCTGGAGGCTACGCTCTCCAGCTGAGTCCAGCAAGGGCGATCCGCATGGCTGGGGCCACCCTGATTGGCAGCTGAGAGGAGGGCTGCCTGCTGGCCAGTTCTCTCCTGACCCACTTGCCCCTGAGTCACTGTCCAGGGAGCCACTGGCCTTGCTGTGAGCCCTGGCTCTCCTGTCATCTTTTCTTGACCTGGGCCTTCACAGACAGGGCTGTGTTCCCAAAAGCCTTGGCCCGAGGCTCTCTGAGAGTTTCCAGCCAGCCAGTGCTGTGGCGTTGGCAGGCCCTCTGGCCAGGAGAGCAGGCATGTGTGCAGAACATCAAGTTCTCAGTGGCAGCTACGAAAAGAACAGGAAAACAGGCCCAGGGATGGAGTGGAGACACTGAAGGGGTGGGGCTGGGACGGAGGATGTGGCCCCCGGATTCCGGGGGCCCTGAGTGGAGGAGGGGCCTGCCCGAGCATGGAACCACCACGGCTAGTCTCAGCTGATGCCCTTGACTGTGAGTGAGATGTTGTCAAACGTCCCCTGAATCCAAGTGAAACAGAGAGGACCTTCACTCTTCCCTAACTCCTCCATGTCCAGGGCAGGAGAAATTCCATTTCTGTATCCAGTGTGCCTACTGGGTGCCCCTCCAGCCCACCTCTCTCACCTGGAAGGGGCCTTGAGATGCTCTGTTTGCATCTGCTCGTGTTACAGAGGGCCAGCTGCCCCTCTGAGGTGCTGAGTTTTGTGTCTGGATCTCTGACCTCTCCTCCCTGCATGTCCTCAGCACCTTTCTCTTTGTCATGCCAATATTGACAATAGTTAGCAACCAGGATTCTGCACCAGGTACATTGTTAACACTTTGGATGTATTAGCTCATTTAAAATTTATTTATTTATTTATTTTTATTTGGCTGTGCCGGGTCTTGGTTACGACATGCAGGATCTTTAGCTGTGGTATGCGAACTTGTAGTTGCAGCATGTGGGATCTATTAATAATTCCCTAACCAGTAAACAAACCCAGGCCCCTTGTGTTGGGAACACAGTTTTAGCCGCTGGATCTCCAGGGAAGTCTCTATTAACTCATTTAGACCTTACAACAGACATACCTATGACATATTGTCTCATTTTTACGGGTAAGGATGTGGAGACCCAGAGAGGTTAAGTGACTTGCCCAAGGGCTCATAGCATTTGGAGCTGGATGTTCTGGCTCCAGAGCTCTTAGCTATGGGTTATACCGCCTCTAAAGGTGCTTCACTGGGACACCTTCTTCCTGTCCAGCTTCCTATACCATATGGTGAACAACTTGAAAGGGATTGATTATGTTTTAATCTTCTTTAGATATCAAGATTAAACTAAAGCCCAGATAGTAGAAGCTCAAACAAATGTTGGTCGAATGAATGAATGAATGAAAAACCAAAAGCATTAGTTGAACTGTTGTTCCTTGCCCTGCATTTCTTAGACCTAATGTGTCTGATGGGTTGTGAGTACAGGATGGAACTTGCTAGCCTCTTGCGGGTAATGGGCTGGGAGATCACAGTACCCCTCATCAGGGTAGGAACACTCCAGGCTCCTTCCCTGCTCCCTCCCCAGCCTGGCCCTCTTACCCTGCATGCCTGCCATACCTGGAGCACTGCACATTCCTTGGGAGTCTGCCTGCAGGCTGGTGAGCACACCAGGCGTCCATCTGACTCCCCTGGTGGTGGCGACTTCTTCACCCTTGTGACCAGCTGGAAGCCAGGAAGGCAGTGAAGGCTTCCCTGTTACGTGCCAGACCACCACCTCGGAGGATTATCTGTGTGTGTTCGCCATGTTCTTGACACCCAGCAGCACTCAGGAAATCTCTGAGCATCCAGTTTTCTGAGGCTAGTGCAATCAGAGGGGCCTAATACTCCTGGCTGTCAGGGAATGAGGGGTCAAGTCTTAAAAGGAGAACCTGGGGAAGGCAAGTACTACCCCACACTTGTTCGCAAAAGATGGCAAGAGAAATGCTAAAGGCTGAAGCTGAGAAGGGAAACAGGTGAAACAGTGTTCCTCATGGGACTTCCCTGGTGGTCCAGAGGTTAAGACTCAGAGCTTCCAATGTAGGGAGCACGAGTTCGATCCCTCATTGGAGACCTAGGATCCCACACGCTGCATGGCAAAAAAAGAAAAAGAATGCTTCTCAGACAGTGGCCTCCCAATTAGCAGCAGCAGCATACCTAGCAACTTGGTAGAAATCCACATTTGTAGCCCTTCACCAGACCTCCCAAGTCAGCCACTCTGGGGCAGGGGCCCAGGAATCTGCATTTTAACAAACCTCAGGTGATTCTGATACAACCAGTGTTCCTTCCAATACACCCCATTGGTAGGACTGGTTAAAGCCATCCATGAGTAGTTACTGAGCTCTGGACCTTTGTAGAGGGCCAGTCAAGGCCCATCGTAGATTGGGCCTGATCTTCCTCTTCCCCACCCTGATGGATACTCTGGACCAAGTAATAAGCAACAAAATGCAAAGCCAGTCATTACACTGGCCCCAAATCCCTTTTCCATAAGAAAGGAGAATCAGGATATATGTTTCTAACCCAAGATCCGTCACAGCTGTTGGCTACCAGTTCAGTCACTCAGTCGTGTCCGACTCTTTGTGACCTCATGAGTTGCAGCACACCAGGCCTCCCTGTCCATCACCAACTCCTGGAGTCCACCCAAACCCATGTCCATTGAGTTGATGATGCCATCCAGCCATCTCATCCTCTGTCGTCCCCTTCTCCTCCTGCCCCCAATCCTTCCCAGCATCAGGGTCTTTTCCAGTGAGTCAGCTCTTTGCATGAGGGGGCCAAAGTATTGGAGTTTCAGCTTCAACACCAGTCCTTCCAATGAACACCCAGGACTGATCTCCTTTAGGATGGACTGGTTGGGTCTTCTTGCAGTCAACATCTTCTTCTGCTTTATTGACTATGCCAAAGCCTTTGACTGTGTGGATCACAATAAACTGTTGGCCACCAATAGATTAGCAAATGAATAATATGTTAAACTAGTATCCTCCAGTATTTTTCCAGATGGAGAAATGCTATTAACTCATTGGTTAAATCACAGCCTATGACTTGCCCCCTCAAAGACTCTCCAATATGTATAGTTACTTAGAAGCAACAACTTGGGAATAAAAGATTAAAGACCACTGCAGTGTATCAGTTAACAAGTGGTGTTATTCCAAGAACCTGCAACAAGGACAACATTCTTCTGGAAAACTTGTTAATTTAGACTTTCAAGTGTTAATTTAAAAATCAATACTGCCCCCTCTCTTGGATCATGATTTATGTAAAATTATGTTAGTAAGCGTCCTGAGTTTTAACTCCTCTATTCAAGAGAAATAGTTAATTTACTAAAATTTTAATTCTTCTGGGTGAGGGACGTTAACACATGCTAGGTTACATCTGCTTTTTGTGGGTAGTACAGAGTCTAATTTCTTTTTAAGCCAGTCTTACTGTCTCTTTTAATGAATTAATTCGGTTTATTTACTTTTGATGACAATTGATAAGCTCATTGTATTCTGCCAACTTACATTCTGTTTACTTTCACTGGTTTGATCAAGTTAGCATTTATTATTATTTGTTCATTTTTACCTATTCTGTTGAGGTGTTACAGACATATAATAAAGGGTACCTTTTAAGGTATACAGTTTGATAAGTTTTGACAAATTCCTATGTCCGTGGAACTATCATGAGAAATAAGATAAGGCACATAGCCATCACCCCTACAAGTTTCCTTCTGTAATCTCTTCCTCTCCTCCCCTCACCCACTTCAGTCCTCAGGCAATTGCTGATTAACTTTCTGTCACTATAGATTTGTTTGCACTTTAATGAGTTTTATGGAAATAGAATCATACAATTTGTGTTTTTGTTTGACTTGTTTTATCCAGCATTATTATTATTTTGAGATTCATCAACATGGTTGAGTGCATCAATAGCTCATTCCTTTTTATTGCTGTGTGGTATTATGTTGTATGGACATCCTACAGTTGGTTTATCCATTTGCCTCTTTGTGAATATTTGGATCGTTCCTAGTTTTTGCTACTACAAATCAAGCCGCTATGAAGACTCACGTGCAGGTCTTTGGGTGAATGTATGCCCTCATTTCTTGGCTAAATGCCTAAGAGTGGAATATGGTCTGGATATGGTCTAAAACATTTTGAGAGACTTTTGTACTGTTTTCTAAAATAGTTGCTCTATTTTACATTCCCACTTCCAGTTCTTTCACACCTCACCCTCCTTACTATGTTCAATTTTTAAGTATTTACCCTTTTGAACAGATGTATAATGTTACCTCATTGTTACTTGATGTTGCATTTCCTGAATGCCTAATGATGTTAAGCATCTTTTAAAAAGTGTGTTTATTTGCCATCTTTATGTCATCTTTGGTGAAGTGTTTATTCAAATTTATCACCGAGTGTTAATGTTGGTTGTTTTCTTGTTACTGAGTTTAGAGAGTTCTTTATATGTTCTGAATGTAAGTCCTCTTTTGGGTATATGATTTTTAAGTATTTTCTTCCAGTCTATGACTTGTGTTTTCATTTTTAAGGGCATCTTTCAAAGAGCAGAGTTGTTTTTTTTTTATGAAGTATGATTTATATGGTTTTTTTTTTTGTCATTTATTGGAATTGTATACTTACTATTGTAGCTAAGAAATCTTTGCCTAACACAAGATTTTCTCCTAGGTTTCCATCTAGAAGTTTTATAGTTTTAGGTTTACATCTAGGTATATGATCAGTTCTGAGTTACTTCTTAAAGATGGTACGATATATGGATCAAAGTCCATTTTGGAGGCATGTGGATACAGTTCTTTCAGCATCATTTATTGAGAAGATGATCTGTTCTCTTCTGCATTGCTTTTGCACCATTGTTGGAAATTGGTTGTCCATAGTGTGGATCTGCTTTTGGACTCTGTGCTGTCCCATTGAACTATTTGTCTCCCTCTGCATTTATACTGCCCTGTCTTGATATCTGTGGCTTTACAATAACATTAAAGTCGGACAGCGCTGCTCTTTCAACTTTCTTCAAATTTGTCTATTCTGTGCCCTTTGAATTTCCTTATGAATCTAGTCTTTCCCAATTATATATGATGTTATTAATAGAGTTTTTCATAGAAATCCTTAATCTAATTAAGAAAGTTCCTTAATATTTTCAGTGTGCTCAGTTTGCTCGCCTTATCAGAAAGGTATTGGATATTGTCCAACATTTTTTCTGTTATCTATTAAAATGATCATGTGGATTTTCATTTTAGTTTGTTAATATTAGTATCAGTTCAGTCGCTGAGTCGTGTCCAAATCTTTGCGACCCCGTGAACCGCAGCATGCCAGGCCTCCCTGTCCATCACCAACTCCTGGGGTCCACTCAAACCCATGTCCGTCGAGTCAATGATGCCATCCAGCCGTCTCATCCTCTGTCTTCCCCTTCTTCTCCTGCCCCCAGTCCTTCCTAGCATCAGGATCTTTCCCAATGAGTCAACTCTTCGCATGAGGCGGCCAAAGTATTGGAGTTTCAGCTTCAACATCAGTCCTTCCAATGAACACCCAGGACTGATTTCCTTTAGGGTGGACTTGTTGGATCTCCTTGCAGTCCAAGAGACTTTCAAGAGTCTTCTCCAACACCACAGTTCAACAGCATCAATTCTTCGGCACTCAGCCTTTTTCACTGTTCAACTCTCACATCCGTACATGACTACTGGAAAAACCATAGCTTTGACTAGACGAACCTTTGTTGGCAAAGTAATGTCTTTGCTTTTCAATATGCTATCCAGGTTGGCCATAACTTTCCTTCCAAGGAGTAGGCGTCTTTCGATTTCATGGCTGCAATCACCATCTGAAATGATTTTGGAGCCCCCCAAAATAAAGTCTGACACTGTTTCCACTGTTCCCCCATCTATTTGCCATGAAGTGATGGGATCAGATGCCATGATCTTAGTTTTCTGAATGTTGAGCCTTAAGCCAACTTTTTACTCCTCTTTCACTTTAAGCAAGAGGCTTTTTAGTTCCTCTTCACTTTCTGCCATAAGGGTGGTGTCGTCTGCATATCTGAGGTTATTGATATTTCTCTCGGCAATCTTGATTCCAGCTTGTGCTTCTTGCAGCCCAGCGTTTCTCATGATGTACTCTGCATATAAGTTAAATAAGCAGGGTGGCAATATACAGCCTTGACATACTCCTTTTCCTATTTGGACTAGTCTGTTGTTTCATGTCCAGTTCTAACTGTTGCTTCCTGACCTGCATACAGGTTTCTCAAGAGACAGGTCAGATGGTCTGGTATTCCCATCTCTTTCAGAATTTTCCACAGTTTATTGTGATCCACACAGTCAAAGGTTTTGGCATAGTCAATAAAGCAGTTGTTTTTCTGGAACTCTCTTGCTTTTTCGATAATCCAGCAGATGTTGGCAATTTGATCTCTGGGTCCTCTGCCTTTTCTAAAACCAGCTTGAACATCTGGAAGTTCACGGTTCACATATTGCTGAAGCCTGGCTTGAAGAATTTTGAGCATTATTTTACTAGTGTGTGAGATGAGTGCAATTGTGCAGTCGTTTGAGCATTCTTTGGCATTGCCTTTCTTTGGGATAGGAATGTAAACTGATCTTTTTTAGTCCTGTGGCCATTGCTGAGTTTTCCAAACTTGCTGGCATATTGAGTGCAGCACTTTCACAGCATCATCTTTTAGGATTTGAAATAGC
Organism: Antilocapra americana; assembly: GCA_007570785.1. Lineage (NCBI taxonomy): Eukaryota > Metazoa > Chordata > Mammalia > Artiodactyla > Antilocapridae > Antilocapra > Antilocapra americana. Next base: position 2,690,375 of record ML664200.1, on the reverse strand, counting down.
TCAACTGGAATTCCATCACCTCCACTAGTTTTGTTTGTAGTGATGCTTTCTAGGGCCCACTTGACTTTACCTTCCAGGATGTCTGGCTGTAGCTGAGTGTGAGTGATCACACCATCGTGATTATCTGAGTCGTGAAGATCTTTTTTGTTAAGTTCTTCTGTGTATTCTTGCCACCTCTTCTTAATATCTTCCGCTTCTGTTAGGTCCATACCATTCTGTACTTTATTGAGCCCATCTTGGCATGAAATGTTCCCTTGGTATCTCTAATTTTCTTGAAGAGATCTCTAGTCTTTCCCTTTCTGTTGTTTTCCTATTTCTTTGCATTGATCGCTAAGGAAGGCTTTCTTATCTCTCCTTGCTATTCTTTGGAATTCTGCAATCAGGTGGGAATATCTTTCCTTTTCTCCTTTGCTTTTCAGTTCTCTTCTTTTCACAGCTATTTGTAAGGTCTCCTCAGACAGCCATTTTGCTTTTTTGCATATCTTTTTCTTGGGGATGGTCTTAATCCCTGTCTCCTGTACAGTGTCACAAAACTCCATCCATAGTTCATCAGGCACTCTGTGTATCAGATCAAGTCCCTTAAATCTGTTTCTTACTTCCACTATATAATTACAAGGGATTTGTTTTAGGTCATACCTGAATGGTCTAGTGGTTTTCCCTACTTTCTTCAATTTCAGTCTCAATTTGGCAATAGGGAGTTCATGATCCGAGTCACAGTCAGCTCCCGGTCTTGTTTTTGCTGACTGTATAGAGCTTCTCCATCTTTGAATTCAAAGAATATAATCAATCTGATTTTGGTGTTGACCATCTGGTGATGTCCATGTGTAGAGTCTTCTCTTGTGTTGTTGGAAGAGGGTGTTTGCTATGACCAGTGCATTTTCTTGGCAAAACTCTGTTAGCCTTTGTCCTACTTCATTGTTAATATAGTGTATTGTATTTATAAAACATTGGTAGATTCTTAAATATTAAATTAAGTTTGCATTTTGGGGTTAACCCTCCCCCATACTGGTCATGATGTATTATCCATTTTAAATAGGCAGTTGTCTTTTAAAGAGTCAAGAAGAAAAACATTGGACCAACATAGTTATCATTTCCAGTCATCTTCAACCTTTTGAATGGATCCACATTTTCACTTGGCATCATTTCCATTTCTTTCCCTCCTCATTCTTACCTTTCTGAAGGTAATGGCTCTACCATCTTTTTTTTTTTTTAAATAGTGTACAACTGTCAATGAGAAGTTTTTGTCACTGTTACAGGCCTCAATGTCTTTATTTCACATATATTTTTGAAAGATATTTTCACAGGGTACAGGTGCATTTTTTCTTTTAGTTCCTTTAAGATGTTGCTTCATTTTTGGCTACCTTACATCATTTCTAATACCTTGCTTAGTTTTGTTCCTCTGAATGTAAAGTATCTATTTTTTCTGTCTGGTTTTCTGATATTTCCCTTTAATACTGGTTTTCAGAAATTTGATATATGCTTTGGTATAGTTGTATTCATGTTTCTTGGGCTTGTGTAAAGAGTTTGTTGAACTTCTTGGATGTGTTTATAATTTTTATCAAATTTTATAAAATTGAAGCTATGATTTATGCATGTGTTTTTGTTTCTCCATCTCTTTTCTCTCCTTTGGAAACTAGCTGTTTGTGTATTAGTCCTCTTGATGTTTCACACAGTTCTTTGATGCTGTTTATATTTTAGTCTTTTTCCTGTGCTTTATTTTGGATAACTTCTATTGCTATGTCTTTAAACACATTAATTTATTAAAAACATTAATCATTTTCTCATAATGTTTAATATGCTTTTAACCTCATTTAATTTATTTAATTTTTTCAATTGAAGGATAATTGCCTTACAGAATTTTGTGGTTTTCTGTCCTACATCAACAAGAAACAGCCATAGGTACACCCATGTCCCCCTTCTCCCATCTCCCTCCCCATCCCACTGCTACAGAGTCCCTGTTTGAGTTCCCTGAGTCATACAGCAAATTCTCATTGACTATCTATTTTACATATTAACCTCATTTTGTTTATTTTTTATCACAAATATTGTAAGTTTCATCTCTGGAAGTTGCCTCTTTTAAGAATGACCCCCATGTCACTACTTCTCCAGTTTTGTGGACATGGAATAACAGACTGGTTCCAAATACGAAAAGGAGTACGTCAAGGCTGTATATTGTCACCCTGCTTATTTAACTTATATGCAGAGCACATCATGAGAAATGCTGGGCTGGATGAAGCACAAGCTAGAATCAAGATTGCCGGGAGAAATATCAATAACCTCAGATATGCAGATGACACCACCCTTATGGCAGAAAGGGAAGAACAACTAGAGAGCCTCTTGATGAAAGTGAAAGAGGAGAGTAAAAAAGTTGGCTTAAGGCTCAACATTCAGAAAACTAAGACCATGGCATCCGGCCCCATCACTTCATGGCAAATAGATGGGGAAACAGTGTCAGACTTTATTTTTCTGGGCTCCAAAATCACTACGGATGGTGATTGCAGCCAAGGAATTAAAAGACACTTGCTCCTTGAAAGGAAAGTTATAATCAACCTAGATAGCATATTAAAAAGCAGAGACATTACTTTGCCAACAAAGGTCCATTTAGTCAAGGCTATGGTTTTTCTAGTAGTCATGTATGGATGTGAGAGTTGGACAGTGAAAAAGGCTGAGTGCTGAAGAATTGATGCTGTTGAACTGTGGTGTTGGAGAAGACTCTTGAGAGTCCCTTGGACAGCAAAGAGATCCAACCAGTCCATCCTAAAGGAGATCAGTCCTGAGTGTTCATTGGAGGGACTAATGGTGAAGCTGAAACTCCAATACTTTGGCCACCTGATGAGGAGAGCTGACTCATTTGAAAAGAACCTGATGCTCGGAAAAATTGAGGGCAGGAGCAGAAGGGGATGACAGAATATGAGATGGTTGGATGGCATCACTGACTTGGGTTTGGGTAGACTCTGGAAGTTGATGATGGACAGAGAGGCCTGATGTCCTGCAGTTCATGAGGTCTCAAAGAATCGGACATGACTGAGTGACTGAACTGAAGTATTTTAATGTAATTTTATGATTATTTTAGCATCTGTGTTCATTATGTTTTGACTTCAATTGTTTTTTTTCTCTTTGTAGTAGATTGTAGTTTTCTGCTTCTTTCCTTGTCTAGTTATTCTTGATTGGATGCTAGATATTGTAAATTTTACCTCTTTGGGTACTGGATATTTTTATATCTTCATAAAGATTCTTGAGCTTTGTTCTGGGATGCAGTTAATGCGTTTAGAACAGTAAAAAAAAAATAAATTTCAAAATTAACAAAGAACAATTTAAGCCTTTCAGGGTTTATTTTCAAGATTTGTTAGGCAGAACCAGAATTGTCTTTATTTTTTAGGATTAATACTGCAGTTGGTGATTTCAGCCATGAAATTAAAAGATGCTTACTCCTTGGAAGGAAGGTTGTGACCAACCTAGATAGCATATTGAAAAGCAGAGACATTACTTTGCCAACAAAGGTCCATCTAGTCAAGGCTATGGTTTTTCCAGTAGTCATGTATGGATGTGAGAGTTGGATGGTGAAGAAAGCTGAGTGCCAAAGAATTGATGTTTTTGAACTGTGGTATTGGAGAAGACTTTTGAGAGTCCCTTGAACTGCAAGGAGATCTAACCAGTCCATCCTAAAGGAGATATGTCCTGGGTGTTCATTGGAAGGACTGATGTTGAAGCTGAAACTCCAATACTTTGGCCACCTCATGCGATGAATTGACTCATTTGAAAAGACCCTGATGCTGGTAAGGATTGAGGGCAGGAGGAGAAGGCAACAACAGAGGATGAGATGGCTGGATGGCATCACTGACTCGATATCCATCGAGTTTGAGTGGACTCTGGGAGTTAGTGATGGACAGGGAGGCCTGGTGTGCTGCAATTCATGGAGATGCAAAGAGTCGGGCACGACTGAGCCACTAAACTGAACTGATTCCTTATTACTGATGCATGATGCTTTTGAGTACCACATATTTGAATTAATAGTGCTTTCCAGTCTAGTTAGCAGGAACAGAAACTAATCCTAGGTCCGCATGTAATCTAGGTGCTGTTTCCTTTAACCCTTTCAGGTAGTTTCTCACACACATGCTCTAATCAGTACTCTGTTAATTATTCAAGGGAATGCTGTACAGATCTCTGGAGTGTGTGCTCTCTCTCACTCACTCCCTTCCCCAATTCCTCCCATCCCCCAGCAAGGTCATGAAGATCATGGAAGTTAGACACAATGTAGGTACTATTATCATGTCCATTTCACAGCTGAGGAGCAGATGGACTGTGTTTTCCAGACTGCGTCAGTGTCTAGATGCACAGGCATATTTATAAATAATTGCAATGCTATAAATGCAATTGGAACATAAGAATAGTGAGACTATTTATTTCTAATGAAGTGGAGACTCCTGATTCCAGACGGAAGACCAAATGAGCATGGAAACCCCAACATGGAAATTTAGTTTTCTTTCTTTTTTTTTTTTTAAACTGATAATTATCATAGAGCCACAGAATCTTGAGCCTTCTACAGGCATAGCTTGTTTTATTGTGCTTTGCTTCATTGCATTTTTCAGATACTGTGTTTTTCACAAGTTGAAGGTTTGTGGCAGGCCTGCATTGAACAAGTTTGTTAATGCTGTTTTTCCAATAGCACCTGCTCACTTTGTGTTTCTCTGTCACATTTTGGTAATTTTTGCAATGTTTCAAGCTTTATCAGTATTATATTTGTTATGATGATGTGTGGTCAGTGATCTCTGATGAACTGCTGTAAAAAGATGATGACTCACTGAAGGTTCAGATGATGGGTAGCAGTTTTTAGCAGTAAAGTATTTTAAAATTAAGGTATATACTTTTTTTTTTAGATATAATGCTACTGAACACTTAGTAGATTACAGTATAGTATAGGCATAACTTTTATATGCACCAGGAACCCAACAACTCGTGTGACTCACTTACTGCAACATTTGCCTTATCTCCTTTCCTGGTTGCTCAGACAGTAAAGAATCTGCCTGCAATAGGGGATACTCAGTTTTGATCCCTGGGTTAGGAAGATCCTTTGGAGAAGCTAATGGCTACGCACTGCAGTATTCTTGCCTGGAGAATTCCATGGACAGAGGAGCCTGGAGGTGGCTACAGTCTGTGGGATCGCAGAGAGTCAGACATGACTGAGTGACTAACACTTTCACTTTTGCCCCACAGTATCTCTGAGGTCTGCTTGTGTATGGCGTATCACAACATGTGGCCTGGTTTTAACAACTTCATGGCAAAGCACTCCTGACCTCACAAGGCTGCCCATTTTGTCTTTGGCCAGCTGAATGGTGAGGAAACCTGATATTTTATGGAAACCAGCCCTAGTTCTATTTCTTAGGATGTTGTTTCTTAATGTTCTGTGTATGAGATGTTAATAGATATCATATGGGAAAGTAGTGTACCCAATAGATGAGGTAAATAAATTCTAACACAGGTTTCTTTCGTAGAGGATTTTCTCAGAATCTTTTGTTTGCTAGTGTGCTGTGTGACTCTCAGAGGGGGATCACCTTTGTGTCATTTTCCAAATGTATTCACCCACCCAACTCTTTTTTTTGATAGGCACACATCTACATCCCATTGAAACAGCTAGGGAGCCAAGGCTCTGGGGTTCCTCAGTTAGAATTAGCATGTTCCTCCTCTCCCAGGCCAGCTTTTCAAATGCTTGGGCATGTGCTCCAAGTACAGTCTTCTCTAAACTAAACACTGCTCAGCCTTCTTCATGGTTAGGTTTTCAGATCTTTCTCCGTCTGGTTACTCTTCTCTAGTTTGCCAAGGTCCCTCCTAAAGTGTGCGGTTCACAACACACAAAATAGCCCTGTGGTAGACTTTGGGTTGGTTCCATTGGACACAATTAGAACCCTGGGAGCCCTGTCATTCTGTCCTTTTATTTCCGACCTGACCAGGGAGGGAGTGGGTAACTGAGTCCCACCACAGAAATGATGGATGTCAGAGCAAGAGGAGCTTGCGCAATTGGAAGCTGTTCAAGGAACAACTAGAATGATTTTTATTTTTGAAAGTTTGAAGTGTCTTCAATAAACAAAGATTTGGAAGTCTATTATGTGCAACGAACTATGGAGGGTAGAAGAGATGTAAACCATTAGTCTTTCCTGCAAAGAGCTGATTGTTAAGCTAGGGAGATGGTTAACAGAAAAGGCCCAGAATACATGATAACATCAGCAAATGCTCCATTATGCAGATTAAGTAGGGTGGTAGGGATTTGAGCAAGATTCACTGTTGGCTCTTTTTATGTTTCCTCCACAATACCCTGTGTATCCAGCGAGGCTGAGTCAACATTGCTCTGTGCTGTGCTCAGTCGTGTTTGACTTTTTGCGACCCCATGGATTGTAGCCCGCCAGGCTCCTCTGTCCCTGGGATTCTCCAGGCAAGAATACTGGAGTGGGTTGCCATTTCCTTCTCCAGGGGATCTTCCCAACCCAGGGATTGAACCCAGGTCTCCTGCATTGCAGGCTGGACTGAAAGAGGTGTGCCTTGCTTTGAAGAGTCTATAGCTTGATGGTGAAGTGAAACTTTGATCACTGAATACTTTTCCCCAGTGATGTTTTATAGTATTAGAAATGTGTTTTTTGGAAGGAAGTAATGTTTACTCCAAGTCAAAAATCATGTCCTGAACTGCAGTCAGTTTCTAAAAAAGTACTATGCGTAAATGCCAAAACAGAGAAGTATTTTAGAGTACAAAGTATTACTCAGAATAAGCTAAGAAGCACAAATATTTTCTTTTCAAGGCAACTCCCACACCCAGGGCAGGACAGTGTGGTGGCTAAGAGCACAAACTTTGGAGCCAGACCGCCTGGTTTCCACCCCTGTTCCTCTGCTTCCTGAGTGAGTAGCCTTGGCTAAGAACTTAGCTTCTCAATGCCTGTTTTCTTTTCCTTCCTCCTTTCTTTGTTTCTTTTTTTTAATATTGGGGTTTACTAAAAAGCGCTTATTACCTCATTGCATTCGTATGAGTTTTAATGAGTTTCTTTATGGAAAGCTGTGAGAACACTTAGGGTATCCCTTTTAATTTACTTATTGCTATAAAACATATCACCCCAACACTTTGCTTAAAACGAGAATCATCATTTCCTTTCTTTCATAGTATCTGTGGACCTGGAATTCAGGAGCAGCTTAGAGGGGTGATTCTGGCTCAAGATTTCTCATGAAGTTGCAGCAGAAGTCTTCGGGGGCTGAGGTCATCTGAAGGCCTAATTGGGACTTGAGAATCCACTTGAACTCATATGGCTGGCAAATTGGTGCTGGCTGTTGGTAGGAGATCTCACTCTGCCTTCATGTGGGCGTCTGCACAGGGTCCCTTGAGTGTCCTCCCAGCATGGCTACCGGCTTCCCCTGGAATAAGAGCTCTAGGAGACCAGGATGGAGCCACAAGCCTTTTGTGACTTTGTGATCTAACTTTGGAAGTCACATACTGTCACTTGTTTATTCTACTCTTATTCAGTGGGGAAGGGACTACAAAATGGCATGATCACTAGGAGGTGACCCTCTTGGAGGCTGGCTGCCATACCCTTCAAGGAAGCATTGTGTCCTATCGTATGACTGATATTAGGTATAGGCTACTTGGGCTTCCCAGGTGGCAGTAGGGGTCAAAAACCCACCTGCCAGTGTAGGAGACACAAGAGACATGGGTTTGATCCCTGGGTTGGGAAGATCCCCTGGAGGAGGGCCTGGTAACCCGTTCCAGCTTTCTTGCCTGGAGAATCCCCGTAAACAGAGGAACTTGGGGGGCTACAGTCCATAGGGTCACACAGAGTCCGACACAGCTGAAGCGATTTAGCACACATGCGTGGGATACATCACTGACTCAGTGGACGTGAGTTTGGACAAGCTCTGGAAGACAGTGAAAGACAGGGAGGCCTGGAGTGCTGCAGTCCATGGGGTTGCAAAGAGTTGGATAGGACTGAGCGACTGAACAACATAGGATACTTAAATACAGAAAATTTTCACATCATGCAGTCCATGTAGATACTCAGCATTGGTTTCTCAGAGGAGAGTTTTGTTAACATGCCTGTTGCTATAACTGTGGCCTGTGGGATTAGGGTGAATAGCACTTTAGAAAGTGGCCCAAGCATGAAGGATCAGAGACCATCCTGGGTCCACTTTCCAGCTGAACTCATGGCTCAGCCCTGCTGGGATGGAACTGACCAAACCAACATTCAGACTGTCTGTGATGAGACAGTAAGTGGAATGTGCTTTAAACCAGTGCATTCACTCTTTGTCCAGCACCACTGTCCTGCACCTCCTTAATATTTTGAAGGAGGGCATATTTTTATGAGTCATTGGAGAAATTAAGTAACTATTGTCCAGATGGTTGGACTATCTGATTTGAAAGGAAAGGGAAGAGACCCTGAGATTTTTCAGAGGTTGGTCTGCGAGTCAACTCCTTCTGAATCCCTTGAGCTCAGCAATGTACATTCCTTGCCCTCCCTCCTCACCCTCGGCCCTGGATCCCAGAACCAATTGAATTAGACTCTCTGGGGATGGGGCCCAAGAATCAGTATTTTATAAGCATTTCTGGTGACTTTTGTGAACTCTAGAATTTGAGAACCATAGGTTCAAGATTAATTATGGTGGGACAAAACACTCAAGGCAATAGTTAAGCAGACTGTAATTTCTAACACATCATCTCGGTTGACCCATATCTTCTCTCCCAAATTCAGATACCAACTGCCCCTGACTTTCAACTTTCAACATATTTTCTGGGATGTGTACAGGGCTTCTCAGACTCAACATGTCCACAGCCAAATGCCCGATCCCCTACCTGCCCTCCTAAGAGCCTTCCCCACCACAATGAATGGCAACTCCATCCTTTCAGTTTGCTCACACCAGATGCTTCTTGCCTCCTCTCTCTCACTTTTTATATCCATCCAACTAGCTCAGCTTCAGTGTATAGTTGACCCTTGAACAATGTGGAGGTTAGGGGTGCAGGCCTTCTGTGCAGTTAAAAATCCACATTATAACTTTATAGTCAGCTCTATCTGTGGTTCCACATCCCGGGATCCAATCAGCCATGAATCCTGTAGCACTGTAGTGCTCACCATTGCATATAACGGAGCCAAGCAGTTCAAACACGTGCTGTTCAAAGGTCAGCTCTGTAGCCAGGATTGTTGCACTTTTCACCTCCGCTGCTACAGCCCTGTTCTGGTTGCCATAATCACTCATTTGACTTTATATAATAGCATTCTGGTGGTTCTTCCTGCTTCTGTCTTTACAGTTGGTCCCTCCTTTTCACCTCTAGGCTGATGCAGTCAGAGTGACTCCATATTCAAAACCACACCATGAATCTCTGTCTTTCAAATCAGAACCAAAGTCTTTATAGTGGCCTACTCCCCCTGACCCTCTCTTCTACAGCTTTTGTTGTTTCCCCTGCTCCAGCCACCCTTGACACCCCTGTGAAACTGGAACACATTAAGGATGACTCTGTCCCAGGACCTTTGCACTGGTTATTTTTCCTGCCTGGACCACACTTCCCTCAGGTATCTGAAGAGCTCCCTCCCTCACCCTCTTTGCTTAAACATTACCTTCTCAGGTAGGTCTGCCATGGCCACTATATTCAAAGTTGCAACCTTTTACATTCTGGATCTTCTTCACCCATCTCCTCACCCCCTCCCCAGTTTTGTTGAGATATAATTGGCATATATCACTGTAGAAGTTTAAGGTAAACAGCATAGTGGTTTGACTTACATATATTTGAAATGATTAACTCAGTAAGTTTGGATGGTATCCATCATCTGATATAGCAAAAAGAGAAAATATAAAAAGAGAAAGCAAAAAAAGAAAAAACATTTTTTTTTCTTGTGATGAGAGCTCTTAGGATTTACTCTCAACCCCTTTACTGTATGTCATACAGCAGAGTTAACTATAGTCCTCATGCTGCACATCCCTGCCCCCACCCACTCAGCACTTATCTATCTTGTAAACTGGAAACTTGTACTTTGACCACCTTCTTCCAATTCTCCCTTTCCCTGACTCCAGAGTCTGGTGATGACAGACTCTGTCTTTTTCTATGAGTCTGAGTTTTTGCTTTTGTTTTCTTTAATTTTTTAGATTCCACATATAAATGAGATCATATGGTATTTGTCTTTCTCTACCTGATTTATTTCATTTAACATAATGCCCTCAAGGTCCATCCATATTGTAGCAGATGGTAGGGTCTACTCATTTTTAATGGCTGAATCATATTCCGTTATGTGTGTATATATATCATGTTTTCCTGACCCATTCATGTGTCAGTAGATGTTTCCATGCCTTGACTCTTAAATATTGCAGCTGTGAACATGGTGGTACAGATATCTTTTGAGTCAATGTTTTCATTTCCTTTGGAAATAGTCCCAGAGGTGGAATGGCTGCATCATATGGCACTTCTGTGTTTAACTATTTCTGAGGAGCCTCTCCATTGTTTTCCATAATGGCTGCACCAGTTTACATTCCCACCAACAGTGCACTAGAGTTTCCAGCATTTATCTCATCATCTTTTTGATGGTATCCACTCTAAACAGCTACCAAATGGCAGAATCAAGATTTGAACTAAAGCTGTGAGTTCAAAGGTCTTATGTTTCACCAGTGCACTGTTGCTTCATAGTGAAGATAGTCCTGATGATTCTTAACCTCTGTCCTCTGCCCCTTTAAAAGTCAGTTTACAAGCTTAAAACTGTGGCTCACACACTATTTGTTTTTAAAAAGGTTTGTTTTGATTTCTGCTAATATTACACCACTGTTTATTTAGCTAAAGGTTTCTGTTGGCACTTGCAGGAGTCTGTGCCCTTTATCCTTGTGCATTTCCGAGATTTGAGAATCTATCGATTTCTTGGCACTGTAGGTTTTTTTAAGGCTTCTGGAAAGAATCCTTCCTGTAACTTCCTCTTCCTCTCTTCTTCCATTGCACTTTCACGACTCTCTAGGAGTCCCTCTGAGGACAGCACAGACTGCGTTATAGTATTCTACTTAATTCAAGATCACAGATTTCTTCAGTTTTTCTGCCCTTGGCTCCAAGGGCAGAGAGGATAAAGACATGGTTCTTGCCTCCTCAGGCTCATGGTGGAGCTGGGGAGAATGATGGAAAATGACAGGATAGAGACAGCATCTCCAGGGCTGGTGGGCAGGAGATGCGAGGGGCTGCAGGGGGAGGCAGGTGGGAGTGGGGTAGGGCGGGGGATGAAGTGCAGGGTGCAGGTGGGAAGCGAAGAGCAGCAGCAGTTCTAGCAGCAAAGAAGAGAGCTGGAGCTAGGGCTGGGCACAGTCGCGTGGTTTATTTGGGGGATGCTAGAGAACTCTGTGTGGGCTGGGCATGCTGCAGTGATTGGATTCCAGCTGTGAAGAGCCCAGGATGAATGAAGAGGGAGGACTCTAACCCTTATGGAAGACTGTGAAGGAGGGGATTCACGACCTGCTTCAGATTTTGGTCTGCTGGTTGAAGCGGTGGTGGGGGTGTGTCGGGGGGAGTAGGCAGAGTGGGGAGAGGGTAGGGGGTAGGGGGGATGTGGGAGTGAGGGGGTAGGGAGGGGGCTGGGTATAACGCCCCATTGTTCTGTCTAATCCACTTTTCTGGAAGGAAACCTTTACAACAGAGCAGACCATGTCTCACTTAGCCTTGTGTGCCTGACAGTGCTCTGCTTAGAGTAGACAATGAGTAAATACACAGTGAAAAAAGGTCTGTTTACACACACACACACACACGTACACCCCAATTTATATTTTTCTCACTTTTTTTTTTCCTTTTAAGTAGGGCAATTAGGAATAGATGCAGACACCAGGAGGAAGTTCTCTGATCTCAAACTAAACTGCAGGTTGGCATGTGACGGGGGCTGAAGGCTTCAGTTTCTTTGTACATTGATACGCTCATTGTGAGATGAAAGCATTTCCTCTTCTTCCTTTTTCATGGGTTTTATCAACATTTTGACTGCTCTGAGCATCTTCCTCATCAGAACAAAATGCATTTGGTATGGAACTAATAGTAGGATATTTTGGGCTGGATTAACACGGAGATGTTAATGGCTAGCTATTTGGGTTACCAGTGCTACTGCCTGCATAGAGGTAAAAGGGAAAAGGTAACAAAGGTTCATCTTCTTGCATCTCAAATCTTCTTTTAATTTTCTTAGGCATATATCAATTCATAAATTCAAATAGAAAAAATGTGTTGCTTTAAAGAAAAATAGAGGGAAAAAAAGAAAGATAGCTACCACTACCGTTTTGAGGATTGGAAATAAGGATTTTTTTTTCTTGACTTAATTAATATTCATTTTCTAGTAGAAGTGTGAATGCTTACCTACCACATTCTGTTGATGTTTGTAGATTTATTTTTAGAAAGTGGGAGAAAAAGAGAGGAAGAGAGACTGAGAGATCGTCAGACAAAGTTAAGCTCACTGTCTACATTAGAGACTACTGAGACGTAGAATAAAAATTAACTTGAAGCAAACATATCCACAAAATGCCTAAAGAGTTGGCCTGGCACTTAGAAGTAAAGTTCAGCTTCTTGATCCATGTGAAAAGAGTATATCTATTTCCTCCTCTTTTGGCCTCATTTCCTATAGCACACACACTGATTAACTGATGGTTGTGGTGGAATTCTGTCCTTCTACTCAGCTTCTCCTGAGAGATTCTTAACCGTTTAAAACAGATTAAAACTTATTCAGAAATAAAAATCTGCTCTAGTCAATGGAAAAACTGCTTTATAGATCTCTATTATGCTCTATTTATATTTATTCTAGTAAGTTCTCATTCATCCTGGGAAAATGATGAGGTCTTACACTGCTGCCTTGTTTAATTGTTTACAAAGCATGTTTCATTCATTACCCTCTGGAGATTGTTCTACTTTAAAAGAGAGACATTTTTATCTGGTTTTACAGTTAAGAAACCTAAGATTCTGATATTTCTTGAGATCACTTGGCTAGCACTTCATGGAGTCATGCCAACACCATTATAATCTGACTCCTGTGTCAGGTTTGCTCAAAAAAAAAAAAAAAAAAAAGGAATGTAAAGAAAAAAAGGACTAACTAGAAAACTGTTACTAGTGAATCTTAGTAGGGGAAGCAGTTGTGTTCTGGTTTCTAAATTCTTGATTCAAGTGGAAATTGAAATAAAAAGTATTAAGTTTAAAATAATCCATTAACATTTATTGCCTACTTTGCTAGGCACTGAAAAGTCCATGCATTATCTCATTTAATTCTCCTGACAACCCTAAGAAGTGGAGAAATATAATCACTTCTGATCTTCTAGGTGAAGAAAGGGTTGAGAGAAAAATAACGAAAATGAATGCTTATTGAGTGTTTGCTCTGTGTAGTCATAGTGCTATATGTTTTACATGTAACTTCTCATTTGTTCCTTAAACCTGTGAGGGAGAAACCCATTTCATAGATGGCATGACCAAGGCACAGGGGAGTGAAGTATCTTGTCCCAGTTCACATAGCTGTTAAGAGGCAGAGCTGGGATCTGAACCCAAGTAGTATTGTGTCCAGAGTCTGGGCACGTCCCACCTAGCTGATGCTGCAGGCCAGTCTTTTCTCTTTGGGTTTTGGTCAAAGCTCAGGAAGCTATGTGATCATTTGTGGTGCTCAGGGCTCTTGAGCACATGGGAGCAGCATCATACCTTCTTGGACAAGCTGGTAACGAGCCACCTTTTCCTACAAGAAAAGGAAGAACTTAATAGGAGCTTTTACAAGGACTTTGATGTGGGGAGAGTCTATCTGAAAATATTGCATTATTGGAGCTTGAGCAGTAAATATGCTTACGAGTTTTTTACCGTAAAGCAGGGGTTTGGACAAGTTAGAAGTGTGTTTACTCTCCTGAGTCTGAAGAGAGAACAAGGTTAGGTTAAGTAGCTATTAATAACAGTTGACGATAAGCAAAAAACAACTCCAGGACTGTGGTTGTCATAGTCTCTTGATTAGATTATCAGGCTAATACTTACTACTTGCTTATTTTATATTGTTTGTTATTGGTTTCAAGTGTACAGAATTGGATCGATCATAATCCTGTTTTATAACATACTACATTGGTCCTTGCAACCTCTTTATACTGATCACTATTTTAAAAGCATAGTTAAGTGAGAACGTATTCTAATACATGCTTCTGGGAACTCTGGACCCAGAGCTGCAGCTTTGGCATGTGGTTTATCTGTGGAATCTTTTCCCACAATCTGGACATAAAACCTGGGAGGAAATGGCCTAGGAGAATCTGCTCTGAAACCCAGAGCTTGGGGGCAATGACTTTGCTATGGATAAGACTCTTCTTTCCTTTCCACCAGGGGTTAAAGTTTCAGGATAGGGTCAGCCAGGGGCTTGATGAGGAAAGAGTATTCATGATATTCTCTCCAAATTCCAAGGAGATAAAACAAACAAGTGGTCATTTTCCAGGAAAATTGAGGCCATGTTTCCAGTGCCCTGAGACTCCTCATACTCACCATTCCTCTGCCAATGAAAAAAGTTGCTCACACCCTCAACCCTTTGCTTTGGGAGGGTCAGCTGGAGTGAGGCCAACACAGCTGCTACTAGAAGGAAAGTGGGGAAATTGCACCTTGCCTCTGGCCCTGTTGAACCAGGCATTTACAGAGAAAAGTTGAGGTTGCCTGGGAGAGAAATCTCTTTGCATCCAAGAAGACTTTAATGCTTCTCTTTCTTCCTCATCACAGCTTCTTTCTGTCTCTATGGAAAATGTATTTGTTCCAACTTTCCTACCCCCAAAATGAATTTTAATTGTGATACCAGGGTAGGGTATTTTGTGTTTCTAGGGGTTGGGCTCACTGTAAAGACTGTTCCTCTACTCAGGGCCTTGGGGTTTGTTTTCTTTTTTGGTTATTTGTATCTAGTCTGGCAACCCAGTGCAGTGACCGAGAGCATGAACTCTGTAGTTGTGTTGACCAGTTCCAAGTTCTAACTCCAACATATACTGGCACATTAAAAAAAAAAATCTTTGGAAACGTATTTAAATTTTCTAAATATCAGTCTTTTTTTATCTGAGATAATGGGAACTGGCTTATAAAGTTGTCATGTGGATTAATTAAAGCATCCTTTGTAATTCACTTAGCACAGCTGTCAGAACATAGTAGGTCCTTAGTAAATGCTAGTTGCAGAGGCTGTCCATGAAACACAGGTCTTAATAGACTTGTATTTTATTTCTCCTGGCTGGATGCCTCTAAGCAAAATTTTTGGGTTCAAGAGGTGTGTGCATTATACATTTTAAATCACAGTGTCTTATTACTATCTAAAACGTTTGCAGCAATTTATATTCCTATTATAAGTGAATAGAAATGGCTCTCTTCCCTAAACCTTACCAACATCGGGAAATGAGGAATCCTCTCAATTTTGGCTAATTTGATGATTGGAAACAATTTCTTATTATTTGTGTTTTCCTGATCTGTAAAGAGACAGTGAATCTATACATAGATTTATTGGCCATTTTCAGAGTCTCAGTCTGAACAGTTTATGTCTCTTCAGAGCCTTTATCTATGAGATTTTACAAATATTTGCTATTTTGAACAAATATTACTAATTTATAAGAAGTCTCCATGAATTAAGGATATTATCTATGTTGAAAATATTTCTCTCATCCTTTTGTCCTTGTGATCTTTTGCTACCCTGCTATTTACATATTTTATAGGGAGTGATGTAACTATTTTCCTTTTAGGTCTTCTGGGTCTTCTCTTATTTATCAAAGATTTTGAACACCCTGTATACTGTAGAATCATACTTCTGTTCTCATTTCAGTGCAGCAATGGCTTTCAATTTTCCCTGGGCATCAGAATTACTTATGAAGTGCTACAAAACTGTGTTTTTTGTGGCTCGATGATAGGATTTCCAGAGGTGGAGCTTAGATGCATGTTTATGAAAAGGTAGAGTCTTATTTTGAAAAATAAATCCTGCTGAAAAGTGGGTTCTTTCCCCCCATCCCCACCCCAAAAGTAGGTTCTTAAATGGGCAAAATGTTGATATAGTTTCGAAATTGAATGCTGTTATTGGGGTCCAGTAGGTGGCCCCCAAGATGTGCCTCAATGGCATACTAATAACTTTGAATTAAAGTTATGTAAGAAATGGCCAATGCGAAAGCGACAGTCTGACCTTTTGTCTCCTCCAAAGCAGGAAATCAATCTCTCACATGAAAGGTGTATTCTCCACACTTGGAAGTAGAAGTACACCGTTATTACCAGAGGTGGGGAATTTGGGCCCAGAGCTTGTATAAACAAACCTTGTTACTTCTTTTATTTACTACCCCAGCTCAAACTGTTTAGATTCTTTACTAATTGATCAATCCAATCCTGAGTGTCTTTGTCGTGTCAGTTCCTCATGAATTTATTGTTTCTTTGTCTAAAACGTATAAAAGCTGCCTGCTTTCCCCTTCGACCCCATTTCTATGAGACCTCTGTACACATAATTAAAATTAGTTTCTTTTCCCTTAATCTGTCTTGTGCCAATTTTATTAGTCCAGCCATAGGAACTCAAGGGGTGGGAGTAAGTTTCCTCATCCTAACGATACAGGTGGAATGTTTGTGTTTACCCCAAATTCATGTTGAAATCTTAACACCCTAAAGGATATTGGGCCTTTGTAAGGTGATTAAGTGATGAGGGTGGAGTCCTGCTGGATGGGATTAGTGCCCTTATAAGAAACCACACAGAGATCCCCAGTCGCTTCCCTTTCCCTGTGTGTGGTTACAGTGAGAAGAATGTGCACCAGGAAGAGGACTTTCACCTGAACTCAAGCATTCCTGCACCTTGATCTTGACCTGTAGCTGTGAGAAATACATTTCTGTTGGTAGTAAGCCAAGTTCATGCTCCTCTGTTATAGGAGCACAGGCAAACTAAGATACTAGGTGACAGGCACATTCATTATCTATTCTTCTTACTTTTGAATATGTTTTAAAATTTCCATAAGTGGTAGCTTTAAAAGTTTTGATAAGGTTGCTGTCCTAATCAGTTGGCTGAGCAGCAGAGAAGGTAAGTTGACTTGCAAGTTCAGCTAGGGAGGGATGTGGACTCATCATGGTGGTGTTGAGCAATAGGGTAGTCGCCTGTGGAAGAGCTGAGCCGGAGCCCGGGCAGCCGGCCAGGGCTGTGCTGGATCCTTGGACCCTGAACAGCACGGCCTCCTCTTCCCTTCATGGATTTGCCCTCAATTCTACAGGACTCTGTGAAGGGGCAGGAGTAGATATTTTGGTTTGGGAGGCAAGTGAAAAATGGAAATCAGTCTTTAAATCTCTCTCTGGGAAAACTGCAATAGGTGGCAAGAATAGAAGTATTCCCATTTCCCATCAGGTTTTTTAAAAAGATTTATTTATTTGGCTGCACTGGGTCTTAGTTGAGGCATGTGGAATCTAGTTCCCTGACCAGGGATTAAACCTAGGTCCCTTGCATTGGGAGTGCAGAGTCTTAACCCCTAGACCACCAGGGAAGTCTCTTCCCATCAGATTGGCCTCTCTCTCTCCCCCTCCATTAAAAATCTTTTGTTAGTCCTCTTCCACTCACTCTAAATCTTCCAGTTTCACCTCTTTCTTTTGTATCCCCAGCATGACACTCTTTTCCTAGTCATGGTAACTTCTTGGTCTTGACTATGATTTGCGTACTTCTGTAAATCTGCAATCAAGTATTAGGAACAGTATTAAAATAGAGGTCCTACTCCAGTAACCCTCAGGGCCCCATATAGTATCTGTTATTAACAGGATGCACAGTTGAAAGAGGGTAAACATAAAACACTACTGTCAACCTGAGATACCTCACCCAAACTTTCCCAATCCCTAGCCCTCACCTCTTACAAAACACTACTACTCAAAATACAGCTCAAGGGAAGCCCAGGGCAAACTGGCTCTCTGTCTGTCAACATGTAGGCATAAAGATAACCAGGTAATTAAAGAGGAACTATTGGTGCCAAGGAGGAGTTGAACTGTGAACAAGCAGAACAACTTCCCTCTAGGGGAAAAGGTGGTAGCACTGGGGAGGAGGAGAACTTTTGAGACGGTCTCAGTAGAGATTGCAGAGATTCAAGAGAACATTATATCCATAGACTGAAAACAAGTTGCTGTTTAAAGGAATAATCAGAAAACTAGAATTGTTAATATTGAAATCTTGACAATATGATTATTAAAGTTAGTTTCAGGGACTTCCCTGGAGGTCCACTGGTTAAGACTGTGTGCTTCCACTGCAGGGGGTACAAGTTCCATCTAAGACCCCACAGGCTGCATGATGCGGAAAAAAAAATTAATTTCAAAATTCCACAAAGTCTGAAAAAAATAGATGCAGCCAAGGACTGAATTAGAAATTTGGAAAATAAATTTGAAAAAAGAAATCTTCTGAAACTTAGAGACATGATGTCAAAAGAGAGGGGAAAATGGTTGGGAAAAGATCTAAGCAGTTCACTTTTGAGGGAAAGAGAATATGGAGAGAGGATGTGACTTTTCTCAAAAGAGAGAAATGACTTGGTATTCAGATGGAAAAGGGCCCATCTCAGTACACATTGGTGACATTTTTGCCCTGTAAGAATAAAAGGAATATTCTTAAAGTTTTCAGAAAGAAAACTCGAAACAGCAAGAGTGGATGTTAGAAGATGGAGCACCAAGTTCCAGGTTCTGAGGGAAATGATTTGAACACATAAATATACACCAGCTAAGTTAAGCCTAAAAATACATGCAGACACAGAGAAGGACTCTGCAAGATCATTTTCTCTTCTTCTCTACTTTTTCTTGAAGAGTTATGCAGAGCTGTGCTAGAGCCAAGCAGAAAAGGAACCCAGGAAAGAGAAAAACATAGACTCCAAGAAACCAGGACACTAGGAGGACAGTGACACTATGTCCTAGGATGAAGACGGTTGCTCTGCAGCCTGGAGTAGTGAGTTCAAATTAGAACAGGAAGTCAGAGGGCTCCATGGAAACTGATTTCAGGAAGAAAGTGGGTAACATCGTGTAGATCTTGTGATTAGGATCTAGACATGTCACCACAGCCTGCTATCAGTGAGATGGTGGCATGAGTTTTTCCCCTGCCACCCCCAACAAGATAAAGAACGGCCCCTAGATATTCTGGAAAATGCAAGGAAACACTCTACAGTGAAGTCGTGGTCTGAGTATGAAACAAATCAGTTTTGAGCTGTTAGTGGTATATGAGAACTAGTGACAGGCCCTCTGAACTAAGTACAAGCTTTTTGGACTTGTAATGGGTACTTGGTATATGCATTTGCCTCTGTTGAATGTGCTTTTTTATTCCTGAAAGTGGCTTGTCATTTTTATAGCATATTTTCTTTACATATCAGCTTTTCCCTAATATTTTTTGGAAGGATCACCTAGAGAATAAACTTAGGTATAAATTTTGTTCTCATTCTTTTTCTCTTTCCCTGTCAAAAAAAAAAAAAGGGAAATAGATTTTGTAGTTTTTAACATAGTAATGGTATCTTTGAATTTTACTTTTTTTCCATTCTCATGTCAAATATTTATTGTGTATCTTTTTAATTTTTATTTTAAATAAATTTTTATTGGTGTATGGTTGATTTATAATGTGTTTCTGCTATACATCAAAGTGAGTCAGTTATATGTATACATATATGTATACACACTTTTTTTAGATTCTATTCCCATATAGGTCATTACATAGTATTGAATAGAGTTCCCTGCACTATATAGTAGGTAATTATTAGTTACCTATTTTATATATAGTAGTGTGTATGTGTCAGTCCCAATCTCCCGATTTATCTTCTTCCCATATTCCCCATTGGTAACTATAACTTTGTTTTCTATATCTGTGACTCTATTTCTTTTTTCTAAACAGGTCTACTTGTACCATGGTTTTAGATTCCCACATATAAGGGATACATTTGTCTTTGTCTGACTTACTTCACTTAGTAGGGCAATCTCTAGGTCCATCCATGGCATGGAAAATGGCATTATTACGTTCTTTTTTATGACCGAGTAATAGTCCATTGTGTGTCTGTGTATGTGTCCCACATCTTTTTTTTTATCCATTCCTCCATCAGTGGACTTTTAGGTTGCTTCCATGTCCTAGCTATTATAAGTAGTGCTGCAGTGAACACTGGGATAAATGTATCTTTTTGAATTATGGTTTTCTCTGAATATATATGGTTTTCTTTGGAACAGACTGGTTCCAAATAGGAAAAGGAGTATGTCAAGGCTGTATATTGTCACCCTGCTTATTTAACTTATATGCAGAGTACATCATGAGAAACGCTGGGCTGGGTAAAGCACAAATTGGAATCAAGATTGCCGGGAGAAATATCAATAATCTCAGATATGCAGACGACACCACCCTTATGGCAGAAAGTGAAGAGGAACCAAAAAGCCACTTGATGGAAGTGAAAGAAGAGAGTGAAAAAGTTGGCTTAAAGCTCAACATTCAGAAAACTAAGATCATGGCATCTGGTCCCATCACTTCATGGGAAAAAGATGGGCAAACAGTGGAAACAGTGTCAGACTTTATTTTTCTGGGCTCCAAAATCACTGCAGATGGTGATTGCAGCCATGAAATTAAGTAATGCAGACACTTACTCTTTGGAAGGAAGATTATGACCAACCTAGATAGCATATTGAAAAGCAGAGACATTACTTTGCCAACAAAGGTCCATCTAGTCAAGGCTATGGTTTGTCCAGTCGTCATGTATGGATGTGAGAGTTGGATGATGAAGAAAGCTGAGTGCCGAAGAATTGATGCTTTTGAACTGTGGTGTTGGAGAAGACTTTTGAGAGTCCCTTGAACTGCAAGGAGATCCAACCAGTCCATCCTAAGGAGATCAGTCCTGGGTGTTCATTGGAAGGACTGATGCTGAAGCTGAAACTCCAATACTTTGGCCACCTGATGCGAAGAGTTAACTCACTGGAAAAGACCCTGATGCTGGGAAGGATTGGGGGCAGAAGGAGAAGGGGAAGACAGAGGATGAGATGGCTGGATAGCATCACCGACTTGATGGACATGGGTTTGGGTGGACTCCAGGAGTTGGTGATGGACAGGGAGGTCTGGCGTGCTGTGGTTCATGGGGTCTCAAAGAGTCGGACACGACTGAGCGACTGAACTGAACTGAACTGGATATATGCCCAGGAGTGGGATTGCTGGATCATACAGTGACTCTATTTTTATTTATTTATTTATTTTTAAAGGCATCTCCATCCTCTTCTCCATAGTGGCTGTTGCCAATTACATTTTCACCAACAGCGTAGGCATGCCCCATCAGTCGTATCTGACTCTTTTTGACACTATGGACTGTAGCCGGCCAGGCTCCTCTGTCCATGGGACTTTCAAGGCAAGAACACTGGAGTGGATTGCCATTTTCTCCTACAGGGAAAATTCCTGTCCCAGGGATAAAACCTGTGTCTCCTGCATTGGCAGGAGCATTATTTAACACTGTGCTACCTAGGAGGCCCAAGTGTAGGAGGGTTCCCTTTTCTCCACATCCTCTCTAGCATCTTTGGTTGATAGATTTTTTTTGATAATAACCATTCTGAATGGTGTGAGGTGATACCTCATTGTAGTTTTGAGTTGCATTTCTCTAATAATTAGTGATGTTAAGCATCTTTTCATGTGCCTCTTGGCAATCTGTATGCTTTCTTTAGAGAAATGTCTGTTTACATCTTGTGCCCGTTTTTTGATTGAGTTGTTTAGCTTTTGATATTGAGCTGAATGAGCTGTTTGTATATTTTGGAGACTAAAAATATAACCTTGTTGGCTGCTTGGTTTGCAAATATTTTCTCCCATTCTGAGGGGTGTCTTTTTGTTTGGTTTATGGTTTACTTTGTTGTGCAAAAGCTTTTAAGTTTAATTAAACCACATTGTTTATTTTTGTTTTTATTTTCATTACTGTAGGAGGTGGATCAAAAAAGATCTTACTGTGATTTATGCCAGAGAGTGTTCTGCCTATATTTTTCTCTAAGAGTTTTATAGTACCTGGTTTTATAGTTAAGTCATTAACCCATTTTGAATTTATTTTTGTGTATACTATTAGAGAATGTGCTGATTTCATTCCTTTACATGTAGCTGTCCAGTTTTCCTAGCACCATTTATTGAAGAAACTGTCTTCACTGTATATTCGTGCCTTCTTTGTCATAGATTAGGTGACCATAGGTGCATGGGTTTATTTCTGGACATTCTATCCTGTTACATTTATTTATATGTCTGTTTTTGTGCCAGTGCCATACTGTTTTGATGACTGTAGCTTGACTTTTGATGACTTGTAGTATAGTCTGAGGTCAGGGAGCCTGAAGACTTTGAATTGTGATTAAACAGTCATTTAAGCTCAGCATCTGGAAACTTAAACTTATGGCCATTAAGAAGCATAAGCTTAAAAAAATATCCATTAACTTTAACACCAAAGCCTCATATTTTGTAATCATTTGGAAGAGTTCCTTAGTAACTAATAGGTCTTGTTTTGAGGAAATATATAGATATGTATAAAGGTCAGTCACTACTCTAGTTTCACTTCACTTTTTTCCTGATAAATCCAAGTAAAATGAAATGAGATAACTTTTTAGAAAATTTGTTTTTTTAATTGCAGTATAATTGACATATAGCATTTCATTAGTTTCAGGTATATAACAAAATGATTCCATATCAAAGAAAATTTAAAGCAGTTATCTCTCAATTGTGGGTTTAGAATGATGTGTGTATATGTGTATAGTTTCTTTCTTGTTGCTCCACTTTACACTAATCATTGCTTTCCTACTTATAAACTCATTTTTTGAAGGAGCTCCCCTATTTACTGATAGCAGGTATAAGTTTTCACATTGAATGCTCCTGCCTACAAGATTTTAGTTTCTCAAGGACCAAGCTTGGCCTCTGCCCTGTTCCTGTTTCTCTGGCCTGGCTCACTCAGCCTGTTTGTCCCGACTAGGTCCTGGAGGGCACCCTGGGCAGATCAGGGCTCTTGGCCCCATGCCCCTCACTCTCTGCACTCTCACAGGCACCCTACATGAGGTAAGGGAGAAAAGAAGGAGGCTGCCAGTCCAGGTAAGTGTGGTAACCAGAGCTCATGTTGCAAGAGCTTGGAGCTCTCTGCACCAATCATTAGACTTTCAAAGTTGCATAAAGTATATATCAGAAGCCCAAATACTAATGTCAAGTCAGCACAAAAAACAAAGTAATCAATAAATAAAGTAGTCTGGGAGGGACAGACTAAACTCACAGGTTCTTCTCATGAATAAGTATTTGTGGGGACAAGACATTTTTGGAGAAGTGAACTTCTCCAAATGAGCTGATTTATTTGTGGAAATTTGAGGAATTGTCACAAGGGCCTGAAAAGATAATGAACTTAGGAAACTCTCAAATGTTGGTATCATCATGGAAAAGCCTTTCATGGAAAGGAGAGAGAAAAGCGCTAAGTTTGTTGTCTCCCCTTAAACTATAGATTCTTCTCCTTGCCATGCTTTCCTGCAGACAAGGAAGGTCTCTAGGAGAGAGAGTGAGCAGAGAAAGAGGAAAAGATGCAGAGAGGACATGGGAGCTTGTCATGAGGATGAAACCCCAAGACGCAATGAGTACGTCACCCTGGACCATGAGTCACAGGGTCTGTAGGTCAATTTCTTTTCCTTGCCCCTAGATCTTGGCATTATCTTGACTTTCATCTCTATGTTCTGCTTGTTGCATTTACACTTCAAAGAGGGAAGGGCATTTTTAACATCTTCGTAGCACCTACATGCTTCTTGTTGGAAGACAAAGTCATTAGGATGCATCTACATGCCAAAGTAAATCTAATTTTTTTTGTAACTGGGCTTCTCTGGTGGCTCAGATGGTAAAGAATATGCCTGCAATGCAGGAGACCCTAGTTCCATCCCTGGATTGGGAAGATCCTCTGGAGAAAGGAATGGCAACCCACTCCAGTATTCTTGCCTGGAGAATTCCATGGTCAGAGGAGCCTGGCATGCTATGGTCCATGGAGTTGCAGAGTTGGACTAATGCTTTCACCTTTTCACCTTTTTGGTAAATATTTTTGAGAGAATACTGTTGAATCATATGAAATTGCCATTTTTAAAGTCCCCCCCCTGCCAAAGTCATACATTAGCAGTTTTATACTATTCAATCTAATAATTTTGCTTTAGAAATTATTTGGTTGTAAGTGGTGCATTTAATTTACCATTAATTAGAATTCCCTGGTGGTCCAGGGATTAGGACTTGATGCTTTCATTGCAGTGGCCTGGGTTCAGTCCCTGGTTGTGGAACTAGGATCCTCCAAGCCAAAAAAATAAAACACCATAATTTATTGTTATTGACAATTTCTCTACAACGACTACATGTAGGCTGGGGATTTATATAAAGTGAAGACTTTTTACCTAGGGGTTATTACTAGAGGTGCTGACACTTGAGGTGCTCATGAATATGAGAGGGAATAATTAACGGGATTGACTTAATGTGGCATTGGTAAACCATTCTTTAAACTTTTATGAACCGAAACCTCCTCGTTGTTGTTTTTATTTTGGTTGGCTCTTGGAGGCAGGCTCTGATGGGCGGTTTGTGTGCAGGAGGTTTGTTAGAGGGGCTATTGGGGAAGGAACCACACTGGACAGAGGGAGAGCCGGGCTATAGGTAGTCACAACTGGCCTCAGCAGCCACACAGAGAGCTTGGAGCAAGGATGGCCTTCATGCTGTCCAGTGTGGGGCCCTGGGCTCTGGATGCAGGCTGCCATCTGCCCTGGAAGGGACTGTCCAGAGGGCTGGCAGCTGAGAGCGGTCACCCAACATGCCCTGCTGTCCTAACACAGGGATCTGGGAAGAAAAGTCTAGCATTTATGAGGCTGCCAATATTTTTAAGGTCTTCTTGTAGCACCCTAAAGTTGGGCCTGGGGTGGGCAGAGGGATCCATGGCCTGGGTAAGGAGCTGATGGGATTGAGGCTTTTAAATAGACTTTTGGCTTTTAGGGAGAGAAAAGCTTAAATAGAGTTAAGAGGGAAAGGAAGGGCATTGGACGAGACTTGCAAGCAGGTTTCAAGGTGGAGAGAGCCCCGGGCAGGGTCAGGAGGCCTGCCTGTCGGAGCCTCAGTGGTCTCACCAGTGAATCAAGAGGGCCAGACTTAACGACCGCTGTATCTTCTTCCAGCCCTGGCACCGGACGGTGCTCTGAGTCTCACCCAGTGGCCCAAAGCAGAGAAAATCAGTGTCTCTAACTGGTTCAGATTTGAACTGGGCAGCTTGTGAATCTTCTCCTGCTTTCTTGTTCAGCCTCCTGGGGATTGTGAGGCAGAGATGAAGACAGGATCCAAGCCAGGTCATTTTATAGAGGATCATGTTTATTTCTCCCTATGTTAGCTTGGGACTCTGAACAGGCACATCTTTGAATAGGACAGTTCATTTCATTACTGGCAGATCATACAGCAGATTACAGAAAGAAAAAAGAAAGAAAAGCAGGAAAGGAACAAAGAACTAGAAAACCGGTGACTTAGTCACATGCCTGCTGTGTTCACTCGGGCAGCACGTGAAACAAAGCAGAGATGATTCACGTGGTCCCTGTGAGCACACAAACTTGTGAAACATCCCATATTTTTTCAGGGGTGATGAAAAAGTTTTGGAGGTGGATATTGGTGAATGGTTGTATAACAATATAAATTCACTTAAAGCCACAGAACTGTGCGCTTAAAATGGGTAAATGGTAAGTTTTAGGTTCTGAGTATTTCCCCACAGTTTATAAAAAATAAAACAGACATGGCCCTAAGGGATTGTGGGTTGCATAGAGATGTCATAAAGTAAAAGTCATGCAGTTACAGTGATGAAATCAATTATAGCCAGAAGAAAAGCAGTCTTACAACCGGAATGCTGTCATGATGTGCTCACCGCAGTGTAAATACAGAGTAGTGGAAGGAACCAACCTGGACACCAGCAGGCTTCAAAGCCAAACCCTGCCACTTCCTAGCTGTGTCACCTTGGACAAGACCCTTAACTGCTCTGAGCCTGTCTTATTTATAAAATAAAAATGACAATATTGGACTCACACATCTGTTAAATTGAACAAGACATTGCAGGTCAGGCATTTAGCATAGTAACTGGCTCCTAGCAGGCCTTCTCTAAAGGGTTTCCTTTCTGCAAGTGAAAGGTCGCAAAAACAGTATGTAGTGGGACACAGAAATTAACTTGAAAAACAGTAAAGATAAAACACAAAAAATATGGAGAAGTTATTTGGACAGTAGTCCCTGGCAGAGGCAGACCAAGTGCAGAGCAAGAATGCTCTAAATTGCTAAAAAAAAAAAAAAAAAAAAAAACGACTTTAAAACTTGTTATTAGTCAGAGTAATGGCCTAGCTGTTGAAACTAAGACCTCTCCCCCAATTATAATAGTTTAAACAAGATGGAGTTGGACATGACTGAGTGACTGAACTGAACTGAAACAAAATGGAAGCTTATTTTTCTCAGTGTAATAGTCTGGAGGTGAGTCTGCTGGCAAGGCAGTTCTGTTTCTCAACACAAGATTTCCATCTCTGAGTCCAAAGTGTTTGCTTTAGCTTGTGACATCGGCTAGGTAGCGGGAAGGGGGAAAGGCTGGGGGCAGAATGCATGTTTCTTTTAGCGGCATAACTCAGAAATGACACACCTCATTTTTCTGCCCATACCCTGTTGACCAAATGCAAGCTCTGAAGGATGCTGGGAGAGTAAACTCCAGCTGGAATTGTGTTAAGAGGGAAGCTTGGATGATCCTGACACTTGGCCATCTTGACCACAGAATTCACATTATATTTTCTTTAGTTTATAACCACAGGCTTTAATACACACACACAAAAGAAAGAAACATAGCTAACACATTTCCCAAAATGAAGGCACAGTTTCTTGCTCATTAATTCATTGATGAATGAATGCAAGAAAGATGAAGATCTGAGGCTTTTGGCAGCCAACCTCTAATTCACAGCTCTCCTCTGCTCATTGTACACACTCTCAGGTCCTGTCTCCAATCTCAGAGCCTCTTTCTCCCTACAGTTGCTTCCAGTGTCTTTAGTAGCCTGATGTCCTCTTATGAAAAATGGAATTGGGGAAGGAATTTGAGAGGGAGACAGGTAGCTGAGGAAAATGGATACATCTTTTTGGCTTTCGCTGCTCTTTGCTCTAGTTCTCTTAATTGTTTTCCATGTGGTTTTCCAGGTCTGGGACCAGCCTGATACCCTCTTAAAGTGTCCAGTTGGAGAAACCGTATAACAGTGGGGTGCCAGGATGTGGGGGAGTTAAGGCTGTCGGCTTTGGAGCTAGACTGCTTCATCTTGAATTCCCATTTGGTCCGCTATTATCTGGGTCACCCTGAGTAAAGCATCAATACTCACCCTCTCTGGTCATCAGTTTTTTTATCTGTTAATATTAAATAGGGGTTAGTAATAGTCTGTGACCACAATACAGAAAGCTCTGAAATTAAGGTTTTTAGTAACTCACTAGAGGGCAAAACCTGGTCTGATTTAATCTGATTGGCAGGAAAATAATATTGATATGAAACTATTATTTTGATTTAAACCACTTAAAAAAATCATTGTGCATTTTGCTACAGAAATGTTCATGTGTTTGATTAGGGGACAGTCCAAGACTCTGCTATAGGAGTCATGTGTGTGGGTCATGCTTTTTATAACCTGAAAATTTCTGAATTTGTAAAACTCTGGGCCTCAAGAATTTCCAATCAGGGGACTGTGACCCCGGGGCTTCCCTAGTGGCTCAGATGGTAAAGAATCCACCTGCAATGCGGGAGACCTGGGTTCCATCCCTGGGTCAGGAAGATCCCCTGGAAAGGAAATGGCAACCCATTCCAGTATTCTTGCCTGGAGAATTCCATGAACAGAGGAGCCTGGTGGGCTACAGTCCCTGGGGTTGCAGAGTTGGACATGACTGAGCAACTAACGCACACACTGTGACCCATTACTCTCCTTCTTAGAGTGTGGCATTTCAAAGGAATGCAAGACTTTGGTTGTGGTTAGTGTGCCAGCTCAAAGTATAATATGGGGTGAGGGGAGTGTCTGGATAATATCAGGTCAATGTCAAAACTCAAATTCATCTTCATCCGTGAGGTGGCAAAAGATGGCTTCAATGGTATGGTTAGGTGGATTTGCAAGGCCCCTGGGAGGTGCTCAGGAGAGTCCCACAGTGCTCTGCCCTCAGCCATTCCCCAGCCAGTGGTTTCATAGATGATTTCTGATAAATGAGTTCTCAAGGCTGTAAGCAACAGAAGGCTACATGCGCTAGCTCAAAACAAAATATTCTCAAGGAACACTAGGTCATGAGGCAGTTGGACCTTAGCGATGTTCTGGAACTAGGGATCAAAGCCCCATGGAAACTTAGGGATTCCCTTTCTGTCTCTCTTTCCTGCTTGTCTGCAAGTCTGCTCTATCCATCTATCTGTTTGTAGGGGAGTTTTCTCTACTTTCTAATCCGCTTGGTAGAGATGGCCATTACCAGCAGCTTCTGCATCATATTTCCTCCATTTATGAGCACAACCTGATTGGGGTTGAATTTGAGTTCACATTCACCAGGAGGGAGATGCTGGCCGGTCCAGTGGCTAAGGAGGCGTGGTGGTGAAGAGTGACAGGGCACCTCCTCAGGCCCCGAGTGCCCAAGCTGGGCCTGGTTTCCTTCCTCAGGCCTGCATCTGAGTGTCTGAACACAGGACTTCCCCAGTGCCCTACTGTACCGATGGTCCATGACCCTTTCTTGGCTGTCCACTCCTTGGAGCTCCAAGCTGCTTTCATCATAGCTCTTCCTCATTCCTTCTGCTGAGAGATAAAATCTAGAGGAGCCCAGTCCCAGAAAGTCAATAGCAGCAGGAATCCCTCACCTTCTCTTGACTTGGGAGACAAATCTATGCCTTACCAGGGTTTCACTTTATTGCCGCCCCTTTAAACGTGTCATTATTTAGTACTTGGCATGTTTACTGAGTGGGACAGAAACCAAGGGTCTACTCTAGCCCACTCTGGGAAGTAGTTTCTTCTTGTACCTCTGGAGGACTTTTGGGGAGGGGACCCAGCCTTCTGACTTGAGAGGACAAGACACTTAAAAACTCCAGGCTGCCACTCTTAGTCTGCATGACTGAAGGTAAATAGCCTAGGACTAGTTTTTTCATATAAAGATAGAGGAGAAGAAACAAATGCCTCCATCTTTGAGCATTTACTTGAGGATCAGAAAGTTTATTCTGAGCTGAATCCCGTAAGATTTTGTGCAAACATGTGTTGCAGTCGCTGGTTCTTTCTTGGCATCTGAGCTAATGTAGAATTCTTTCCAGCCTTCCAGTTCTGTGGATTGACTATATGGGGAAGGACTAGCGATACAGTGTGCCTGCAGAGAGCAGATGCTTCTAGGCCTCCAGCAGTGGCCTCCCTGCTCAGTTTGGTCAATTTCCCCAGGGAGTAAAATGGGCCCTCTCTCCCAGTTGCCATGCCAGCAAAACATAGCTATCTCCAGCTTAAGGGGCCACACTTCAGGTATGTGCAACCAGTATTTAACAATTGTCTTTGCAGTTTTTGGTACAAGCAGGTCTTGGTGGAAAGAGGTGTGGTCTTGAAGTCAGGGTGCCGGGCTTCAGTCATGGCTCTGCCCCTGTGAAAACATGGGCTAGTTGCTCACTCTTCCTGGATTTTGGTTTTCTTGTTGTGAAACAAGAGCTGTACTCAGTGAATTCCTGCTCTAACTTGCTTTCTAGTGTCACAGTTCAGAGCATTGCACGCCTTTACCAAAAAGTGTGTATTCTGGAAAGGTGAAACTCAGAAGAACCAGTTCTGTTAGTTTGCTGGGAAGACCGTAACAAAGTACCATGGGCTGGGTGGCTTCAATGATGGAAATTTATTTTTTTATTATTATTTTATTTTATTATTATTTTTAAAATTTTATTTATTTATTTATTTTCTTTACGTTATCATGTTGGTGTTGCCATACATTGACATGAATCCGCCATGGGTATACATGTGTTCCCCTTCCAGAACCCCCCTCCCACCTCTCTCCCGATTCCATCTCTCTGGGTCATCCCAGTGCATCAGCCCTGAGCACCCTGTACCAAGCATCAAACCTGAGTTTATTGCTTCATAGTTCCAAAGGCTAGACGTCGAAGAGCAGACGTCAAAGTGTCAGCAGGGTTGGCTCCTCCTGAGGGCTTTGGAGGAGAACCTGTCCCACAGCCCTCTCTGAGCTGCTGCTGGCCTCAGGTCTTGGTGTTCCTCGTCTTCTCTGCCTTCATGCTCATGTGGCATTCTCCCTGTGTCTGTCTGTCTCTATGTCCACACTTCCCTTTTTATAAAGACACCGGTCATATTCGGTTAGGACCACCCTGATGGTCTCATTTTAACTTGATTACTGTAAAGACCCATTTCCGAGTAAGGTCACATTCTGACGTTCTAGGAGTTAGGATATCAATGTATCTTTTTTGGAGAACACAATTCAGCCAGCCCATAACAGCAGTCCCAATGCATGGTTAAATATTTCTGTATGGAAGGGATGAAGAAATGGACTAAAAATAGGTTTTTTGATTTTTTCAATTAGGTGATACCTTTCTCTTCCATAGAATACTTGAAGCTGAGTTTATCAGCTGATATTGAGTTTATCAGCTGCATATCAGCTGATATGCAGTGTCCTTTCAAAGGGTTCCCTCTGAGGAAATAAAAACTGCATGTTCTTTTTTTCCCTTCTCCTCTCTGCTCGCTTAATTATCCCTTTCTTTTGTGTCTCCAGTTCTGGTTGTATTGATTCTCACTCTATTCTCTATTCTCTTTCATCTTAATCTTCTCCTTCATCTTCAGAATATAAAGGGAAATCTGTTAAGTTCTTTGGCCCACTTTTTAATTGGGTTGTTTATTTTTCTAGAATGGAGCTGCAGGAGTTGTTTGTAAATTTTTGAGATTAATTGTTTGTTGCTTCATTGGCTATTATTTTCTCCCATTCTGAAGGCTGTCTTTTCACCTTGCTTATAGTTTCCTTTGTTGTGCAAAAGCTTTTAATTTTAATTAGGTCCCATTTGTTTATTCGTGTTTTTATTTCCAATATTCTGGGAGGTGGGTCATGGAGTATCCCGCTTTGGATTATAGCAGAGAGTGTTTTGCCTATGTTATCCTCTAGGAGTTTTATAGTTTCTGGTCTTATGCTTAGATCTTTAATCCATTTTGAGTTTATCTTTGTGTATGGTGTTAGAAAGTGATCTAGTTTCATTCTTTTACAAGTGGCTGTCCAGTTTTCCCAGCACCACTTGTTAAAGAGGTTGTCTTTTCTCCACTGTATATTCTTGCCTCCTTTGTCAAAGATAAGGTGTCCATAGATGCGTGGATTTATCTCTGGGCTTTCTATTCTGTTCCAAGGAAGATATAAAAATGGCTAACAAACACATGAAAAGATGCTCAACATCACTCATTATCAGAGAAATGCAAATCAAAACTACAATGAGGTACCACTTTACACCAGTCAGAATGGCTGCCATCCAAAAGTCTACAAGCAATAAATGCTGGAGAGGATGTGGAGAAAAGGGAACCCTCTTACACTGTTGGTGGGAATGCAAACTAGTACAGCCACTATGGAAAACAGTGTGGAGGTTCCTTAAAAAGCTGCAAATAGACCTGCCATATGACCC
This sequence comes from Antilocapra americana, assembly GCA_007570785.1. Taxonomy (NCBI): domain Eukaryota; kingdom Metazoa; phylum Chordata; class Mammalia; order Artiodactyla; family Antilocapridae; genus Antilocapra; species Antilocapra americana. The sequence continues at coordinate 2,658,842 of ML664200.1, read as the reverse complement.
GGCAATCCCACTGCTGGGCATATACACCGAGGAAACCAGAATTGAAAGAGCCACGTGCACCCCAATGTTCATCGCTGCATTGTTTACAATAGCCAGGACATGGAAGCAACCTAGATGCCCATCAACTGACGAATGGATAAGAAAGCTGTGGTATATATACACAATGGAATATTACTCAGCATTAAAAAAAAATTCATTTGAAGCAATTCTACTCAGATGGACGAAACTGGAGCCCATTATCCAGAGTGAAGTAAGCCAGAAGCAAAAACAACAATACAGTATATTAACACATATATATGGAATTTAGAAAGACAGTAATGAGAACCCAACATGGGAGACAACAAAAGGAACGCAGATGTATAGAATAGACTTGGGGACTTTGTGGATGAGGGTAAGGGTGGGATGAGATGGGAGAAGGGCATTGAAGCATGTTAATTGTCATGTGTCTAATCAATCGCCAGCCCAGGATTGATGCTCGGGACTGGTGCAGCGAGATTTCCCGGGGGGGAGGGAGGAGGGAGGGGGGACCCGGAGGGGAAGCATATGTAAACCCATGGTGATATCATGACAATGTATGGCAAAAACAATAATAAAAAAATAAATAAATAAATAAAAAAAAGAATATAAAGGGAAATCTGTTCTTTATTCTGTGGTTCACTACCCAGAGTAAAAATGCAGCCACCATCCTCACTGAATCATGACTTCTGCTTTCAGAGCCTCTTCTTCCTCCCACTTTTCCAGGGACTTAAAGAAACCTTAGGACTGGAGGGGTCCTGAGATGTTTTCAAGTCCACAGGTGGCTTGGGTCTCCTTGAACGGCCTACATTTTTAGGCTCTGCATAAGCATCTCTCCTTCTGAGGCATATTAGATACTGTTTTCTTATGTCAACTGAAAATCTGTTTCTCCATTCTGTCAGCAGTAAGCTGGCTAGAGTGTGACGCCGCAAAGCTGTTGCATCTCCCGTGGGAAGCCCTTGGAAGCAACACCAGCCTCTCAGGTTCAGATTCCTCTTCACATATGAGAGGCAGTTTTCTCTGGTTCTCCTAGTTATTTAATCAGTCAGTTTCAGGATCTATGTCTAATTAGTTGAGATAACTTGGGTAGGTGATGTAAATTCCTTGAATATGAGGATCCACACCGTTGACCTGAGTTAGCTAAAAAACTGAAATTTCAAGGCTCTGCTCTCTTCCTGTCTAGCTTCACTTTTCCAAATCTATCTTCTACCCCACAGAGTGAAGAGCATAGTACTTGCCTCCCCTCACAGGATTGTTATGAAATCAAAGGTGATATCTTTTTCTTTTTTTTTTTTTTTTGCTAATAACTACTGCTGCTACTACTAAGGGCCTGGCAGGAGTTCCTTTTCTAGACAGGACCAACACCGGAAGTAAATGCAAAACTCTTGGTTGCAAGTCACCCTGAGCTTCTAGGAAGCAGCTGGGGACAGGATGTGTGGGAAAGAATTATTCGAAGAATTACTACCAACCTGTGGCCCAAGTTCTGATTGTTGGGCAGCTTGTTGAGATGGCTGGGAAATGGCCAAGTTGAGTTCTTAGAAGATCAAACCAGGGAGAAGTGCATTCACTGTTTTGGACTAGATGAAGCACAGGATGATTGACATCTTTTTGATCCACCCCTCCATCCATATCAAGAACTAGCTCTCTTTGATTTCAGAGACTTGAAAAGGTACAGAAAAGAGTTATTTTATATATATATTTTAAAAAATCGCAAAACGTTATAGCGGTTTGTTTCTTCCTGGCTGGCCCTCACACATCTCTCTCCTGGCATGAAGGAGAACAAGAGCTCTGTGGACAGGCTGCAGCGCACTTACCAGTAGAACTGAAGGGGTCCTCCACCGTGGACCTGACCCAGAGGCCCCCCCTTGGTAGCACTGACGGCTCCATGGAGCTGCTGGGTGCTGTTTCATCCTCGGGGTTTGCAGGTGAGTTTGTAGTCATCCCGGGCTTCTTGTTGCCACTCTAGTGTCCAAGAGTGCATTTATTGGTCTTCTCAGCCACTCTAATGAAGGCTGAAGAGCGGTTGCTTTCAAGAGCCAGAGGGCTTGGCATCTGTCATGCTTACACATAAATGACTTTAGTATCCAGAGAATTGCATCAGAAGCTAATTAAAGCCAGGCCTAAATTATTTATCTGGGTCAGACTTTTGTTAACTCTCTTATTCAAGATAAAGAGACTATTGCTCTGCTAGTATCATAAATCTTCTTTACGAGTCTGTGATTGTAAGAAAGCTCTGTGGCTTTCTGATACCCTAGTGATTGTTAATTTTTGTTTGGGATCTGACCTTGGTATAAAAAAATCTAACAAATTTACCCAAATCTTTATTACTACCATGTGTGATCAACTGAAAACTTGTTACGTAGCATTGGTGAAAGTACCTGGTGGTGATATGACTGTATGTTTAGAGATGACTGAACCTTTGTCATTTAGAAAAGCCCTAAGGTCAGCAAAATATAAAATACACGTAATTCTTAAATCATTAAGGTGACTATATTAGAGCAGTCATTCTCAAACTTTTCTCTGTATCAGGGTTACCACAGAAGATCTTTGCTATAGCCTTTCAAATGTTTTTTTTTTTTTTTTTTTAAAACAAACAACAAAACAAATTCCACTGATGATTCTGATAAGCTCCATTTCACAAAATAGTCTTTTACATTTTTAAACTCTGTCAGCACTGGCCCTTGTGATGTTAGTTGTTCTCACTAACCCAGTTACTTCCCTTTGTTTTTTACTTATAAACCATAAGCATACTTTTAAAGCATTGAGGCTAATTTACAAACTCTTAGATAAGGAATTCTACTGTTCCCAAAGTAATTTATTTCTCTTTCACCATTGTTAAGCTCTTATGTCTTTTGTCTTTAATCTTCTTCTTAGCTAAAAACAACAAACAAAACCCCCAAGAAAAACAGAGTAGGGAGTAATTTGAGAAAAATCCTTTAAATAGCCATGTATTAATATATGTGTCTTCATGTATGCAACGGTGTTAATCTGTGGCTTTTTAGGTTGCAATATCAGAAGCTACCTCAAATCAGCTCGAGCAGAAAAGTGAATTTATTGGCTCATGAAACTGGGAGGTCCAGACATGCAGCTGTGTCAGCCTGATTTAGAGGGTCTGTTAGCCACCCCGGCTTCCTTCACAATCTGAGCCTCCTTTTCTCTCATTGGACACAGGCTTCCTCCATGTGGCTAAGAGCAATGTCCACAAGCAGCTTGAGAATCACGAATCTATAGGCAAATACCCTAATAGAGCGCACCCATAGCTAAGTACCCTGATACAAAGATCTCTCTTTTAATGTCTGCATTTACCTCTAGGAAAGAATCCATATATTACCACCTGCTCGGGTCCCATCTCATTGCTGTGATGGTGCACCATGATTGACAGCATCACCTTGACTATATAGAATATGAAGGAACCCTCCAGAGAAAAAGCTGCCCTAGAGAAGAGCTTGGCAAATTGTTTTCTAAAGTAAATATATTAGGCTTTATGGGCCACATGAATCACTGCTGCATGTTTTTTTCTTCTGCTAAGCATTCTTAGTACTACCATGAGGAAAAGTACTGGAAGTAGGATCAAAACTGAGCAGAAAACTGTGTGAGGGCAAATTGGAACATATTTTAGAAAGTATTAAGGCCATATATTTGTTATTATAAAACAAAATAAACCCTAGAGATATGAGGTTAAAAAAATTATTGGCATCTACTCTTTGCAAAATAAAAGGAAAATTCATTTTACTTAAGTAGAGCAACAGGAAAATGGTTCATGTTTGTACAAAGTTCTTATAAGAAAAAATGAAAAGAGAAGAATAACATTCCTTCTGATGAGGAAAGCACACTAGAAGGACATGCTCACAAACAAGAAGAGAGCCATTACCTAAATTTAAAACAAGCTAAAATGAACTAAGAAAATGATAGACGCTATGGAAGAAAAATATAAATCAAAGGTAGAAATAAAAGGTAGAGAAACTCACAAATGAAGTATCTAGAAAAATACTGCAGAATGCTGCTATCTTTCGCATAGTACTCTGAAAAAGAGAAAGGCTGAGAAACTAGTTCTTTTTCGTCTACCTAAATCAAGAGGAAAACACTAGTTCAAATTATTCAAAAAGGCCTGATTTGTTCTTTTGGGCTGGAGTTCTTTGAGCAAATGTGTCCATTCATAAGGAACCGAAAGGTAGTTTTTCTCTAAAGTGCTTATTATCACTCCTAATGTGGGTCTCTTAGAGTAAAAGTGTCAAGTATAATCTCTCTCCTTCTGAATATTCTACATGTTCACATATATATTCCACATATCTCTGTATACCTATACTCTCTGTATTCTTAAAGCAGTAGATCTAGAAAGTTTTTCAAAGCGACATTGGATCAGGATATGTGCTGAATTGTCACCTGGGCAGGTAGATGGCTTTGAGTATTCCAATCTGAAGAGGGACATGTTCCAATCAAAGGACATGTGTCTAGCAGACTGAGTCCCCTTTACTGGGTTGTGAGTGCGGGATACTTCTCCAAGTGCATAGTCCAGGCAGGTTGTTCTCAGTTTCCCATGGTACCACGTACTCTGGAAAACCTTTGAGTAAAGCTCAAGGAGGTGGTCAGGGTTGAGAGCCCACCTCTGGCTCTTTTCATGGCTTTTTGCTCTTGGGGGTTTGTTAGAGTGCCCCCACCTCCTCCTTACTTATGGTCTTTGCTCTCTTGTTGCCCACAGCCTGAGCTGGCTTAGTGGCAGTCTGGGCTGCTGGTGGACATCCTGGATTGCCTGCTCTTTCCTTCCCCACTTGGAAAGCTCTGCCCATAGGATTTATTTTCACCCCTTGTTCCAGTGCTGTAGGTAGTCAGCTGCCTGAGAAGTTGTTTTGATGAGGCTGATACAGCCCTTCCCAGCTCCTGCCGGCTTCTCAGTGAATAGCCTAGGTCAGCGTCAGAAGGAACTAAAAATAGCTGGAAATGCTCTAGCTCGTCATTCTCAAGTAGCTGGGTCAGATGAGGCACCAGAAAAAGAGAATCGTGGAGCCTGATGTACAGCTCTGAGGCCTGCGGGTGCCTCTTTACAGAAAGCCTGTGTGTGGCTTTGACAGCCGAAGAGCCCTAGACACACACACACTGACACACACCCATACTCCACACACGCTGCCTGCACAATGACCAGGGACTGTAGAACCTTGTGGAAAATAAAATGCCTGTTGTATACCTAGAGTTTGGTAAACAGGGGCTTCCCTGGAGGAAGTGACAGAAGGCCGGATCTGGAGTGAGATGCTGCTTTGTGGACAGGCACAGGGGTAAGGAAAAGGAGGAAAGACTTTTTCTTATGGCTGATGCCATGCAGCTGGGAAGATGAGCAGGGTGGCCTGTGGAGTCACACAGCCCTGGCTTGGAAGGCTGGCTCTGTTCCTCACTAGCTTGTGTCTTTGTATTTGTTTTCGCCAGCTGTTTTTGGCTCCAAAGTGGGGATGATACCTGCCACAGAGAGCTGTTGAGGGGATTAAGGAAGGCCGTTCATGCAAAGTACCTAGTGTGCCTAGCACCGAGTTAGCAAGCATAATTGTTCATTTTTTGATTTATGTGGGAAGAAGCACAGTGAGGAAGTCTGTTTACTCACTACGTCCCTGAAGCTTCTCTGGTTATGGTTGGAGTATGAACCATAGGCTATTCCTGAGTGTGGCTTGGGAGCAGCATGATGTGGGGCTTCCTGGAGAGCTATGGTCTTGTGAGTATAAGACCAGGGTGGGTGCTGCTGTACTAGGTCAGTTTAGGCCAGTGGTTTCTAACTGCAGATCATGACCACCAGTGGTTCAAGACATCCAGTTTTGTGGCCTAGAACCAGCATTCCCCAAACAGTAGATTAGAATAGACCCAAACGGAACAGATGCAGCAGTGTAAGGAGACTGCACCAAGTAAGGGTTTCGGTAACATATGTAGTGTGTGAAATGTTTCTTACTAAAGATTGTGGTCAAAATGTAGAAACAAACAAGTAAAAATTATGGTCTGGAGAATCAGATATTTTCTTTAGGGAGTTCTGAGTACCTGGGAGCTCAGGCCTTCTGACCTGTGAATTCCTGAGGTCTTTGTACTACTTGTAGTAGTTTGGAGTTCTGTTGGAGAACACTCTAATTTGACCATTTTTTGCCTAAAGCAGATGGAATTTCTAGTCTGGAATTCTCCGCAAGAAGCAGGTGAATGAGGGCTACTTGAATGGTTGACCAGTTCAAAAGCACCGGCTCCAGGTAATAAGGACCTGGAGGCAGGGAAAGAAGAGGCAGGTGGAAGGTGAGATAAGGCCGGATGGTGAGGGGTGGTGGGAGGGAGAAGTGAGCATTGTAAACAGGATTAGGAAGTGCCATTTGCCCAGCCGGTACCTGGGGACTGTCTTCCAGGGGTGAGGCCCCAGCTTAGGCCTGAGGCCTGTGCAGCTAAAAGGTCAGGCCTTGTTCCAGCCCTCACAAAGCATAGCATCCGGTACAGAAACAGATGAAGGCCTGCCAAAGTAGTAGTTTTATCCAATGAGTTCCATTTTTACCTATTAAAATTTAATGTGTCTCTGAATACAACATGGGATTGAGATAGCTTTTCAACTGTCAGTGGTTATACAATGCTAAATTAAATTGCTTTTGAGTGTTTTGATCCTCAGTTTTTTCAATGGGCTAGTGACCCATGATAGCAGAAAGCTCGCCTCACCCTCCTCCAGCATTTGGGAAAACTCATTTCCAGATGAGTCCTGGGCACCCCATGGTCTTGGCTGATGAAGTCAACACTTGTAATTTGTTTATTAAAAATGCTTGTTTTTATTTCTTGATAACAACAATAATACTTGACCCTGATGAAGATCATAGATAACACAGAAACATATAGACTCAGAACTCTTTTTGGACATTGTTGCTAGAAGGCTCCTTCAAGGTTTATTTTTTTCCCAGGTTATCACATGTGAAGAGAAGAGGAAAGGAAATTTTTTTAAAAATTTGAAGCATAGTTAATTTACAATGTTGTTAGTTTCAGGTGTACAGCAAAGTGATTGTTTTATGTATATGTATCTATAACTTCAGATTCTCTTCTGTTTTGGTTTATTACAAGATACTGAACATAATTCCTGGTGCTATACAGCAGGATCTTGTTTATCTGTTTTATATATAGTAGTTCATATCTGCTAATCCCAAGCTCCTAATTTTTCCCTCCCCTACCCTCTTTACCCTTTGTTAACAATAAGTTTGCTTTCTACTTCTGTGAGTCTGCTTCTGTTCTGTAAATTAGTTCATTTGTATCATATTTTTAGGTTCCACATATAAGTGATATCATATGGTATTTCTCTTTCTTGGTCTGATTTATTTCACTTGGTAGGGTCATCTCTAGGTCCATCCATGTTACTACAAATGGCATTCTTTCAGTCTTTTTTATGACTGAGTAATGTCCACTGTGTGTGCATATGTATGTATTTATATACACACACACACATCATCTTCTTTATCCATTCATCTGTTGATGGACATTTAGGTTGTTTTCCTGTCTTGGCTGTTGTAAATAGTGTGGCTATGAACACTGGGGTGCATGTATCTTTTTGAATTAGTTTTGTCCAGATATCTGCCCAGGAATGGGATTGCTGGATCATATGGCAACTCTCTTTTTACTTTCTTAAAGAACCTCCATACACTGTATGCACTGTAGCTTCACCAACTTACCTTGCCACCAACAGTGTAGCAGGGTTCCCTTTTCTCCACATCCTCTCCAGCATTTTATTATTTGTAGACTTTTTAATGATGGCTGTTCTGACTGGTGTGAGGCGGTACCATTGTCTTTATTTGACAACATGCAACATGAAGGATCTTTGTTCCCCAACCAGGGATCAAACCTGTGGTCCCTGCAGTGGGATCTCAGAGTCCTAACCACGGGACCACCAGGGAGGTCCTCATTGTTGTTTTGATTTTCACTTCTTTAATAATTAACAACATGAGCATATTTTCATGTGTCTATTGGCCATCTGTACGTCTTCTTTGCAGAAATGTCTACTTAGGTCTTCTGTCCATTGTTTGATTGGGTTGCTTGATTTTTTGTTGTTGAGTTCTTCGAGCTGTTTGTGTATTTTTGGAAATTAAGCCCTTTTCGGTCACATCATTTGAAAATATTTTCTCCCTTTCCATAGGTTGTCTGTTTTGTTTATTGTTTTCATTGCTGTGCAAAGGCTTCTAAGTTTGATTAGGTCCCATTTGTTTGTGAAAGGACTGTTTTGACATGTTACTAGATTTGCAGAGGCTGGAAATAGTTCAAAATGTGTCCTTTTCCGAGAGCTACGTCATTCCTCTCGTTCTTCCCTGTAGGAAAAATACTGTGACCTTTCTTTCCTCAGGCAGGCTAGGGTGGTGACAAGTTGCATAAACCTCATGGAACCATTCTTGGCCGTCTTTCACGGTGCCTTGTTCTCTAAGCAGAAGGGGGGAGGGCGCTCCTGGTGAAGTTTTAGGATGGTGGTGATAAGCATCCTAAGCATCCTTATAAAAGCACTTAGGAGTAAAACCCCACATCAGTATTTGAGTAGTGATTTATACAGAACAGTGATTCTCAACCAGAGATGGTGGGTATTTATGAATTCTCTAGTGGTCTATCCCAACTACACAGACCCCTTTTGCTATCACATCTAAGAACGTATGATATGTTCAGCAATAAATGTATCAATATGTTTTAGAAAAGCCCTACAGGTAATTCTCACTCTATTCTTTCCTACTCTATCTACTGATACACAAGGGAATGCATGTAAACCCTGCTTAAAGATATAGAGTGTGGAGGTAAAAAATACAAGAACTGGAAGCTAAAAAGTTCAGGAAAAAAAAAGAACAGGAGGCACGATTTCTCAGATGCATCTTTCCCTGCAGCTAAGTGTCCCCTGACAATCCTAAATGTGGCTTCTTGGGCATCACCGTTATCTGAGGGGAGATGGCTGTTTGCCAGAGGCACATACTGTCCCCAAAGCTTGGTAGGTAAAGCTCTGAGCCCCACACTGGAAGCTCTGTTCCCTGTGAGTGCCACACTTTGTTGGCACCCCTGGGAACCAGTGATGCATTGTGTAGTTTCAGCCTGCCTTGTTCAGAAATCCCCAGCAAACAAATCCTCTGATTTAAAGGAAAATAGCAGCAATTATTTTCAGTAAATTGTTCATTTCAAAAATATTTTCATCCTTTTGGCATATTTTAGACATGTCTCTTCTAAGTAGCAAATAATTGGATTAAAACATTTTTTTTTTACTGTATGTGTGTGTAGGATATTTATGTATTATTGACATACATGTTACATATATTGAATGTATGTAGCATACATCCTATTATTTTTCTGTTTGCCCTGTTTTTGTTTCCTTTTCTCTCATTTTTGGCCAACTTTTGAAAAATTTTCATCTTTTCCTGTTTGAAAGTAACTTACCTTGTTCCTACTCCTATTAACTCAACATACATATTTAACTAAAGTCTAAAAACTCAATAAGTTTAACCTCATTCTGACAATTCAAGCGCCTTAGAACACTTTGAATTCCATTTACCTGGCTCCTGAGTTAGGCTATACCTGTAGACTTTAAATATTGTTCAATTTAAATTTGTTAGACATTATCATTGTTTTTTCATATCATCAGTTTTGTTTAGTTGCCGCATATGTATTTACTACTTCTATTGCTCTTCATTCTTTTATCTCCTACAGTTTTCTTTAGTGAAGGTATGCTAGTGGCAATCTTTCAGTGGCAGGTGATCTGAAAATGTCTTTAATTTCATTCTTGAAAAAATATTTTTTTGTGGGAGTAGGGTTCCAGGTTGGCAGTTATTTCCTTTTAGGTCATTGTGTTGTCTCTTGGCTTCCACTGCTCAGAGTCCAGTTGTTGGTCTCTGTTCTTAGAATGCATTTTTTTCGGTTGTTTTTGGCCGTGCGGCTTGGCTTGCTGGGATCTTAGTTCCCTGACCAGGGATTCAACCTGGGCCCTTGGCAGAGGGAGCACAGAGTTGCAACCACTGGATCACTGGGCAATTCCCACAATCTTTTTTACTCTGGCTGCTTTTTTTCTTTTTTTTTTAAGACACTTTCTTTGCTATTTGCAGTTTCACTATCACATGTCTGTGTGTGGCTTTTTAAAATTTGTCTTGCCTGGTATTCACTGAGCTTCTTTAACCTTTCACTTGTTACTTCTTATCAGTTTAGGTAAATCCTGAACCCTAATTTCTTTTTTTTTTTGTAACAAATGCAATAAAGACTTGACTTTACAATATTGTGTGGGTTTTGCCATACATTGACATGAATCTGCCATGGGTGTACATGTGTTCCCCTTCCAGAATCCCCCTCTCACCTCCCTCCTGATTCCATCCCTCTGCCTAATGTCTTGAAATATAGCTTCTACTCCATTTTTTTCTTCTTTTATAGCTCTGAATAGACATCTTAGGTCCTTTCCCTCTTTCATGTTGCTTCTTTCTGATTTTGTCCATTTGTTTTGTGTTGCATTCTGAATAATTCCTTCTGTCTTCTTTCTTCTGTCTTCCCTTTGGTTTCCTCTGTGGCCATCTAATCTGATAATTTCAGGTTCTGTATTTTTTATTTAAACAAATTCTGGTAATCTCTTTTTCAAGTTTGTTAGGTCATTAAAAAACTTGACTACTTCATGCAGTTATTTTCAAGCAATTTCATTAAAGAAAACATGCATGTTTTCTAATAGCTCATAATTTCCATATCTGAAACTTCCGGATTCTTTTTCTGTCACTCTCATTCATGGTGTCCTGTTTCCTTGTGTGATTTCTTTGTGCATTGCTCATTTTCTTTAGAACATTATTTTGGGAATTCTTTGAGGCTTAGGATGAAATTGGATCCTTTCAGAAGAGAATTTGCATTGTCAGGCATTTAAAGAATTCTACCAGTCCAATTTTATCTAAATTTACAGCTTAAAGTTTTTGTAACATGTAGGGGTATGAATTTGGATTGCAACTAGGTGCATGGGCTAGCTCGCAGCGACATGAATCCGCCATGGGTATACATATGTTCCACCTCCAGAACTCCCCTCCCAATTCCCTCCCGATTCCCTCCCCCTGGGTCATCCCGGTGCACCAGCCCCGAGCATCAATCCTGGGCTGGCGATTGATTTCGCATATGATAATTAACATGTTTCAATGCCATTCTCCCATATCATCCCACCCTTGCCCTCTTCCACAGAGTCCACGAGACTGTTCTATACATCTGCGTTTCTTTTGCTGTCTTGCATGCAGGGTTCTCGTTACCATCTTTCTAAATTCCATATATATGCATTAGTATACTATATTTTTGTTTTTCCTTTTGGCTTACTTCACTCTGGATAATAGGCTCCAGTTCCGTCCATCTGAGTAGAACTGATTCAAATGAATTTTTCTTTTAATGCTGAGTAATATTCCATTGTGTATATGTACCACAGCTTTCTTATCCATTCGTCTGTTGATGGACATCTAGGTTGCTTCCATGTCCTGGCTATTGTAAACAATGTGGCGATGAACATTGGGGTACACGTGTCTCTTTCAATTCTGGTTTCCTCGGTGTGTATGCCTAGCAGTGGGATTGCTGGGTCATATGGCAGTTCTATTTGCAGTTTTTTAAGGAATCTCCACACTGTTCTCCATAGTGGCTGTACTAGTTTGCATTCCCACCAACAGTGTAAGAGGGTTCCCTTTTCTCCACATCCTCTCCAGCATTTACTGCTTGTAGACTTTTGGATGGCAGCCATTCTGACTGGTGTAAAGTGGTACCTCATTGTGGTTTTGATTTGCATTTCTCTGATAATGAGTGATGTTGAGCATCTTTTCATGTGTTTGTTAGCCATTTTTATGTCTTCTTTGGAGAATGTCTGTTAAGTTCTTTGGCCCATTTTTTGATTGGGTCGTTTATTTTTCTAGAATGGAGCTGCAGGAGTTGCTTGTATATTTTTGAGATTAATTGTTCGTCCGTTGCTTTGTTGGCTATTATTTTCTCCCATTCTGAAGGCTGCCTTTTCACCTTGCTTATAGTTTGCTTTGTTGTGCAGAAGCTTTTAATTTTAATTAGGTCCCATTTGTTTATTCGTGCTTTTATTTCCAATATTCTGGGAGGTGGGTCATAGAGGATCCTGCTTTGGTTTATGTCGGAGAGTGTTTTGCCTATGTTTTCCTTTAGGAGTTTTATAGTTTCTGGTCTTATGTTTAGGTCTTTGATCCATTTAGAGTTTATTTTTGTGTATGGTGTTAGAAAGTGTTCTAGTTTCATTCTTTTACAAGTGGCTGTCCAGTTTTCCCAGCACCACTTGTTAAAGAGATTGTCTTTTCTCCATTGTATAGTCTTGCCTCCTTTGTCAAAGATAAGGTGTCCATAGATGTGTGGATTTATCTCTGGGCTTTCTATTTTGTTCCATTGATCTATATTTCTGTCTTTGTGCCAGTACCATACTGTCTTGATGACTGTGGCTTTGTAGTATAGCCTAAAGTCAGGTAGGTTGATTCCTCCAGTTCCATTCTTCTTTCTCAAGATTGCTTTGGCTATACGAGGATTTTTGTATTTCCATACAAATTGTGAAATTATTTGTTCTAATTCTCTGAAAAAGACCTCTGGTAGCTTGATAAGAATTGCATTGAATCTATAGATTGCTCTGGGTAGTATACTCATTTTCACTGTATTGATTCTTCCAATCCATGACCACGGCATATTTCTCCATCTATTTGTGTCCTCTTTGATTTCTTTCATCAGTGTTTTATAGTTTTCTATATACAAGTCTTTTGTTTCTTTAGGTAGACATACTCCTAAGTATTTTGTTCTTTTTGTTTCGATGGTGAATGGAACTGTTTCCTTAATTTCTCTTTCTGTTTTCTCATTGTTAGTGTATAGGAATGCCAGGGATTTCTGTGTGTTGATTTTGTATCCTGAAACTTTACTATATTCACTGATTAGCTCTAGTAATTTTCTGGTAGAGTCCTTAGGGTTTTCTATGTAGAGGATCATGTCATCTGCAAACAGTGAGAGTTTTACTTCTTCTTTTCCAATCTGGATCCCTTTTATTTCTTTATCTGCTCTGATTGCTGTGGCCAAGACTTCCAAAACTATGTTGAATAGTAGTGGTGAGAGTGGGCACCCTTGTCTTGTTCCTGACTTCAGGGGAAATGCTTTCAGTCTTAGAGGTTTTTTTAAACTCGGTCTGCCTAGAGGTAAAGCAGATTTTCTTGCAGGGCCCTCTTGGTGTGGGGGTTGGTTTACTGCTAGTTCATCATCCTGAAGTAGCTCTTTGCAGGGCTTGCTTTGCAGAGTATCTTTGATTTCTATTCACGTGTCCTGTCAGACCCTACAAACTGAAGCTCCCAGTCCACAGGCTTGATAGATACCTAAGAACAAAGGTACCATCAGGGCTTGACTCTCTATTCTGGGTCTCCTTTTCACTTGAATTTTGACCTATTAATTTCTTATTGCCCTATTAGTTCAATACCAAAAAAAAAAAGTTACCTGTTCATTTTTGTTGTTTTCAGTGGGAAGGTGGTCAGAATTACCTAGTCTGTTTACATTTATGGAAACAGAATTATCTAGTTACAAAAATACCAAGAGCATTTGTCAAAATTTTGGTGTCGTTGGTTTACACAGAAGATTCTGTTTCTCCATCTGTAAAAAAGGCATTTAAAATAACCACCAATTTGGGGATCTGCATCAGTGAAGTCTGTAGAACCATTGATAGCTGAATTAAAATTGTATTTAATTACTCCTCCTTGTTCTAAGAACAATTTATGGTGATTAAAATCTAAATTTTTAAGAATACCACTAGAAGCTCAAATAAAGAAGGAAGGGCATTTGGTAGAGTGCACCCTTAAGCTCTGCCCTGCAGTTACAGGTGGCCTCATTTTGTTGCACTTGTTTTTTTTTTTTTTTTTTTAACAAATTAAAGGTTTGTGGCAACCTTGCATGGTTGATGATGCTTAGAATTTATTAGAAATAAAATATTTTAAAATTAAGGTATGTACATTGTCTTTTTAGACATGCTATTGCATACTTAATTGATGATAGTATTCTGCTGCTGCTGCTAAGTTGCTTCAGTCGTGTCTGACTCTGTGTGACTCCATAGACCGCAGCCCACCAGGCTTCCCCGTCCCTGGGATTCCCCATGCAAGAACACTGGAGTGGGTTGCCATTTTCTTCTCCAATGCATGAAAGTGAAAGGGAAGTCGCTCAGTCGTGTCTGACTCTTGGTGACCCCATGGACTGCAGCCTACCAGGCTCCTCCATCCATGGGATTTTCCAGGCAAGAGTACTGGTGTGGGTTGCCATTGCCTTCCCCGGATGATAGTATAGTGTGAACCTAACTTTTATAGGCACTGGGAAAGCCAAAACTTCATGTAACTCACTTTATTGTGATGTTTATTTTGAGGTGGTCTAGGATGGAACCTGCAGTATCTTTGAGGTCTGCTTGTAACTAGGAGTCAGTGCGGAGTGTGTGTAGCAACCTCCTTTTAAGTTATATGTAGATAGTTTTATTTGCAAATAAAGAGTTTTTCTCTGAAGAAGGTCCATAGGTCTGAGTACATTCTCAGGGGTCCAAGATCCAAGGAAGGTTATGAACTACTTAAGTACATACAAGGAAATCTTAGGCCAATAATTTATCCTCTTTACATGTTTTTTAACCTATACTTTGATGCAACATTTTACTTCATGAATTTACTGTTACGGATTTTCAAAAAAAGACATTAATATATGAGCATACTTTGAAAAATTTATCCATCTTAAGAGCTGTTTTAGTAATACACTCAGTACCTATGGAAGCCAGAGGGAGGGCACATGGCATGGGGTGAGAATGGCAGATGACAGAATCATTGCCTGATTCTTGGGGGGCATTATCACCTAGCACCTAAAAGGAGTAAGCCAGAGGGAGCATCATCAAGGAGAGGAGTAGGGAAAGGTGTGATGTGTGGCAACACTGAAAGGGTCAGTGTGTGAAGAGCCCCAGAGAGAGAAGGAACTCAAGGTGTTACAACATACAAGATGAAGCAGTTTCAAGGAATGAATTATTAACAGTGGCAAATACAGGAGAGATCCCCTGATAACTAAACATATTTGTTTGACAATCAAGAGGCCTCTGTTTTATTTAATGAGGGATGGGAACCAGATGGGCGATGAACAGGAAGTGAGGTGGTAAATGGAGAGGAAATGTACACACAGCCTGGATGTGAATGGGAGAGGCAGACAGGTGCTGATATTAAAGGAGTTCTTTTTCCTGAAAGGATGGGAGAAACAGGAACATGTTTATTCACTGGGTGAGAAAGGAATAGAAAGGGAGAGGTTGAAGATAAGCATTTTTTCCCCAGGCTCAGAGATCTGGTAGAAATCTTCAGGTTATTCAGGAAGACCTAAATGAATTAAACTTGTAGTCAGTCCCTCAGTACAACAGCTGATCCATGTGGGTAAAAACTATAGAACATCTTCTCTAGTTCTAACTCAAAGAACTAACAGCTCAGAAGGTAATTGCAGAATTAAAAAAAAAAAAAAAAGCAAGTCAGGATAATGGGGGTAGTGGTGGTTTAGTTGCTAAGTCGTGTCTGACTCTTGCAACCCCACGGACTGTAGCCTGCCAGGCTCCTCTGTCCATAGGATTCTCCAGGCAAGAATACTGGAGAGGGTTGCCATTTCCTTCTCCAGGGGATCTTCCCAACCAAGGAATTGAACCCGGGTCTCTTGCATTGCAGATTTCTTTATCGACTGAGCTATGAGGGAAGCCCTCAGGATAACAGTATGTTTAATTGTATTTTGTTGTCAACTAAAGAAAGATGCTTTTTTCTGGGGTGAACATGTATCGGTGTAAACCAAAATTATATTTTTCTGCAGAGATTATACTATAAACTGGTAGAAAAGTCAATTGGCAGCTTACTCTACTCACCAAGAGAGCATGAGCCCTGAAGAGTGGTAAAAACCTCAGGTCTCTTGTTAATACACCCATTAAGTCACCAGTGAGGTGAGGGGTCAACCAGCACATGCGAGAGCATGCAAGGAAAATTCCTAATTACCAAGGTCTCATTTTCATGTTAGTTTAAAATTTAAAATTTTGGTAAAGTTGTTCAAATGATTCTAAAATTCCATTCAAGAATGTATTTCTCATTGCTGGAAGAACAAATAAGTATTTTAATACAACTTAATGGAATGAAGAACTGTGAACCAATTAAGATAGAGTGGTCTCTGGGGGGGAACAAATTAGAGAAACTTCTGAATAAAATAAAAAATGAAGTGGGAAGAACCTGAATAAGAGGTGACTGATTTTAACTGGTATGGAATGCTTCAGATGGTTTCTTTAAAAATGTAAATCTTAAAACATTAACAACAAAAATTCAAGAATTATTTAAAGGTTGGAAAACTTGGGACTAGTGGCAGTGAACAGGATGTTGTGGCAAGCTACTAAAACCAAGAAATTCAAAAATCTTGACTATTTCTTCCTTCTGTCCATTCATTAACTCAAATATTGCTTAAGCACCTGGTAAAGGAGATTGACTCTCGCAACACACAGAGCACTTCTTAATCAATGTTTCACTTGTCCACACCTGTCTCAACCCTTGCAAGAGGCTGAGCTCCTCTTGCAGGCCTGCCTGGGTTGGTGGCCTCTACCGCCTGATCCTCTGGGGTTCACACTCCTCGTTGCTGCCTCCTACTGACCTCCTGGCCCCTTCCCTTCGTTCTGTGAGCATGCTGCTACCTGACTTAGTTTTCCTCTCCACTACTCTCCACCCATCAAACCCACTTATCTCTAGGTTTTGTGACCTTGCTTCTGCCTCCAGTGATCTTTCTCTCACTTAGCCACTGCAAGGTCATTCCTTAGACTGTACCATAGCATTAACTTGCTCCTCTCTGATCAGGCAAGGGTTTTTTGTCCTTCCGGACTTGCCTAACAACTCCCAGTAGATCAGAGCTGCCATCAGACTCTGCTGTTTTCACGACATTGTATGTTACCTTCACATCCTTAACCTATTCTGTTTAGATACCACAGGACCATTTTTCAACAGTTCAGTTTTAGTAATTATTCATTTATTGTCCTTTGTTCTATCAGACTTACCTGGCAAAATCCCACGTATCTCTATTTTCTCTCTCTGTACCTAGGCATCAGGGTGTTACTAGGCAGAGGAACAAAAAATAAAACCACAAGAGGCAGATTTCACGAAGTTCTATATCCATTCTGTAGTTCTCCAGTACCTCTGGCCACTTAACTCTCCATAAGAATTGTTTTAAAACATCCATTTTAATCTGCTCTGGTCTCAAATTTCAGAGAAAACCAAAGCCTGCATACAGTGTGGCTTCTTCCTTATCTTCTAGATTACAAACACTCCTGCCATCTAGTCGATCTTTTCACCTGTGCTTTGGACTCCATGGTCCTCCACCTTTTTTGGAACCCAGTACCATACTGATCTCTAACTCTCTGGTCTTCAACTTTTCCCACTTGCCCACATCATTCTCAGAGACACAGTAGTAGCTACAAAGGGAAAGGAAGACACGCTGTTGTTCCATTTGCTCCTCCTCTATGCATCCAGCACTCAGGAGTTGTGTAAGGTAGCTTCTTTCTGACCTCTATCTCCTCTACTACTGGGAGAGAATGTCTCTAAGCTGCCTATTGCTACCAGGTCAAATCCAATAGCTGCTTTTACATCCCTCACTGAACTTGGATCTCTCAGTAGTATTCAACACCTGTGCAGGAAAATGCCCCTCCCCTGGGCTTTCATGACTTTCTCCTCCTGGCTTTAACCTCTTTAGCTACTGCTTGTCAGTCTCCTTTGGTGGCTCATCTGCCACTTAACTTTTGAGAATACTTATGCTTTTGTCCTAAACCCTCTTTTTTCTTTATAACAGAGATTCATGCATTTTTGTTTAAAGGGCTGTATAATAAATTATTTTAGGATTTGCAGGCCATAAACTAATCAACTCTGCCTTTGTGGCATGAAAACAGCCATGGACAATAATTAATCGATGTGGTTGTGTTCCAATAAAACTTTATTTAGAAAAGAGATGGTGGGCTGGATTTGGCCTGTAGCCTGTGGTTTGTTTATGCCATACTCTACACCCTGCCTAGAGACATATCCTCTTATGTCTACACTGACCATCTATACATGAAATTCATGTCCAAATCTGTGTCTCCAACTACCTAAAACCCACATTTAAATCTCTGAGAGGGCATCTCAAATCTTATCTGATGAGTTGTGCTCTTTGCCCCCAATCTGATCTCCCTCCAGTGTCTTTACTAAAAGGTACTGTCATATGCTACACAAGGTAGAAAGTTCAGTCACCCTAGAAATTTCTCCCTCTTTCATTCTCTTAATTCTTTGAACTGGAAGAATACCTAAAAAAAAGATAACTCTGGAAATGCCATTATTTGAAGCACACAGTCAAATTTAACATTTCACTAATAGAGCTAAACTTTATTTCCATGTTTATTACATGTTTATCTTTGATGCTGAATACATATTAGATTGATTTAACATACAACTTGGGAGAAAAGCTGACATTCTCCACTGAATGGGTTAAAAAGGAATGTAAAACTACAAAATACTTGTTTAAGTTTGAATTCTAAATTATGGCAAACAGAACAATAATTACCTTGCCGTTTTCTTTCTAGTTTTCCAAGATGGATTTCCTTATAAAATTTTCATAACAATTTATTTCAAGAAAAGAAATAAGGGATAATCATTAAAACCATTTTAAGTATAGAGTACAAATAAAGTCTTAATGCAGAGCTCCTATCTCCTATTTAAAATACAAATACTTCATGATATTATGAGTTGAGGGGGATTAATTGCTAACTGCAAATCTAATGATTTAGAGCAAACTCATACATGCCGTTTGCTTTTGTCTGAAAGATTAGGCTGATTTACGGGTGACACAATAGAGCTCTATTTGGCATCTATGTTAACCAGTTGCTTCTCAGAATGGAGATGGCCAAACTACTAGTGCTTACGTGATGGAGATTTGGGATTAATCAATTCCAAGTAGCTGAAAGCTAACACAATTAATCATTCCATCCCCCCAATCATTGGCCATGTACAAATGTACAGGTTTTAGCATTCAGTGAAAAGTATTAAAATAAAGCCCCTCTAGATATTCTGCAATCGCTGAAATTCAGTGTACAAAGACTGTTGTCTGTAGTGTCATTCTAATGTTTAATAAGCAAAATCAAAATTATGAGTAGTTATCAAAGTTGTTATTGGTTAAGTTTCCTTCCATTTGCTATAAGCCCCTTAGCACATTTTATGAAGAACGATGTGTTCTTCTATTACTCTTCATTTGGATACATTTCAAAAACAGTAATCACTTTAAAATTATTTTCTACCAGGGATGGGATTACAGGATGAAAACTTTTCCTAGGAGTGTGGCTGATGCCTACTGTTCTCATTAGACAAGTGGTTAGAATCATCTGCAAAAACCCATCTTCTTCTTAATAATGCTTATAAAAGATGCTTAATAAAGATAACTCATCTCTAATTAGATTACTCTAGTGATAAAATACCTTCTCATGTAACTGTTTAGGACAAATAATATATGGCTTTTCAATTTGTAAAATTTCACTTTAACATCATATTGTTAAAGTTTTTCTAAATAGCCTTCTAATATCAGGCTCTTAAATGGAAAAAGAGAAGACAAAAGAAAAACTCTACATATCAAGGCACACTCTTTTTCTTACAACACGGGTTAACATACTTTTCTATAAAGAGCCAGATAATAAACATTTCAGGCTTTGTGGGTTGTAGGATCACTATTGCAATGATTCAACTTCTACTGTTGTTGTGAGAAAGCAGTCATAGACAATATGTATTTACAAAAAAATAGTCTGAATTTGGCCTGCTGGCCATAGCCTTAGACCAGAAAGGAATCTACAAAACCTTGATCTCTAGTCAGGTGTGATGACTGACTTAGAACCTAGCAGTTTAATCACTCTAGAACATGTCAGTGTTGAACATTTTGAATTCAGCCAAATTCCCACTGTGGGGTTCAAATTCTTTTCAAACTCCCGTCATCTTATTTTTCATTTGGGATAATTTATCTCCATTTAAGTAAGTACTTGCTTGAGCATTATCTATTGAGGGATTTCAGTTTAAAATTCGTAAGTGATGTCCATAAAATTGAATATCCAATTTAATTTTTAAAAAATGTAATGAAAAATATAACAATCAAAACATCTAAAATAAGTACACTCACTACCCATTCCACTAATTCATTTCAGTCATATCAACTATAGAATAGGAAAAATAAATTCAGAAGTGTAATTACTTTAAAATACACTACTTCCGTATTTGTCAATATTTTACATTTATGTATATATTCTATAGTGTAAGCAGAAATTCTCTCTAAAAATCTCCTTAAAATCTTGAGGTTCAGGGCCACAGGCAATATCTGACATATAAAACTGCAGTACAGGCCTGTCAATTTGGCATTTCACTGGTACAATACAATGACCAACTTGTATAATCACTGTACAGTGCCTAGACATTCCAATAAGAACCATTATTTTCTTTAATGTAGAATGATTAATATATAGTCTACAAGGGGCAGTGAGGTTTAGTAATTCTGTTGGGTATGTCCTGACATAATTTCAAATTGTACAATAACACAAACAACTTTGTTAAGGCCATGTTTTATTTGCTGATTAATGGACAAAAGGCAATGTATTTTCAAGTATTTTCTTGAAAGTCTGTGCTCATAAAAATCATGAAAAGTTGGAAAGACTGTTAAATCACTGAAACTTTAAATATATCTTACACAATCTGTTTGTACAAAAATACAAGTTAAATATAAACATAAAGCAATCATGATAATTTTATGCAAATCTGTTTTTATGTGATCTTCAGTTATATATAAAAGTTTCTTGGTTGTTTGTGAAAAGATCAATACCAGATTGAATTACTATCTATTGGCAAAGGGCCCTAAAAAGCTTGCTTTAGCAATTATCTTTTACATGATTAAGAGCATTTCCTAATTTGAGATCACCTAAACACTGGAAAAAAGAAAAAATGAAAAGGGCAGTATGTCCATAAACCAACAAATAATTTGGCTGTAATGTATCATAAAACACAAAGAACCCTCACATATCTGTACAATAAACATTATTACATACACACACAGGGGTACACGTGTGTGTATGCACGTAAACACACACACACGCATACGCAGGCGCGCGCACACACCGCACACACACACACAAATGCAGTCATAAAACAAAGCCTAATGAGGTGCTGCTTCCAGTTCGATATTCAGCTGTGCATTTTTTCTTACTTCATCAAAAGAATAGCTTTTTGTCACCTTCCCATTCTTGAAGACAGTGTGAAGAAGATCCTGCACAAATATAACAATATTGAAGTTTAACGGTTATATTAGGCTATCAAACAATTTTTCAGTAATGCTTAGATGGATTAGTGAATAGTCAAATACAGAGATGCTGATAATGTTCAAATTATGAAATGACTTTATATACAAAGGATGCTGATGGAGCAGGCAGAGGAGGCAAGACCCAGACCTAAAATGGATGTAGACATGTTTAACTTTCTGAAAAGGAATGATTCAAGTATCACATTCTTAAAACAGTTTTCCTTAAAGACAAAACAAATCTAGTAGATGCTTACTGCTCTGGCTGCCCAGAAGCACTACGGCTGTCGCTGATAATCATGATGGACAGACCAGCAAGGAAAGCCTGCCAGACCATCCCTGTTCCTAGCCAAGAGACTCAACACTGATTAAACTTATCAACCTGGAATTTACTAAACTTACTAATCATAAGTTTTTGCTTTAAACAAACAAAAGTCAACCCTAAAAATAAGAAACCAAACAGAAACATTAACAGATATTTCTTGACCAATACACAGTCACTGATTTTAAAGACTGTGTATATTCCATAAGTCACTGATCATGTAGTCCATTTGATCCGAGTGAGAATAAAAGACAAATTAGGAGAATTAGGACTAAGTTCCCTTTTGAGTCTGGCAAAGCATTCCTGTCTTAGTAAGGAATTATCTGCCTCTAGTTTTTCTTGAAAAATCCATAGAAGTAATCTATTGTGCCAAAGTTTATCTCATCTGAAGGTGAGCATATAACACTATCTCATATTTTTGTCACTATGTTGTTTCCTTTTTATCCTTTTTCTGTTGAAATGGAGTTGATTTACAATATTAGTTTCAGGTGTACAATGTAATGATTTAATACTTTAGATTATAAACCATTCAAAATTAGTATAAAATATTGGCTACATTCCCTGTGCTGTACAGTATGTCTTTGTACCTTACTTTACACATAGAAGTTTGTACCTCCTCCTTCCCTACCTTACCTCTCCCTGCTCCCTTCTCCCCACTGGTCAACACTAATTTGCTGCCTGTTATCTGTGACACTGCTTCTGTTTCATTATATTCGTTTATTTTTTAGATTCCATATACAAGTAATAACATTCAGTATTTGTCTTTCTCTGACTTATTTCACAAAGCATAATACCGTCCAGGTCCACTGATGTTGTTTTAAGTGAAAAGATTTCACTTTTAACAGCTGAGTAATATTTCATTGTGGGTGTGCGTGCATGCGCCACATTTTCTTTACCCATTCATTTATTGATGGACACTTAGGTTACTTTCATATCTTGGGTTATTGTAAATAATGGTGCTATTATTTCATGTGTGGGTTTTTCATGCACATGTTTCAAATCAGTGTTTTCATTTTCTTTGGATATATACCCAGAAATGGAATTGCTAAATCATATCATAGTTCTTTGGAGGAATCTCCTTAGTGGCTGTACCTGTTAACATTCCCACCAACACTGTATGAGGGTTCTCTTTGCTCCAAATCCTTTCCAACAGTTGTTACTTGTAGACTTTTGGATGACAGCCATTATTCTGACAGGTGTGTGTGGATACCTTTTTGTGGTTCTGGTGTGCATTTCTCTAACAGTCAGCGATGTTTAGCATCTTTTCACATGGCTGTTAGCCATCTGTATGACTTCTTTGGAAAAAATGTCTATTCAGTTTTTTTTCCCATTTTTTGACTGGATTGTTTTTTGATATGAACTTCTTGGGCATTTTAGATATTAACCCCTTGTTGGTCATATTTGCAAATACTTTCCCATTTTGTAGGTTGTCTTTTTGTTTTGATAGGTTTCCTTTGCTGTACAAAAGCTTTTGATTAGATTCCATTTGTTTATTTTTGCTTTTATTGATTTTGCCTTGGGAGACTGATCTAAGAAAACATTTCTATGATTTACATTGAGGAGTGTTTTACATGTTCTTTTCTAGGAGTTTCATTGAATCATGTCTTACATTTAGGTTCATTACTGCTTTTGACATATTTTACATCTCATTTTGTGTATCACTGAAATGCTTATTGCAGAGGTAGATGATTTTACTGTCTGTCTTTTAAACTTCCTTAGTAAATGCTTGATTTGCTACCTTTACTATACATTTGCCTTTACTGACAAGGTTTTTCCTTTTGTAATTACTGTTTCCAGTTACAGCATTTTTCTCCCCTGCTTAGATTACTCCTATTAACATTTCTTATAAAGCTGGTTTGGTGATGCTGAACTTCAGCTCACCTTTTGATCTCTTTATCAAATCTAAATGAAAGTCTTATCAGGTAGAATATTCGTGGTTGTAGGTTTTACTCTGTCATCACTTTAATTATATTGTGCCATCCCTCTCACCAGCAGAATTTCTGCTGAAAAGTCAGATTACAACCTTATGAGAGTTCCTGTGTATGTAAATTGTTCCTTTTCCCTCGCTGCTTTTAATATTCTCTTTAATTTTTGCCATTTTAATTACTGTGTGTCTTGACCTCTTTGACTTTGATTCTTTTGGGGCTCTCTGGAAATGCAAGGCCCCCCAGGTTGGAGAGGCTGAGGTGGGGCTCAGATCCCTTGTTTCTTTGGAGGAATCTCTGTAATTATTCTCCTGTGGGTTGCCCACTTGGGGATATGGGTCTTGACTATATGGTGATTCTGCCCCTCCTGTCTTGTCATAGTTCCTCCTTTATAGCTTTAGTTGTAGATCTTTCCTGGTAGATTCTGCTCTTTCTCATCAATATTTGTTCTGTAAATGGTTATAATTAATTTTGGCATGCCCATAAGAGGAGTTGAGTTCATGTCTTCCTACTCCACCATCTTGAACCAATCTTACCTTTCCCTGTGCTGTTTCCAATCACACTGCTCTTGCTGTGGCATTTTCTTTATAAATTTAACTATGACAATTTAAATATCATCTCTTGAGGATGGGTGGTTCCTATTAAACCAAAATGTCTAGAGGATCGTAAATGGCTTACTGACTCAAATGTTCTAGAGTATCATCCACATACTTTTAAAACCAATGTCTTGTTTTAGTCACAGTTATGACCATGTCTAAAGTAACTTTTGTCCAACTGGGGTAAACTAATACAGCAAAGTCTCGATAGTAGAAGAGTTAAATGAAGGCTGTGTAATAGGCTATATATAAACAAATCTAATTCTAAAAGTTTTAGGAATTTGTACATATTTCTCATTAAAGGTAACAGAAAAATCTTACTGTGATAATTATGGCCAAAACCTTAAAAGAATATAGTAAAAGTAATATAAGCAGAATATTTGTAGTATAAAGAATCAAAGTTAAAAAAAATAATTTTATTATATAATCAATAGATTTTTTATAATTTTTATCAATTGTGAGTAGTTCCCTTCTAAAAAGGAGTATTTTCTTGTTCAATCCAGTGGCTTATTAATAAAAACTAGAAGTTGAATATAAGTGTAATTTTCTATGTCATACATACAGACTACTTCAACCATACTATAAATATTTCTAGTTTGGTTGACTTAAACCAGAAAACTTGGTTCATTTATTAGCTTTAATCTGAATCACGTCTTACTGTTTTTATATCTCACACTATTAAGATGACATAATTTGCCTTTTTAGCCCAAAGGTGTTGCGGTGAGAATTAAATGAGACTAAAGAAAACCATCTGAACTGGATTCTATTGTTTTGAAAAAATGGAATCATCTTTAACAACATCTTGGAATTGGAAAGCCCTTCTTTTATCTACTAAAATTACCACGGTTTTACTGTGACATGAACAGCTATGAATAGTCTAAGACCAGCATCCTTTAAGTATTCCTAACTATTCCTGTTCAGAAATGATTCACTGCTAATTGGCAATAGGAGTAAGATCAAATACACACACTTATTGAAACTCATCAATCACTCTCTTCTGGTAACTATATGGAACACCATTTTTTTTTTCTTATAAAATATCTCACCCAATGTAAAAGTCCCGTATTTATTATCTAGCCATTTCTTATTTTTCAGCTTATTTTAGTAGGCTAGCTCGGCAATTGTAAACATTTTACAATAAAACTCTTTGTCCTCCAAGAAAAGAACTTTTCTGAAAATAATTTTAAACACAAAAACCTTTCTTAATTTGAAAAGCGAACTTATTACTGTTTAAAAAAACAAAACAAACCCCAATCAGCATAGATACATACATGACCATATTCTTCAAGGTCTCCTTTTCCTTCCTCAAGTGTAACAAAATTTCCTGCTGGTGTCCTATGTAAAGATAATCGGCCCTTTTTGGACCTTTTGTTGGGATCAGCAACTGGATCCTTGAAGACGTTAATCTGGAATCCAAATTAAAGTTAGAGAAATAGAAGACTAATCATCAGAAATGTTCATTCAACTCACATTAAAAAAAGCATATATAACATTTATAAAAATTTTAAGGTACTTTGCAGGTATAACTAAGCCAACCTGCACCTAGCTCTTAGAGATATAACTCTAGCCTGTTGTGGAGGAGAGTCCTCTATCAGGAAAAAGGTATGAACCAATTGAAATCCTTTCTTACTAGTGCAGAATACTAATAACTCCATCTGTAGCAAGTCTCTGAGGTCAACGATGTGACCCTTAAAGTATCCCCTTTTCTATTATGCATTGCCCTTAAACTGATCTAAGTATAGCACATGCATGTTACTGAAAAATAAATCCATGTCAACTCTATAATCTGTGGCAAGGGTACTAGGATTTTACTACAGTAAAGGCTTGCCCACTTCATAACTTTTCCCTTTTGTTACTTTTTATTCTATTAGTGATATCTTGTTACCATGAGAAGCAAACACAACCTTGAGAACCTAGAGCACAGTGTTTTAGGATCAGAAAGGTAGAAGGCAACTGGAGAAGCAGAAGAAGCAAACCCAGAACTCACCAAAGAATGATGGAGGTGAACTAAGGTAGGGAACCAACCTACGTGTCTTTAGGATCCCCTACACACATCATTGAAAAAGCGAGAGAGCTCCAGAAAAACATCTACTTCTGCTTTATTGACTATGCCAAAGCCTTTGTGTGGATCACAACAAACTGTGGAAAACTCTTCAAGAGATGGAAATACCAGAGACCACCTGACCTGCCTCTTGAGAAACCTGTATGCAGGTCAAGAAGCAACATTTAGGACTGGACATGGAACAACAGGCTGGTTCCAAATCAGGGAAGGAGTACGTCAAGGCTGCATACTGTCAGCCTGCTTATTTAACTTATATGCAGAGTACATCATGAGAAATGCTGGGCTGGATGAAACACAAACTGGAATCAAGATTGCTAGGAGAAATATCAATAACCTCAGATATGCAGATGATACCACCCTTATGACAGAAAGTGAAGAACTAAAGAGCCTCTTGATGAAAGTGAAAGAGGAGAGTAAAAAAGTTGGCTTAAAGCTCAACATTCAGAAAACTAAGATCATGGCATCTGGTCCCATCACTTCATGGCAAATAGATGGGGAAACAGTGTCAGACGTTATTTTTGGGGGCTCCAAAATCACTGCAGATGGTGACTGCAGCCATGAAATTAAAAGACACTCCTTGGAAGGAAAGTTATGACCAATCTAGACAGGATATTAAAAAGTAGAGACATTACTTTGCCAACACAGGTCTGTCTAGCCAAAGCTATGGTCATTCCAGTAGTCATGTACAGATGTGAGAGTTGAACTATAAAGAAAGCTGAACACCGAAGAATTGATGCTTTTGAACCGTGGTGTTGGCGAAGACTCTTGAGAGTCCCTTGGACTGCAAGGAGATCCAACCAGTCCATCCTAAAGGAGATCAGTCCTGAATATCTATTGGTAGGACTGATGTTGAAGCTGAAACTCCAATACTTTGGCCACCTGATGCGGAGAGCTGACTCATTTGAAAAGACCCTGATACTGGGAAAGATTGAAGGCAGGAGAAGAAGGGGACGACGGAGGACGAGATGGCATCACTGACTCGATGGACGTGAGTTTGAGTAAGCTCTGGGAGTTGGTGATGGACAGGGAAGCCTGGTGTACTGAAGTCCATGGGGTTGCAAAGAGTCGGACAAGACTTAGCAACTGAACTGAACACACATCCTTTGATACAGAGACTCCCAGGAGCATGTGAAGAGCTACTAGGGAGTTGGTTGGTCAGCTGCCTGCAGCTTGGGTTCCCCCTTCTAAGACTACCAGAAAATGATTCTAGTGTCACAACTCGAACCTCATAGTTCACCTTCCTAAAACACTGTCAGTGTTTATATATTTGCTTATCTTTAATACATGATGGCTAGGTGAGCTGACGATTGTGTGTGCATGCTAAGTCACTTCAGTCATGTTTGACTTTTTGTGACCCCATGGACTGCAGCCTGCCAGGCTCCTCTGTCCATGGGGATTCTCCACGCAAGAATACTGGAATGGGTTGCCATGCCCTCCTCCAGGGGATCTTCCCCACCCAGGGATCAAACCCAAGTCTCTTGTATCTTCTATATTGGCAGGCAGGTTCTTTACCACTAGCGTCACCTGGGAAGCCCAGGTGAGCTGAAATTCTCACTCAGATTTGCTCAACTTCTTGATTCAAAGGTATATACTGAAGTCATAGAAATGAATCGACCTGCCTCATCTTTCTTAAA
The DNA here is from genome assembly GCA_007570785.1 of Antilocapra americana. Lineage (NCBI taxonomy): Eukaryota > Metazoa > Chordata > Mammalia > Artiodactyla > Antilocapridae > Antilocapra > Antilocapra americana. The sequence continues at coordinate 2,630,985 of ML664200.1, read as the reverse complement.
TTCTCTCTCACTTTTCCTCTTTTTTTTTTTTTTTTTAAAGTCTGTCTTCTTTTCTGAAGTTATCACCTACTATCTCTCATTTTTTCCCTGTTTCTGAGTATTGTCAGGGATACAATACAGGAATAGTTCAGGACCATACTACCCTTCAACTGTTGCATTTAATAAATGTATTCTAGGCCTACACATAAAGAAGATAGTAACACAAGAGTAGAAGTTAAAGGACATACCCCAAGGCCATTGGTTACAACATAACTACATTTGAAGGAACAATTCAAGAGATCTCTTGTTAACTTCTGTAGCAAGGCTCCACCAGAACCGAAGGAAACATTTTCAATACTCCATTTTTTTTGCTTCATGCCTTCCACAATCTAGATTAAACAAGAAGATTAAAAAAAGGTAATTTGGAAGTGGAAAGAAGTTATTTTTCCATGGGCCATACTGATGAATAAACCATCTAAAGCTGTTTATAACAGTAAATAATGAGCTAAGAATAAGGCCTACATGAAGTTACATCCCTACTTATTTTTCTTTTAAAAGACCCACCCACCTCAAAGAGGGAAGCCCAGGGAATAAGTGTAGAAGAAGGGGATTTCATTCAAAGTTCCTGAATTTGTACTGTTACCAGTGATTGTGGTTTAGGTTGGGGGAATAAAGGGAATGAGAGGTAGAAAAAAATGGCTGTCTATACACAAAGTTACTTGAGTAAACTCTCATCTACCTCTTTAATTTACTGTCCAGATGCCAGTAGCACAAGCAATGAGGCCCTGACATTTGCCCCAAATTACGAGATTCTGTGAGTCTACTCAGTTAATAAATTTCAATACGTACTGTCACATATCACAGCGCAAGTCATGTAATGGGGTGCTTAAAATCAACAGATATTAGTGATTTAAAAAAAGCATAAAGTACTCCCTCTAATTTAAGAGTTGACCCTGGCAGTCGTCTGACCCTGGCTGGTACTCTAGTGCCATAAGCAAAGCTACGAACTGATTGGGAGCTAGGATGTATCACTGGATCATTTTTTGGCAGAATGATTACCTAAAAAGCCAGAAAGAGAGACCTATATAAACACAGACTTCTAACAACTAGGCTATTTCTTTCAAGGGACACGTAATTTAAAATTTACATTAATTTATTACTCTATTATCAACCTCATTTGCATTTCTTTTTCCCAGCCAGGACTTAGTTAACTAGTGTCTGTCTTCTTATGTAACATAGTCAATCACTTTTATGGTAGAAGGTAGCAGATAAAAGTTTAATAATCATTCTTTTAATTTCATACTAGTCAAAAGGAAGTAATTAGAAAGTATGGGATTTTTAAATTTAAACAGAACTTTCGGAACTGATTAGAAAATTAAAATCAATTTAATAGGTTTATGTGAATTATTCATACAGATTGGTCATATACTTCCCCATACCAAGAGTCTCAAACTGACCTCTTACCTAAATGAGGAATAGTAGTTGCTGTTTATTCACTAAGTCGTGCCTGACTTTTGTAACCCCCATGAACAGTAGCCCAACAGGTTTCTCTGTCCACGGGATTTCCCAGGCAAGAATACTGGAGTAGGTTGCCATTTCCTTCTCCAGGGGATCTTCCTGATCCAGGGCTTGACCCCATCTCTCCTGCATTGGCAGGCAGATTCTTTACCACTGAGCCACCAGGGAAGCCCCATTTTCAACATTATAAGATACAAATAATATCAACTCCAAGGACCTACATCTTTTTAACAAATCCATACTTAGAAATGCACCTTTCTTTTTAAATCTCAGTCAAACTCTCCTGCTGTATGTCAGGAATCAAGATGGAGACATATGCAATTTATTTTAAAGTAATTCTCATGTCTTTTTATTATTACACTTGAACTCAAAATACTCAAAGGCCCTGAATTTTTTCACTGAACTAACTGTAAATGAAGTAAGCTAAAACAATAACGAAAACCTTATAAAACAATGTGAAATTAAAGTTCTAATAAGTGAATTTCAACATAGAAACCCAAGAAAATAGAACAGAAAAATGGAGTAAAAGAAATGGAGACAGACAGATGGAGGGTAAGGAGATCTGGGTAAAATAGAGAGAAAAGAGTTTCGGACCTGTCACCTGATTTTAGGTATACCTCAGAAGCACAAGAATAAGGAATTCACAAAAAACAGTACCATCTAATGTCATATTTCTGTCTTTTAGGACCAGTTTCTTTAAGGTGTTCTTCCCATACAGCTTCACCATCACAAGTTGTGAAATTTAGACAATTTAAAGTTTATGTGAATTTTTCTATTAATGTTACTGGATGTTACAGAATTAGAGGAAATATTACTTTAAAAACTTTTTTACACATACAAATTAAAAGGAGACCTGACTAGACAAAAAGTCTATATGAATTCCTTTCCTTACTTCTAAAAACTTGTTTTGACCCACCTCCAATATGAAGAGAGAGCAGGTATTATCCTTTAGGTAATGAGTGCATGTATTAACACAAACTACTCATTCTCTGACCAACTGGTTTTACCAATGCCAGAGAATATACGTCTTGGGGTTTAACTTTTTGTTTATGGAGTTATTTTTTTTAAAAAAAGTTCAAGTTATGAACTGATTCTCAACTTTAAAATTGCATATATATTTTCATTTTCTAAACTTTGTTTAGAAAAATGAAAAAAAAAAAAAGCCAAAGAGCTTCAGTTTTTAAAGAGAAGTTCAAATACCTGAAGGAACAACCGAACTTAAAGAGCTGCCCCTAAGAACAAGGAAGGACAGGGACACGCAATGGCAAGAGCACTGGGCTAGTAGGTATTGTTATACAGTACCTTGCCCAGGTTTCTTCATCTGAAAGGGACCTGCTAAAACGGGAGGTTTGGGTATTAGTCCTTAACTGACACCAAGTCAGAAACCTTCAATTCAGCTGAGCTAGAAAACAACAGCAATTAAATATGCCAACTGAGATGTCTGTATTCAAGTCCTCCTCTTTGCTGCAGACATTTCTCCTCTTTCTTTCTTTGTACATCAAAGCCCCTAATGCCCCAACACCAAATGTCTTAGAAAAGCTGCGGAAGTTTCCACTTAGGCAAGGTGGTTTGGAAGAGCTGGTGGAAGAAACCTCATTTCTGTTATTTTAAGAGATCTATTTCAGACCTCATTTGGAACTCTAAATACATATCACCACAGAAGTACTGAGAGTTATATGCAATAGTTCTTTCTCTTAAATCTTTCGAAAACAAACTGTTCATAACTGGAGTACTGACCTTCCTCTAACCACACCAACCTTTCAAACAGAAAATTATTTTGGTAACTTGTGTTATATAAGTAGATATCATCTGAAACTAGTATACACTAAAATGTCAGTGTCTTATAATAGCTGGCAATCTACATCATGGTGTCAGTGATAGTCTTAATTGTTATGGAGTACTTTAAGTATTAAAATTATAGTTCTTTGGAAACTTATTTGAGAAACAAAAGAGGAAAAAGGTTTAAGATAATACAAAAATTACACTGTTTGGCTAACTCTAACTGTGATAACAGTCAATGCTAAATTTAGAGAAGGTAACAAACCATTCTATAAATCTGAAAAAGCACAGACTCTTATCATTCAGGTTTCACATTATTAGAGTATGTGAAGTTCCATTCTATTGAAACTGAGACCTATTTGTACAGTGTTAAGACTTTTTGTTTTACATATAAAGAGTACTCTTCGGCATTTTCTTGTTTTCTAGTGACACTTCTTTGGGCTCAGCATCCAGGGTGGCCAGTGAGGACTGGGAGTGTGGTTTGGCTGGTACGTCTATATTTTAAGTTACTATTATCCATAAATTTTAAGCATTTAACAGAAAAGACATATACCATCTTACTAAAAGAGTAACAACTGTACTTAAATTATTAATGTTATTGTCATCAAATTAGTAAACAGTTTAATTATAAGAATTACCTTATTGAAACTTTTTTAGTATAAAATACGTACCTCTTGTAAGGTATTAATATCTACTCCATCTCCTTGAATAACTCTAAGATAAGGTGGTAGCAACTTGTAGCCCTTCGAGTTCTCAGTAACAGGGAACTTCTTGCCTAAAATATCCAAAACCTGTTTGGAAAAATACACATCCAACACAAAATAACTAAGACTGAAAAAAAGTGTAAAAACTTTCCCAAGTTAAAAAGACTTTACTAACAATCTTGAATATAAAAATTAAATTACTTAAATTTTATATTACCATGATAAGCCTTCTAATATTTCATCTCAATTCCATTTGGTTTTTAGAACAAGCATGCAATTTTCTATCAAGCCAATTTATGCTATAAAGTGGCTCAAAATATATTTTCCCCTCACATTTTTCAAATTAGATTCAGGAGAAAAATCCTTTAACATTAGAAACTTACAGTGGTAAATATAATTTAATTTGTCTGAAGTAGCTCAAACATGAATCCAGCTGAATTTTCTGAAGTCCTTCTCACTTAACAATGACACCAACTTTTTTTAAGCCAAATTGCTTAATACACAAGTTGTGCAACTCATTCACTAACTATTGAAAGTTTGGTAGCAGCTGAAATACTTCAACACTGACTGATGAAAGTTTATCAGAAAGCTTCCTCAGAGATTCAAAGGTTCTACCCAACAATCACTCCCTTTTCCTAAATAAACTGGTTTAATATTCTAACAATGACAAAATTCTGTATGATAACTCAGCTGATTCTTGAAACTAGGTTTGAATATTTTTATTTGTAACAGAAAAAAACATGAAACCTGTTTGCTAATATCAAATCAGTTCATATTTCAGGCTAAGATAAAACCATCAGACTGGTCTATTACTTAACAGGATAGGAAAAGACCTCCTTGATTCTACACCCTACTGTTTTAAAGGGTAGTTCATCACCTAATCATCAGCTGGGAAACACTGTGGTAAAGAGAAACGGTGATAGTCATAAAGACCTATGTTGGCTACTTGGCTTATTTTATGTTGTCTGACCTTGAGCAAGTGAATTTTAATCTAAGCTGGTTTCTTTGCCTATAAAAAAGAGTTGTAATACGGATCATAAGGTTTTCGGAGATTCAATGACACAATTAAGCAAAGCATGTAACACACTATTTTTCTAGCAGTAAGCATCAATAACCTGTTTCTATTAGTGCTTTTCAAAGAAGGTAAACCAAATCCTAAAGACTTAAAAAAGAAAGAAAAATAAAAGACTTAGTAAGGCTACATTGAGGACTGGTAGTATCACTAAAGAATCTCTACTTGAAAAGTATTTTCGAATTATTTTTGTTCTACATTACCTTGCAGATACTTCTTTTGCACTAAAACCTTCAAAGGTACAGCAATAACTTGTGATAAAGGCAGGGAAAGAAACCACAAATTTGGTAACCAAATCACAGGACTGGTTAAAATGATAATGGTAATTTATTAATCTTGAAGGTAAGTAGAAAAGAAAATATCTATTCAATCGTCAAGAGTACTTAACTATTTGACAGTTACATATTAATAAATAACCCTTCACTCTGGAAATACTTTCTCTGTTATTAATGTGTGACCTTGGGCAAATCTATTACTCTCTCTGGGCTGTACCTCTAAAATAAGGGGACTGGTCCAGATAGTTCTGAAATGGTGTGTGTATGAATGAAATTAAAAGTAGTGTTGATGTAGCTATCTACTGGCACTTTTCATAATCAAGTTATGTATTAAAATTTACCTTTAATACAGTGTCAAGAGGATTTCCAGAATCAGGTCTGATTATTAGTGGTGCCTCTGTACTTCTTGATACTATTAAATGTCTTAGATCTTCACCCCATGTTTTTTCACACGCATTATAAATGTCATAGCTATCGCTGACCACAGATACAGGCACTGATGAAAACTGTGTTACTATATGTTCAAAAGCATCTTTTTCATGGTCCTTCCCCCAAGCTGTTATGGTACTAGAAAACAAAATGAAAATACAGATTTACTTAGGCAGACACATTATCTGTTCCTGAATTATATCTCATGTTTACTATACTACACCACCAACACTGCAGAGAAGGTTAGTGATTTAGTTTAATGAATGCACATTAAGAGGTCAGTTGAATATTTGAGCCAAACCAAATCACCCTTTGGCCAATTTTTAAGACTACAAGTAATCTCTCCAATAGTTATTTAAACTCTTAAGTCATATTCACCCAAAGGATAAACTATGTTATTATCTTTTTTAGTATTCCTGAACCTAACTCATTTAAAATGAGTGAGCTAAAGAAAGCACCTGTTAAATACACTCTATACATTATGCTGAGATGTTAGAAAGAATGAACACATACTCCTGTTATTTCACTAAGCAATGTAGTTCGCTTTTGTGAATTTCAAAACCATATACCAATAATAATAGGGACATATATTTTATCTTTCTTACTCTCCAAACCTTACACTTAAAGGACAATTACTTAGGCAATTACTTATACTGTATCATATGCATAGATATAGTCAACTACCTCTTTACCTGTTGTACCTTTAATTGGCCTGTAACAGGCATTTATTTTACTTAAAGATTATCTACTAACTAACATATGCCCAGGAAGTAAGAATTACAATATTTAGTTTGAGCTAAACATAATTAAGATGGGAAACTGTGTGAGAGTTTCTGTTAGGCAAGAATGATTACAGTGATTTTTATACTGTCCTCAATAATGATGGTTCTTTTTGAACAGATTAACAGCATTTAACTAAAGTACTTGCTGGTTAACTAAGATATAATGTAAACAATACATTCTTAATGAGAACCTAATAATGAGTTTTAGAATTGCTATGATTTTCTCATGCCCAGTAATTTTACTTTCTCCCTCATTTATTAGTTTTTGTCTCTACTTCATTTTCCAAAGTAAAATAATGGAAAGTGAAACAACCCATTCATTTAACCCCATGCAGATATGTTTATCTCCAAACTATTTGAAGAGTCACACTAACTTATTTTTGAAACTGTTTTCTTTTTCCCTCTAAAGGACTAAAGAAAACAACTTCTCTCATGCTGTCAATGATATGCTGGGGACAGCAGAGGAGTACACTTCAGGGATATAGACTTCGTTACCCAGAACTACTGAGATGGAGAGAGAGCATATTTATATAAAATTTGTTTTATAGTGAACAAAATAGCTATGATGCCTACTCTCCACTTCATGGAAGCATCTGCAGGTTGAAAGGAAAATTAAGACATGGATAAAGAAAGCTCTTTCTTAAAATCAAGAATTGCTATGGTCTTCTCTGTAAGGGAGAGAATGAAGCTCAAAGAATACTAGCCCTGGAGGGCTCTGCAATGTAAGAACAAACTCTTAGGAGATTATCTCAATACAGTCGTCTAACTTCTGTGTGTATCACTTCTAGCAAACTCAATAGTTTAGTCTTTATCTTACTTGCTTTCTCTTTGGCATCTGAATGTTCCTGAAGCTTTATTTTCCAATGACTCCACTGACCTATCTCATGTTTTGATTTTTTCCCCCTATTTCTTTGGCTCCTCTTCTGTTTCCTCTAGATGCTATGCTCGCCTTCCTCAGTATGATCTGGGCTCTAGTCTCTCTCTCTATACCTCCCTATGTGAAAACCACTCAAAGCTTTTAAAAAATACCCTTATAGTGAGTTTCCAAAAAATATGTGCCTTAGCCCAGGTTTCCCCTCTTCCACACTGCACCCCCCTAGACTCCAGATTCATTTTGTTTGGGAGGAAAATGAATATCTTCATCATCCCATAGACATTTCCTAGAGCACCCTCCACATGCAATTATAACACCTATTTTATTTGGTATATAGAGATCATAAATATTTGGTCAATGACTTCTACTTATCCTACCATTCCAATTTTCAGCATCATATTTGATACATTTCTAAAGTGTGAGGAAGAGGTATATAACTGAATATTTCTAAGTCCAGATTCATATATTCTTTAAGAAAATATTTATAACAATAATGGCAATGTTCTAAATTTTAGCATTTCCTTGTTTTAAAGTTATCTTAGATGTTAGTTCATTTTTCTTCAATGACCTTCTGATGTTGGAAATGCAAAATTTTTGTTCCTCCTTTTGTTGAGTTGGATGGAAGAACTGAGGAACAGAGAGATAAATGACTTGCCCAAGGCCACCCAGCATGTCAGCTGTAAGGTCACTCATATTTCTGAACTTTAAGTCTAGAGCTCTTTTCACTATACTGTGCTGCTGTTTAAAAAGACTTGTCTATTTAAGAATAGCTGCTATATTAGGAGTCAGATTTGTAGAAGTAATAAATATTATGAGGCTATAAAAACACAGTAGATTTTCACCCTGTATTAACATGAAAGGTCTAAAGAAAATATCTTTGTTCTCAGATTTATAGTATCACACTCACTCATGATGATATTACTTTGAAACAAAACCATCAATAGAGAGTCTCATCTGGGGGTCCTATATTAGTAAGTTTTTAAAAGGTGTACAGGTATCTAAGATCAAAAATTAAAATACTGCAACCCTTAAATCTTGATCTGTTAATGTCACTCTTATTTTCCTAGTTTCATTAGTCTTGAAACTTACATGTGAAAATATTCAAGTCCCTACTAAGAGCAATGCTAATAAATGTTAGCTGAATCCACTTACTACTGAGCCCCCGTTCAAATCATCATGTCAGCAATTTCATCTCCAAGCCACTACTTATGTTTATCCCCTTCTTTTCATTTATTTAGCCACTTGGTTCTGAACCTCATCATCTCTCAAAATAATTGCAACAGTTTCCTATAAATCCTAACTTCTCATTTTTCTCTATTTTTCAATTCATAAGATAGCCCACTATCAAAGTGATCTTTCTACAACATTTCTCTGACACTACTTTTTTGATCAAAACTTTAATGCCCACCCTCATTTGAAGGCTTTTACTTATTACCTGTCTTTCCAGCCCACCGGACGTTCCCTACAAAATCTCCATACAAAATACATTTCAGTCCTTATTCCTTAAGCACATCCATATTTGCCTCTTTCATGACAATGCCTAACATATGGTAGGTATGTAATAAATATTTATTCAGAGAATAAAGAATCCCCTAATGTCTGCCATTAAATTTTACCAATCATTCAAGAATTCAATATTTACATACCATCTCTATAAAGCCTTTCTTGATTGTACCAGTGGAATATGACCCTACTTCTCCTTCCTTTGCACTGCTGCAGTACTTTAATTGTATTATTTTAAGAGCACGTTAACAGAGAAGAATGTTTCTAGTGTACTATTTTTTATCCAAAAGATAGAATTAATTCTTTATATCTTTCTATCCCTTGCAGCATCCAGTAGATTGCTGGGATCAAAGCTCAGCTTTACTCATTGTTGGTTTTAGCACTGTGCAATATTCAAGTAAGCAGAATTTAATAAGCCTCCTCCCCCAAACTAATTACATTATTTTTGTTGTATGAATCAGAAATAAGGATTGGCATACATTTTAAAAACTCCACTAACTTTCAGTAAAATTAAATCTAGAACCAGAGCAGCTACAGCCTGGATTATAATTGTCTTCTAGTTTAACCTGAATAGTTTAGTAAAATCAGACAAGGAAACATAAGAAGAATCTGAATACTCTTCCTTTCATCAAAAGGGCTAACTTGCTCATCTACAATTGAGGGTACTGGGTTCAGAAGATAATTTCCAGAGAAAAGATAAGTGAAGTTATGTAGAAGAGCAGGGAAAGAGAGAACACTGACCAGATTTCACAATGAGTGCTTCTAAACTTCAAGTATACGACCTATCTGTATATGGCAATAGAGAAGCTAAAATTTTTTAAACAATAAAACTTATAGAGCAATATAAAAGAAAAAGAACTCCTAAATTGTTTCTATTAGGACAGTTAAAAGTTTTGTCTACCGCCCTGATACCAGTTTTTATACAGAGTATAAAGAAGATTTACTGTAGTACCTAGCTGTGTAGTTAAATAAAACATGACTGAGTTATAAAAATGAAGAAGCTTATTTATGTGGAAAAGCAATGTGAGATAATAGAAGAATGAAAACAGAAATTTTACCTGTGTTCTGCCGCAGGAACAGAATAGCCTGGAACAGGATCTTTTGTTCCATAGTATTTTTTAATTAAAGCAATTCCTGCTACCGTATCTGTTCCTTTGAAGTTAACCAAATGAGCAGATGCTCCTATGCCAGCAGTCTGCAAAATAAACCATAAACCAAAATCCAAAAAAAGAAAAAGACCCATACTTGAAGTACAGAGCATAGCCCCCAAAGGAGTTCTGTCTTCAGTTATTTTTAAAGAGAAGTCAACTGTTACCTCCTCAAAGAGACCAACTTAATTAATAGTGATCTACCTGCACTTCCCATCATCCTCTTTTCCACTACTCTGTCTTGTGCTTCTCTGTAGTATTATCTGACATCTGCCATGTTTATTACATATATTTAGTCATCTGTCCATCCATCCATCAAATATATAAAGGAGAGAGATGTTTACTGAAGACTGTTACTTCAGGTATTTTTAACAGAGGCTGACACATACTAGGTATTTCATATCCTTGACTGAATTTCTGGAATTTCAAAATGTGACCTACTTCCTAAATAACTTCCTAAAACTTTATACTGGTAACCTAACCAACAATCTATATTTTATTAATTGATGTTCCCTTCAGTTTCTTACCTCTTGGGAAGAGACTCCTCTGTAGCCAAAATCATGTAACTTGTATTCCAGACCATCTAAGTTACCAGACGTTTCTAACAAGTATTTGGCCAATATTTTCTTCTGCTCTCTAGAATTTGTGGCCACTGTGATTGGATACCAGGACTGAACAAGAATAGTCTGTAGTAATAAAATTAACCACAAACATTAATACATAAAAAATTGGATTCTTTCTGAGGAAAATCCTGGCTTTCTCTGGAGGTATGTCCTGGACTTCCATACTAGTAGAAATACCAATTAGACATTTCAGCTGTATGGTGGGAAGCCTACCATATGTATTTCAGATACAGTGCCAAGCTCAGCTCTCAAATCCGCAATACAAAGGATAAGCAAACTAGGCCCTAAACAGTGGAGAATGTTGAATTACCTATTTTTCCATCCAAAGCTCCAAAGAAACAAATATTTATGAAGACTATCTATGATGAAGGACCAATGTATTTCTTTATTTTCAATCTATCGTGGATCAATAGTTTTATATACTATATTCACACTTGGATGCTGAGGCAATTGCCATAAAAGTTTCTAAATGTTTATCCTTGATTTCTGTATTTCATGCAGACTTGCATTCAAGAGTTCACGGACCAGCACTGGTCTATGGACTGCACCTTGAATATTATACATCTAGAGAAGTTATTTTTTTACTCCTCTAGGTAGTACTGGATCTAATTTTTCCTTGGATCTACTGGTAGGTTATATATGTGAGATACTTTTGTTTAGTACTAGACAGTTCTATTCACTGAGTTATGTTTTATGTCCTTGGCATTTATCAGAAGTCATTATAAAAGAGCCACATGAAACATTTCTGCATACACTGTATACTTCTGAGGTCCCTATTTTGTAATCAGTTCCTATTATATAGTTTTCCAAATGAGGAAATAGAAGAATTGCTATGTTCTAATACTAAGACTTGCTATTTCCTGATAAGAACTGTCTCTTGGTTTTCTCCCTTTTTTCCTTGGCTTCCAGGCAACTCCAAAAAACGTCTAATCACAGCAACTGTATTAATTATTATGACTTTGGAATTCACTCCTCCATTCTAGGATCATAATTTCCTATTCTTTTCGAAAACCAGATAGCCTGCTATTACAGCAGCTTCAAATTTTGGAAAGAGCTGCTAAGATGACAACAAGTTTGTGCTCACTCAAAAAGCTACTTACTTTCTAAATTTTACAAAACAAGCTGTTACTGAATACCAGCTAAGTGACCAATAAATAAAATAAATAAAAATAAAAAGATTATTTACTCTTGGACTTCCCAACTCAGTTCCCTAAAAAGAAAAACTGCAGCATTAGACTCTTTTGATTAACTATGGCTCCATGCTCTTTGCGGCTCCTTCCATCAAGAAGTGCAACCTATCTCTTCATCCCTGATTCTGGGAGGTTTCTGATTTGCTTTTGACCAACAGAATGTAGCAGAAGCTATATTTATAACTTCCATTCTTCTGTTTCAAGAGGTTTTATAGCTTCTACTCTCATTTTCTTAGAACCTCGAGACTGCCCTGTTGTAAAGAAGCCTAAGTCAAGAAAAGAGGTCCGGAAGTCCCAGTTACTTAAGGTGAGGTCCAGACATGGGAGTGAGGCCATTTTAGACTGTCTCTTATCTGAGCTGAACCTCTACCTGAATGCAGACATGTAAGTCCAAGCAAGACCAGCAGAGAACCATTCATTCAGCCGCAGAATCATGAGAAATAACAGCCTTTTTCTGAGAAGTGCGGGGGGTAGTTTGTTACATAACAGTAGAAAACTGATGCAACTCCTAACTTGAACTCTAGGACAAATCACCTCTTACCTAAGCATTCTGCTTCTGAAATTCTTCTTTCATAATTTCAGTGATTCCACTGCCCCAGCCTATAAGTATCCTACTTCTAACTAACCTTTAGTTTCTCTTCCTCTTTATACTGCCGCTGGTTATTGTTCTACAGCAGAGTTTTATTCAGGTTGTGTCATTCCTTAAAATCCTTTAATGGCTACCTATTCCACAGAAGGAGGAGGCCAACTCATGTTGTAATCTGAGGCCTTCAGAAATCTTGCCTTATTTACCATCTAAAGGTTTATCCCTTATGATATTCCACTTTTTTGCTACAGTCTCCCTTGGGCTACTTGCCATCCTAAGAATACCTCAGCTCTTCATACTTTCATGAAGAATACCTTTATGAAATGGAAAAGTGTTTTTTATTTCCCATACACAGAATTCCCTACTTCAGCTACCAATTTAGCATTCTTACTTGTATTAGTGTTTAGTTAATAATAAATTGCTCCTCCTCCAAAGGCCATTAAATAAGACATACCTTACTCTAATATCTGTGCCCAGCACTTCTGGGGTATATAACTAGTAATATTCATTTGCTGACTTAAATTAAAATTGTGAGTTGATTAAATTAACTTAGAATGATATTATCAAGGAATATGAGAAAGATAGAAAATATAATGTGAAAAACTCTAGTTGAGTTATAAAGGTAGAAGATTGACCTTACCCCTCAAAAAATGCCAGGGAAGGAGAGAAATAACTATGAGACACAGTGATCCTTCACATCACCATTTCCTTTCCATAGTCCAACAAAATCAGCTTAAATTATACTCTTAATAAAATCACTCCCCTTTAAAAAAGATCACTGTAGATGTAAGCAAGGGAAAAAAAGGCAAGTTAGTTTGGGTTAATCCAAGGTCTAATAAAGTAGGCCTTGTTGGAAACATCTCCAAAGCAGCAATTTGCCCACACAAATCAAGATAAAAATTTTAGCTGAAAACTAAGACTAAAAAATAAAACTTGCAGGTTCTAAGAAGTGTTCATTATATTATTACTGGGAAGAATAAAGAATTTCAAAGAATGAGAAATGGTGTGGTATAGTAGAAAGGGGACTGGACCTACTCTGTTAACTAGTCCCTTCACCCTGCAGGGCTCAATTTCCTCATCTGTGAAATGAGGGCATTTGATCAGTGTAATAGTTTATAAAGTCACCTTTGATTTTTAACAGCAAAAAGGTATTGTTTTGTTTTTTTGGTTGGAAGAAACTGTTAAGTTTAGCCTAACATGCTCATTCTTCAGCCCCTTTTAAGTCAGAGATACCTCTGAAGAACTCTTAAGCTCTTCTAAATACATTCTGAAATCTGATTTGAGGGCTAAGATTTCTTCTAGCACTGATATTAAAATAGATAAAGCAATTCAATAATTTTAGTGGGTTTTAAAATTCAGTGTATGGTAAATAAAAGAATGTTATTAATAACTCTGTACAAGGAACTCCCTGGTGGTCCAGTGGTTAGGACTTGGCACTTTGACTGCTCTGGTTCAACTCCTGGTTGGGGAACTAAGATGCTGCAAATTGCAGTGGGGCCAAAAAATAAACACCACAAAAAAACAAACTTTGTACATTCTGGGAGGGTAAAATGGAAAGAATACTACTAAGCACTATTATTTTAAATGTTTTAAATTAAGGATTTCCTGTAGAAAATCTCAAGTTTTTAAATAACAAGCTCTTTGGATTTGGTAACACATTGCATTTACAAGGTAGTAAACTTGGGTGGGAGACAGCTAAGAGAAAGATGAACCTCCTCTAACCCATAGAAGAGGCAAAGTCATTCTAAGAAAGTGTTTTCTGGAGATAAGGTGTTCAAACACAATTGAAAAAAAAAAAAAAAACACAGGATCTGTCAGAAAGGGATTGTTTCAGAACATATACTTTTGTGCCTTAGATAAAAATACATCCTGAGTATACTGAAAGTATTTAAATAATATATATTAGAATAGAAGGTAAACTTGGTAAGCAGATGAAAACAGGGAACTTTTTTCCCTTCAAAATCTAAATCTCATTTGGATTTTATATTTAATAATCTTTAAAAATATTTTTATATTTGCTAACAAGTAACTACTAAGATGTCCACAATTTATAAAAACATCAACATTTTAGTGAAATACATCTAAATAATGATAATTAAAATAGGTACTTAACAACATCTTTTCAAGGCTAGTATTTTTCACTTTCTAAAGAAAAACATACATGAAAAGCAAGGTAGACTTGGAACTAGTTCTGTGTCCATAAATATCTGCTTTATGAGACTCCAATTCAACACAAGGTATGAGTACTTATTGACTAAATCCTCAACCAGAAAACTAAAAAGAAAAAAGGTGATTCATAAATGATGATTTTCAAAGTAAGATTTATCTGTTTGGGATCTTTTGGCACTGAAGGTAAAAGATACACTAGATGATGTGGTTCTTTAAGTACTCTTCTACTCTTTTTTTATAATTCCATCCCCTCAAAATAAAGTATCTGCCAGTAAAGTAGTATGAGAATTGTTAATGTTTCCTTTTACACCGAGTTCACAGAGCAGTAAACTATTTTAAATTTTTATTTTACTTAATAATTGTTTATTGTTTTTTTTTTACTTAATGAACAATTTTACTTAACAACTGTTCATTGTTTCAGAGCCTGTTAGGCTATTAAAAGTTTTTCTAAACTGTTTCTAGTCTTTATAAATGAATCCCAAATGCATTATTTTATAATATAACAACAAATTAGTTTAACCAATAAACTAGTGAGATAAAGTATACAAAGCACCAAGTAAACACCTCTCAGATAATAGGGTGAAACTTCTATAGTGAACCTTGAATGTATTCAGATGAGAAATACCAGATGGTAGAGTCTAGGCCCTAAACTGATTCGATAAGAATAAAGAAAACGATGACTAAAATGTCTTAAGTTACTAAAGATAAAGATGTTCCTGTGTTGTTTTTATAATCTTTCTCTATGGTGGTGTATATTTAGGATTGCAACAAATAAGATGGAGGCCAGCTGAGCTTTAACTGTAACAATTCTTTACAATTTAAGATTAGATTTTACTGGAAGGTAATTTAAAGATTATTTAGTCTGTCATTTTACAGATGAGGACACAGAGGCTTGAAAAGGTTTAGGAAGTGGTAGGAGATCACATAACTTTACTAGTAGCAATTTTTAAACTAGAATCCCAGTTGAATGGTTTTTACCTCTACGATTAATGTTAAGAATGAAAAGCAAAACAAAAAACAGTTCACCTCAATCCAGTTTGTAAGCCAGTAACACTCTGGATCTGTGTTTTCCACTGTGAAGAGAACATTTCCTCTAGGAATGACAGAGCCCTCAGGAACAGCTTTTACTTCTATTGGAAGATGCCCATCATATTTCTGGTAAAAGACAATAATGAAATTATTCATTCAACAGATGGTACACCATTACTTGTTTAAATAAGATTCTTTATATTTAACAGAAGCTAAACTTACTGTCAGAGAATTTACAACTATAGATCTTAATATACTGCTAGTAATCTGCTCAGAATATGCTTATCCTCCTGAAATAAAATTAGCTATTATGATTAACAGTTTAGTATTACTAATTTTTAAAATTTTATGCTGTCAAAGTACTTTTGCTAAGAAAATTTATCACTTGAAGATAATTTCAAAACAAAGTTGTTTTCCTCCTATTTCCCCTTCAAAGAGTTTATTCCAACATATTCTAAGAGCACTATCTTTCTTCAAAGAAGTCTTTTTCATAAAAGAAAGGCTAATGACTGGAAGATAAAATAATGAACTGCTGTTAAAGAGCAAAATAAAATGAACAAACTAAAAAAGAAAAGAATTCTCTGCCAGTAGGAGAATCTTGAATAGGTTTTCTCTATACTGGTAGTAGACCCAACACTATTTTGGTAGTAGACAGAGTAACTATAAGCATAGTTTCTAGAACTTTCACAATCAACATCCAAGTGGAACAAGTCTCCCCCAGATTAGGCTGAGGATATAGTGGCTATCAGACATGTTATTAGATACTTAATTAAGCCTCCCCCTTTTTAAAGTTAAAAGCTGTGGTTAACTTTTGGCTAGTAAGGTAGGTTGTTTCAGAAATCCTAACAGTTTAT
The DNA here is from genome assembly GCA_007570785.1 of Antilocapra americana. Lineage (NCBI taxonomy): Eukaryota > Metazoa > Chordata > Mammalia > Artiodactyla > Antilocapridae > Antilocapra > Antilocapra americana. The sequence goes on along the minus strand of ML664200.1, from coordinate 2,614,471 downwards.
GTGATTTGGGACAAGATAACTAGATTTTTTTAAAAAAAAAATCACAATTCTCGAGGTCTCAGACTCTATGCTTGTAAAATCGGATTACACAAGATTATTTCTAGAGAATCTATGAATCCCTAAGATTCTCTGAATATAAAATGAAAGATTTAACACCTTAACAACTGAGAACTGTATTACTAAGCATAGCATCTAACTTAACCATACCTGTTATCCTCAAAACAAATCAAATGAGTTAAATGTGGTAGTTAGCCAACAGATTTTACTGACCTTACATAAGATATGGAAAACTAGCAGAGTGCTTACCCAACTTCTTCAAGGAGCCAAAATTACCAAAGAGTAAAATCCAGTATTACAATATAGGCATGAAAGTTGAAGCATTTCTTACCACTTTGTGTTTGGTAGTTTACAATCAAAAAGACATTCATTTTAGAGATAATTAACATGGAAAGATGTCAGTACAGCCCATTCCCCACCTATCTATGTAATAAAGAGAACGGTCAGGGGACAATTCAACTTATAACTCAATTTTCATGTCTTTGGATGCCCAAAAGTTTAAGCAAGGAATCCAAATGTGTCAGAGAGGAATATTACAGTATAATAAAGAATGAAAATTCATTTCACAGATCTCTACCAAACCATTCTAACTATTCAGTAAAGGAAATGTCCTGAATTGTGTTGTGATAGATTCCCACCATCTATCTTCTTAGGTATTCTATAGTCCAGAAAATAGGCTTACATTTTCAAGTTGCCCCATGCCCTTTCTTAATCATAATGTATTTTCAGATAAAGGATTAAATCACCTTTCTGATTTGCTAGTTATTTAAACTGTAATACATAGTGTACAAAATTGCCTGGACATGCTATAAATTCTTGATACTAATCATCAGGAAAAACAACTAAACATACCTTTAACTTCTCACAAGAATATCTAAACAGATATTAGTTATAGGTTCCCAGACAGACAAGAGTTGTAATTACAACTGATCTTGAACAATGTAGGGGTTAGAGGCACCCCCTGCCAACAGTCAAAAATCCAGATATTACTTATAGTCAGTCTCTGTAACCACAGTTCCTCTGTATCTGTGGTTCTGCATCTGCAGATTCAACCAACTGCAGGCTGTGTAGTACTGTAGTATTTACTACTGAAAGAAACTCCTCGTAGAAGTGGACCTGTGCAACTCAAACCTGGTTTTCAACAATCAACTGCATAGCCTAGTCTTCTACTCAAATTCCATGGCAAGAAATTTTGAACTAAAAGTAAAACCAAAATACACAGATGAAAAATACACATTTTTTACCTCAAGAATGTAGTTCCATCCCTTTTCATTAAAGACATCATCTTGAAAATGCTCTTTGTATACCTCTTTGGCTTCTTGGATCTTCTCTTTGGTCACTACTTTACCTAAAAAAATAAACATCCTGTTTATATTTCTGAAGGCATGCTGTGAATTGCTGAGCTGTCATAGGATTAATGTCTGTAGCTATTTCACACATTCTATGGATTAAAAAACAAGAACTGAGAGGTTAAATGATTTACCCAGCATCAACAGCAGAGTCAGAAAAGGAATCTACACTTCCAACCACTCACAAGCAGAAGCATAAAAGTTAATTTATTATGTGAAAAACAAATTTGCAGTAGAAGAGATTATTATATGTGTGTGTACACATATTTTAAATCACAGTAACAAATTCACTTCTAGGGAGATTTTTAAAAAACCTGTGTTAATTTATAGTCTTCAGATTTGAGAGTAAGCCTTTGATATGTGGTTTCCAGGTGAACCTGTTTACTTTATTTGTAAAGAATATCTTTGGAGGCTGACAATCCAATAATTTTCACAGTTCCTAAGTTGTTGCCCCTGCCAATCCACTTTTAGCTAACTTTATCTATCAAATGAGGATAATACCTACTTATAGCATGGTTGTGAGGACTAAATGAGTTATGACATCTGAATAAAAGTTCTTAGAAAGCTGGCCTATAAAAAACCATATATTTTAGCTGTAATTAATAATAAATAACATTTTATAAAGCTTTTAAGCTGAAGGAAATTGAGTGTAACATTAGTCTTTGGTAACTCTCTAAGTAAGATCACTAGTAAACTTATTTAAAATATCTTGGGTAACTGTGTTGCAAAGAAGTACTTTTGATATCCAAGTATATTTTCAATAGCATAACATATCTTAGGAGAAGGCAATGGCAACCCACTCCAGTACTCTTGCCTGGAAAATACCATGGACACAGGAGCCTGGTAGGCTGCAGTCCATAGGGTCACTAGAAGTCGGACACCACTGAGCGACTTCCCTTTCACTTTTCACTTTCATGCACTAGAGAAGGAAATGGCAACCCACTCCAGTGTTCTTGCCTGGAGAACCCCAGGGAGGAGGGAGCCTGGTGGGCTGCTGTCTAAGGAGTTGCACAGAGTTGGACACAAATGAAGCAACTTAGCATCAGCAACGTATCTTAACTATCTGATCTTAAAACTACCAATTTTATAGAAAAAATTATCTGCATAAAATTCAACTTAATCTGTATTCAATTCTGAGATTACTTTTATTTGAAAAAGTAAAAATGAAGTTTTCCAAAATGTATAGAAACCTTGGGAACTGTTTCCCCACCCTCCAAATGGACTTCCAAATAATAAAGTACAGAAATTATTTTGAGGATTCTGATTCTTTAAAATGCATTTGAGACTAAGTCTACAGTTACAAGTAGTTTTGAAAAATAGTTTAAGGTAAAACTGACTAGCATAAACATATTCTAATTATAACTGCTATCACAACTCGAAATGAGTTTCCAGGTCAGTAACAAATTCTTTATTTTGAATTAGTGACTAAAGTCTACCAACAAACCAGATTACTCTCAGAAAATTATTAACTTCTCTAAATTTATTCCCAAACTTATTAGTTTCAGAAACTCTCTGTCATGTTTAGAACACCAAGTACATACAAATTATAAAATTTAATGCTTTCAAATGAATAGATTTCTAGAAGTTTCAAAAGAATCCCTAATGTAATTAATATCAAAATTAGACTTTTCAAAAAGTTATTTCAAATAACAAAATGTGACAGTTTAGGAGAACAACTATGAAGAGGTGTATGAAAACAGTATTTTAAACGTATTAGGAAAAGCAATACCTTTTAAATACTTATGAAGAATGTACTGCAATCCATAAAATACTGTTTCCTCATATTTCACCTTCCTTAGTTTTGAGTTTTCTGTCTTCTTTTCACGGCATTCAAAGTAAGAATAAACTTTGCTTGTGTTGGGTGGGTACTGTTTATAGTGAGTAACCTATATGAAAGAGAAATACCTGGATTAGGAAATACCAGAAGAACAGAATGTAAATTACAACAAAAAGAACTTGAAATTATGTAAAAACTAGATAAAATATACTGATTTGCTATTGATGAGCTTCTTTTCTGGCAATAAAGAATAAAAAGTCAGTATCGTGCTTATTGTTGTTGTTTAGTTGCCAAGTCACGTCCAACTCTTTTGCAACCCTGTGGACTGTAGCCTTCCAGGCTCCTCTGTCCACGGGATTTCCCAGGCAAGAATATTGGAGTGGGTTGCCATTTTCCTTCTCCAGGGGATATTCTCCATCCAGGGACTGAATCCATGTCTCCTGAGTTGGCAGGTGGGTCCTTTAGCACTGAGCCACCAAGGAAGCCCCATTATGATTAAGATACTTTTTTTTTTAAATTAGTTTTGCCATACAGATTAAGATACTTTTAATACTTTGGTATCTTAAATTCAAAATCACAAGCAAGTATAAATTTTTATAAACAGACTGGATTTAAGGAAGTACATAGCCTCCATAGAACTGGACACTTGGGGAGAAAAATACAAAAAAAGGTATCTCATTTACTCTTGGTGAACAGTCTTCATTTGGGAAAGAGAAGCAGCTGCCTGGGGGAACATACAACATAAAACAATGAACTGAAAGCAGAATTTGGTACTGTTACTATTTAAGTGTGAAACGCTCAACAAGTCAATAGTCAATGACTTTTTAAGCCTCTCTATCTGTATAATGAGGTACTGGAAATGATCTCTTCTAGTCTTCATAGTGACACTGTGAAAACCTGGATGAAAGCAACAGCAGCAGCAGTGGAAAAAAATACTCTGTTCTGCAATCTTTTCTCAAACCACCTCTGAATTGCGAAATAAATGTCTATACAATTGCAACATTTAATCCTTGTGGATTTAAAGATATGAAAAGATATTAATACAAATTTCTTTCCCATGAATTTAGGTAAGAGCCACTGTTGAAATTTATTTGTTTTTGTTTTCTGTGTTCATTATAATCTGAATTTATTACATTTTAATATGGTTATAATATTTTACCAATAAGAAACAACTGGAAGAATAGTGTGTATTTTCCCATTTGAAAAAATAGGAATAATAATGCCTTAAAGCTTACGGATAGGGTGATGAGTCAGGGTAATGGTGGAATAAATCTTTGCAGATGAGTGTCATGGATGACTGCTGTGGACGTAAACCATTTTCCCTGTTTACTTCTGATCTCAAGTTTAGGAAAAACTAATGTTTTCCCTGTTTGGCTGCACAATCTCAATCCAAGTAAAACTTGGCTTTAACCTAAAGAATCTTCGTGGCTTAACACAAAAACTCTAAAATGAATACAGAGAGAGAAAAAAAGTCACAAATGTTTAAAGTATGTTTCCCTTCTAATTGAAGCAACTCACAACTCCCTCTAATAGCTCCCTGATGCTACTTACAGGTAATCTTGGAAGTGAATCTTTATTGTTAATATGTGGTCTGTTGCCTAAGGCAGGTGAGAGCTGGAACTTTCTGTTTTGCTCATCTATATTTCCCAGGTGATGTAGTGGTATAAAGAAACCCCTTGCCAATGCAGGAGCCGCAGGAGACGTGGGTTAGATCCTCGGATCAGGAACATCCCTTGGAGACAGAAATGGCAACCCGCTCCAGTATTCCTACCTGAAAAATTCCATGGATAGAGGAGCCTGGCGGGCGATAGTTCATGGGGTCTCAAAGAGCTGGACTGAATACACACAGACAGTTATCTATGTATTACAAGGTACATGGAGGCTTCATCAAAACCTAGCATAGGGACTTCCCGGCAGTCCATTGGTTAAGACTCTGTGCTTCTACCATAGTGGGCATAGGTTCGATCCCTGATCAGGGAACTAAGGTCCCTCATGCTGCATGTGTGTTAGTCACTCAGTCATGTCCGACTCTCTGCGATCCTATGGACCCTAGCCTGCCAGGCTCCTCTGTCCATGGACTTCTCCAGGCAAGAATACTGCAGTGTGGTGCCATTCCCTTCTCCAGGGATCTTCCCAAGCCAGGGATTAAACCTGGGTCTCCTGCACTACAGGCAGATTCTTTACCGTCTGAGCCATCAGGAAAGCCCACATGCTGCACGGCAAGGCCAAAACAAAAACAAAACTAGAAGTACATGTCAGTTTTTTAAAGTTAGAACTCAGGGGCTGATGCCAGTGTAAATTTGAGATTTAAAAAGTGGTTCAGTGAAGTAGCTAATACAACTGCTGCTAAGTCACTTCAGTCTTGTCCAACTCTTTGTGACCCCATAGACAGCATCCCACCAGGCTCCTCTGACCACAGGATTCCCTAGGTAAGAATACTGGAGTGGGTTGCCATTTCCTTCTCCGAGCTAATACAGAATCCAGAGCAATTAAGCCTATTAGCTGATTTATTAAAATGCAAAAACATATTTTATATATAGGAATGATATCACAGTAATAAATGATTACTACTTTAACTACTTAAGAAACTGGTTAGAAAAAGATATCACCACTTGAAAATGTACACAAGATGTATATTAAAATGAAAATGTCCAGTTTATAATCTAAATAACCCCCAATTTCCTTAGTGGGAATAAGCAGTGAGGTGGGAGAAAAGTCAGTTCTGATGAAGTAAAATTTGAACAAAGATTCACAGTTGTGACTCAGTAGTTAGTTGGACCTTGTTCACAGTTCACATACTTAATGGTGCACCTTTAAAAGTTTACTTTTTCTGTATCAGATTTAAAAGTATTAGAAGGCAAATGAATTACTTTCTTCTCAGTAGACCAAGCAGTCAAAAACTAAATGGAAATGTACCTAAGCTATTTAATTCCACCTTGGTCTAAAAGTGTCCTAAAGATTTTCCATCCTACAAATACAGTTCCTATTATGGACAATAATGAAATATGTTTATATAATTTTAAAGCTTTACTTCAGTTATGTTCTTTAATTATGATACTTAAAACCTTTGTGTAAGTATTCAGAATGTCTCTCTGAAAACAAACATTAAAAATAAAAGTTGTCTAGGCTTAGTTAGAAATGAAGTATGACTTCTAAAATTTTTGGAGAAACTTAAGAGAACTGTTTTAGAATTCAGCTAAAGAGTCAGCAAACTCTGGCAATTAACTATAGAACAATTTACTATCAACTACTTACTAACACCCAATATATCTGAAGAAGAATAAAATACAATAGTATATTCAGATCTGTTTATATACTAGCATATACATTGTTTAACTGGGAAAAATTTTTTTGAAAGAGCTTCTTAGTATTTTTTAAAATAGCTAATTTTAGTTAAGTTTACTGTCCTCTTCATTTTACTTTCTGCTAAACTTGTCACCCTGAGCCCCTTGGAACTTTTATCAGAAAATGAGATGATACAGCAGCAATTCAAATCAATAAATTTTTATTTTATAAACATTTCATTCATTAACAAATATATACTCTACCTGCTGTGTAATCAGGCACTGGTTCAGATGCTAAGGATGGGGAAGTAAAACAGACTGACATAGTCCTAGTCTCACTGGGCTAGTGAGGGCTGAGGGGTCATAAAATAATTTCAGAGCTAGATGGATGCTATGAAAAATTAAAATGATGGCCTAGAAGAGGCATGGGAGACTAAACAGGAGGCCAGGAAAGGCTTCTCCTGAGATAGTGACATGTGAACAAGATCTAAATGACCAGGAAATAGGAAATATTTTGACTTCAGGGTCAGAACAGACATGAAGACCACTGTGGTTGGTGCTTAGAGAATGAGGAGGAGGAGGTACATGAAGTCAGAGAAAGATGCAGGGACAAGATCACTTAAGACTCACAGGCTACCTAAGTGGGGAAGCCACTGGTCTGCTTTAGGCTAGAGTGACTATGAGCTGATTCACATTTGGCAAGGATCAGCCTGGCAGAGGTGGCGAGCAGATTACAGGGTGGCCTGAGTGGATGCAGCGGCATCAGCTAAGGGGCCATACCCAAAACTCAGATTAGGTGAGAGATGACTCAATAGCTCTGAAGAAGTAGGCTGACAGATTAGACCTGGGAATAAAGAGGGGGAGAATTCAATGATGTCTCCTAGATTTTTAACTTGAGCAACTGAGTGAATAATGGTGCCATTTGCTGAGATGAGGAAAGGCATGGGAGGACTGGGTAGGGAAATCAAGAGCTTAGTTTTAAGTATGGTAAGTAAACACTAACAAAAAGCTTCATAATATTCAAAATTAAGTGACCTGCCAAAAAAGAGCTCTTAAATCATGTTGCTTTTTAGCACTGCTCTGAACTTCCACCACTTGAGAAAATGGCTATACAATAAATTTAAAATTGTTTATAAGATGAGAAAATAACAAATTTCTCTTAATATCCTCCACAAAGACTACTCCTAAAAATGTTTCCTAAACTGACATAGCCTTCCTGCAACTAACAGAATCCCGCCAGCATATAACTATATGTATGATGAAGAACGGAGACACAAGGGAAAATGTAGCTCTTCTAATAAAGCTGAATTTCAGTTATGTGGTTGATTTTACTTCATGAAAAGATAAGCTTCTAAAAACTGTACTCCCAGTGTCAATTAACCATGTATAACAGTTCAAGAGAAATATGAGAAGTATTTCAGTTGCATAGAGTTTTTCTGTGAGAGCAAAGTATACTTTTCTTCTGAGCTTCTCTAGATTTACTGTAAGGTTGACATAATATATTTCCAAGAGCTTTCCTCCCACATTGGTATCACATGACCAAAGGTAACTACTACCAACCTACTTTCACAGTTATAATCACTAAGAAATAATCACAAGCCAACATTTCAACACCACCATGTGTATATAAAGAGCATATGGAGTAACAGACTCAAAGTCACAAACTATGCTATGTTCAGTTCAGTTCAGTCACTCAGTCGTGTCCAACTCTGCAACCCCATGAACCGCAGCATGCCAGGCGTCCCTGTCCATCACCATCTCCCGGAGTCCACCCAAACCCATGTCCATTGAGTTGGTGATGCCATCCAACCCTCTCATCCTCTGTTGTCCCCTTCTCCTCCTGTCCTCAATCTTTCCCAGCATCAGAGTCTTTTCCAGTGAGTCAGCTCTTGGCATCAGGTGGCCAAAGTATTGGAGTTTCAGCTTCAACATCAGTCCTTCCAATGAACACCCACGACTAATCTTTAGGATGGACTGGTTGGATCTCCTTGCAGTCCAAGGGATTCTCAAGAGTCTTCTCCAACACCACAGTTCAAAAGCATCAATTCTTCAGCACTCAGCTTTCTTTATAGTCCAACTCTCACATCCATATATGACCACTGGAAAAACCATAGCCTTGACTAGATGGACCTTAGTTGGCAAAGTAATGTCTCTGCTTTTAAATATGCTATCTAGGTTGGTCATAACTTTCCTTCCAAGGAGTAAGCATCTTTTAATTTCATGGCTGCAAGCACCACCTGTAGTTGATTTTGGAGTGCTCCCCCCCCCCCAAATAAAGTCAGCCACTGTTTCCCCATCTATTTGCCATGAAGTGATGGGACTGGATGCCATGATGTTAGTTTTATGAATGTTGAGCTTTAAGCCAACTTACTCACTCTCCTCTTTCACTTTCATCAAGAGGCTCTTTAGTTCTTCTTCACTTTCTGTCATAAGGGTGGTGTCATCTGCATATCTGAGGTTATTGATATATCTAAGGGCACTCATAGAGGCACTTATATTGGCTAAGACTCTCTACCTTTTCAAAGGTAATGAGCCAGAAACAGCAAAAATCATAATGGATTTTTTTCTTCTTTTCAGTATTATTCAGGATTTCTGAAGCCCTGTCCTTCCGTTGCTCCAGAAAATGATTCATTGCTATTTGGCTTTTGAAGCACTACTAACATCAAAATACAACTTAAGGATTTGGGGATTATATTATTTTAGTGAAGGGGAGAAATTGTAAAACCAGCTATTATCATTATGCTGCCTCTTCCCTTGAATCTGGTAGAATTCCTAGCAACTTGTACCTTTTCCTGGTACACCTTTAAGAGAGATTTCATAAACGGACAAAAAGGCTATCAGTTTCTGGTATTTTTTTTTTTTACAAGATACTCTACAATTATTATTGGCCTTTTCCAGTCTATGAAGTATATTCATGATTTACATATAGGATTTTATTTCTGTTGCCTCAGTTTTTCCTGTAATTCATAACACAAAACTTACTGGGAAAACTCAATTCTAAGACATACAAACTGAAGCAGGACCACACTTCTCACAGGGCTTAGGCTACCACTGGAGCTGTTTTGACCATACGTAAGAGTCCAGAAGTGGTGAAGGAGAAGCAACTTTGAAAAACAGGGAACAGCTCAGAGGAAGACAGTGGGTAGCTCAAGTCTGAGGCAGGACTAACTTACCCATAAGAATGATTGTCATCTAGCCCCAAATCTTTAACCCCAAAATGCCCAAATAAGATTTGTTATTCTGCCACTAATGAGGAAGAAAGCTGTTTTTCAAAAAGCTACCTTGGGTGCTTACTCACAATACATAAATCATACAGCCTTATGTAACTTTTCTAAAATCAACTTTCACCCATCTTAGATTGTAATGGACATCTTTTGTCTTTTATTATACCTCAGTTCAGTTCAGTTCAGTTCAATTGCTCAGTAGTGGCCGACTCTTTGCAACCCCATGAACTGCAGCACACCAGGCCCTCCTGTCCATCACTAACTCCTGGAGCTTACTCAAACTCATGTCCATCGAGTCTGTGATGCCATCCAACCATCTCATCCTCTGTCGTCCCCTTCTCCTCCTGCCTTCAATCTTTGCCCGGATCAGGGTCTTTTCAAATGAGTCAGTTCTTCGCATCAGGTGGCCAAAGTACTGGAGTTACAGCTTCGGCATCAGTCCTTCCAATGAATATTCAGGATTGATTTCCTTTAGGATGGACTGGTTGGATCTCCTTGCAGCCAAGGGACTCTCAGGAGTCTTCTCCAACACCACAGTTCAAAACCATCAATTCTTTGGTGCTCAACTTTCTTTATAGTCCAACTCTCACATCCATACATGACTACTGGAAAAACCATAGCTTTGACAAGATGGACATTTGTTGGCAAAGTAATGTCTCTGCTTATTTAATATGCTGTCTAGGTTGGTCATAACTTTTCTTCCAAGGAGCAAGTGTCTTTTAATTTCATGGCTGCAGTCACCATCTGCAGTGATTTTGGAGCCCCCCAAAATAAAGTCTGTCACTGTTCCATTGCTTCCCCATCTATTTACCATGAAGTGATGGGATCCATTATAATACCTAATGGGTCTCTAACATTTACTAAATGGATGAAATTGTGCTGAGTTCAGGATAACCAGTTTAAAATGACCTTTTGAAAAGCAACCCACACTGGACAGCACATTTCATAACTTATGTGTCTGATGTGGCTTAAACTGTAAATTGCTTAGAGATTTCTTTCTTGCACTACCTGTTACTTATTTTCTCCAACTGAGTTTGAATTGACAACATCTTCCATTTCAACCTGTTAACAGGTAGAATGATCAGAAATGTTAAAACTACTCTCTGCTGTAGTTTGTTACAGACATTATCTATACAGAAGGGGAAGAAGAATGGAATAGAAATGAATCTTTGATTTATTTAGTTGGAAAATGATCAATGGGTACCCCGGAAATAAGTGGGAAAAAAATGACTTATTTCCTTTACAAAAAAATATTCCAAATACTTTTCTAGCATCGCAATGGCTAAGGCCAGCCCCAGTGCACCCTTTCCTTAGCTGGCTTATTAGCACATGTAAATATAACCCAGTAGATAATTTTGCTTTAAACTATTTTGAAAATATAAGTGGTTAACACTTAAGATAAGTGTCCTTTTCATTTGTAACAAGACCTCAGGATGAAACCAGAAGAAATGACCATATTCATCTATTTCCTTCGTTCATCCTTATGAAATGAATATATATTTAAAATGCCCCTTTAGTCCAAATTGTCCTGGTCTGGAAAGGATACAAGCAAAAACAAAATTTCTACATGTTGTCATGTGCTTGGACATTATTCCATCTACTTGCAAAATATCTTTCTAGAGTGCCTAGACAGCCAACTATCCTTACTTCAGTTCCCCGTCCACCCCCCAAAAAACCAAATCAACAATTTAGTTTGTTTTGTTCCACCAATACAACCAAAGCTGCTAGCTCCCTACTTTAACTAGCCAACAGTATGTAAGTACTGATCAGGATGTGTATATAATCTTCTCAGGTAATTTTCAAATAAAAGTGTAATTTCACTACTTCTAGACCCGAGGTTACAACTGCCGTCTCCTCTTCATCCAAGAAGATAAAAAACCCAAAAATGATAAACAGGCTGTAAGTACCACCAAAAATGTAAGGAAAATGAAACTTAAAAACTAAATTGCAAGTGTAAAATACACAATTTATTTTACTGACTGCTGTAAACCACTGGTATAATAAAACATCAACCTGATTAATTCCTCTTGAGAGTTTTCTTGGGAGGGAAGGTGGGAAATGAAATATGGTAGTTACTAAGATGATAATCTTCTTAAAAGGTTTTATATTAGGAAGGGGATAAATACACCAACCAGTCTGACTTGAAATGGACAGGAATAAACTTTATTAAATAGGTATAAATTCTAATAGTGCTGTTAAGTATGCCTAGCTAGCAGATTAGAAAACTTTAGGGTAACCACTCTTACCTTTCATCCCAGGAAACTGATGTTAAAGCAGTTTTACATTCCTTATATATAATAGCTACAGAAGCCACAAACTAAAGAAGCTTGCACATGGTTTTGTTTTTGAAAGTTAAAACTTACCTTTGTTATTAATACATTAAAAAACTTGAAATTATTTTAAAGATTTAGTTCAGGGGATAAAGTTTTAGAAGACTGTGAATGAGACCATTCTAAAATCACTATTAAAAACACTCAAAATACCATGAACTATGAAACCACAAGAGAAGCACAAGTAAACCATCCTTGGTAGCACTATGATCTCCTTGCCCCTGTGTAGATTTCCATTTTAAAGTTCCATTTAAAAGACCACTCCTTAAAGAAACTTAGTTCTACTTTAAATAATAACCCACCTTAATCATCAAAAGTAGAATCTTAAACCAGCTAGGAAGAAAAGTTCAACAGAGAACCTAAGTAAAATGGGATTCTCCAAAATACTTTACTGGAATATTTAAGAGAAAAAACTAAACGCAACAACAACAAAAAATCTGAAAACATTATGTTTTAATCGCTACACTCCAAACTACTAGGCTGCTCAAGTAAAAACTGAAACTTGTTTTGTGAAAATGGAGTTTTCAGTCTGACATGTCATTTTTTAGGTGTCCTGGATAACAAAGCTTGTTAGCAAAGTATAATCCAGTTTACTTCATATAATTTGGAAACTGAGAGAGGGGATATTTCCCAAATTTCCTTTTACTCACTCTTCCCTTTATTAATGTATGTGAGTTTCAAATAAAATGATTGAGACACCTGTACATGCCAGCAGCGTCCAATAGCCATAGTAACAGAACGCTGTGTTCTCTCAACAAGTTCTCTAGGTTAACTACAGGTTTTTTTTTTTAACTTGTGTTTCACTTTCCTTTTTACAGAAATCACAAAGTGCTTCTGGTGGAATAAAGGCAGATCGGCCTTTGCAACAGGGGATGAGGAGTGTGAGTGATCACCAGAGGCAAAGGAGTTTGAAACCGAGCCCAATGGAGTGGGACGGGGGAATCGAGCAGGCTCCCCGGACAGATAGATAAGGGTCCTCTGCACCCCAGACACCGGCAGAGGAACGTGGCTGGCTGCTCTGGCAGCCCTACTAGACCTCGCCCACCCCTTCCTCGAGGAGGGACCCATCTGCCGACTAAGGGGTGAGCTTGCTTGACTCAGCTCCGCGGGGGAAACCCCACTTTTCAAACCTGACTCCCTCTTTCCACGGCGAAATCCCAGGGGCCGTTACCTAACTGACCTGCTCTCCTCAGGCAAGCCCTAACCGAGGCCGGCCCTACCCGGCCCAGGGCCAAAAGGCCGCACTCCTGGGGAAGGCGTGAGCTCACCCAGCGACGCCCCGGCCGTCGGCCCGCCGAGCTGCCCGGAGCCCCGGGCGGCAAGTGCGGGGAACCGGTTCGGGCCCGCCTCAACCCCTCGCCGCACCGCCCCACCACGCACCTCCAGGCCCCGCCTCCTGCCGTCCATCCCTCCATCCCTGCTCCATCAGCCTCCTCCCCAACTGCGGCGCCAGCCTCACCTGCCCCATCCCGCCCGCCGCCGCCGCCGCCGCCGCCGCGCCTTCCCTCGGGGCTGCCCCAGCGCCACGACCCCCGCCCGGCCGCCCCCGTCCCGCAGCCTCGCGCTGGCCCCCGACGCACCCTCTCTTCCCGAGCCTCTACCTTGTATGAGTCGGTGGCCAGGAGGATATTGAACTCGTTTTCTGCCGCAGCATTCATCTCGGGCGGGAGTGTGGGGGCCGCGCGCCGCGAACTGCCCGGCGCGGCTACGAGGAAGGAGAAAAATGAGCTTCACCGCGCTCCGTTGCTTAAGTCACCGATCGGTCGGAGGGGGAGGGTAAGAGGAGGGGGAAAGGGAGCGAGTAGGAGGGGCCAGAGGAGGGCGGTCCCGGGAGCCGTGACGCGACGAGGGAAGCGGCGGCGGAGCAGCGGCGGCGGAGGCGGAGCGCGCCGGCAATCTAGGGACTCCCGGCGGCCTCCTCCCCCGGCTGCCCGCCCGCGTCCCAGCGCTCCGCTGGGGACGCGAGGGGCGGGGTGAGGCCGCGCGTGCGCAGATCGCAGGGGGCGGGGTGGGAAGGACGTGAGGCACGCGCTTTTCTTGGAGACGCCCACCCCGGGACGCTGGAGGCTGAGGGGCCGCCCGGGCCCGTGACCCATGCGCCCGCTTGGCTTTCATTTCCCGGCCCTACGCAGCGGGGCGGGGGCGGGGCCGGGAGGGGGGCGTTCCCAGCCTCGCCACTCCTGCGATTAGCCGGTTCGCCCGCCCGGCTGGCACCTTCCTGTCCTTACCCAGTCCTGGCCCGTTTTCTGAGTCCTCCTGAAGTCACGCCACTGGCTGGGGGCTGAGGAGCCTCCCTCTGTCCATCTCCCCGTCCCCCTCGCGCAGTTCCTCACCTTTGTCTCTGGCTCGGATTCAGGATCGAGCCTTTTGCCTTCATCCCTCGTGTCGCTCCTGGTTCTCCTAACCCTCTTTAAAATCAGAAGAGCTGCGCTGAGGAATAAGGGCTGAGGGGTCTGCTTCACCGGACGCATCGACTCCACTTTCCTCCACCTCTGTGACTGAGCTCTTTGATCCTTTGAGGATTTTTTGACTTTTCCCGAGAAAATAGCCCGCGCCCAAATTCGGGTGTTGAATTCAGTCCTGACATAATCAGAGGACAAGACTCAGTTGAGTCTAGTTTGCCGAGAAGTAATCGGCAACGGGCCACAGTCTTTGACAGGGTGCGGGACTGACTTGTGTCATCGCTGTAATCGCTCAATCTTGGGAAACGGGTTGGCAACCTGGAAATACAAAAGCAAATGAAACGACGTCGGATGACTTCAGCCAAACGTGGACCATCCATTTGCGTAGTTCTCATACGTGGTTGCATTTTTGTGTAAAACTGATTTCCTTTGTTCCCATGATTAATTTCCCCCCCCCCCCCCAAGATTTAGGTTTTACAAGACAGGTTACCAGAGGAAAACCAGCTTAATGAAAACTGGTACATGAACTTTCCAATTGTCATTCAAGTTAGTGGAAGTCTCATTTTATGGAGGGTGGGGGTGGAGGCTGTGAATTGAGAGAGAGAAATCGTCCGAACACTGAGGCCTCTTCAATTAAAAGCAACTTCAGTCCAGACTATGTCTCGGATGTACAGATTCCTGACAATAGCCTCCATCTATAGGGAGATTCAGTAAAGGCAAAGATTGCAGACGTGGGGAGATATCCCTAGGCACTCACCAAAGTAATGAATAATACTAATGCATTTAGAATTATTTCAACTGCAAGGTTTAAAACAAACGAGGCTTTTTTTGGTTGACCTCACTTGTGTTTACTAGGGAAAATTACTTTCAAAATAAATTAAAAGGGAGATTGTTATTAATACATTAAAGAGTACAATTCAAAGAAGAAAAATGATCCCTTTTGCTTAGTTTGAAGTTTTCTTCATTCATTTAAAATTTCTATAACCTATTTTACTTAAATGATAAATGCTTTTTGTTTAGCTTCCTGGAATCCATGTATGTATAACTGACCATTGTTCTAAGTGTGTGTGTGTGGGGGGGGGAGTGGAATAGAATTCTGATTACAAAGTGGGCTTTGTTTATGGTAGCATAAAATTTAAGCTTCAGTCTTTGAATTGAATTTACAGTTTTAAGGTGAAAAAGCTTAATATCAGTGCAAGTGAATATGCTATTAACATTGCTGTTAAATGCAGAAATAGTCATAAGGTCTGCATTCATAGCAGCAACTTGAACACAGAGCAGTCTCCAGAGGATAAGAGGAAAATGAAGTCATGTTACCAATAGAAAATCTCCATTTGTCTAAGGTAGAATTAGGCATCACCAGTATCAGACTGCTAATGTAGGAAATGTGGATTCAGTCCCTGGGTCAGAAAGATCCCCTGGAGAAGGAAATGGCAACCCACTCCAGTATTCTTGCCTTGGAAATCCCATGGACAGAGGAACCTGGTGGGCTACAGTCCCGGGGTCACAAAGAGTCAGACACAACTTAGCGACTAAACAAGTTTGTAATACATGGTTAAGCAGGACTAATTTTTAGTTAATTAGGATTTAGAACCATGAAATTATCACCAAATACAAAGTAGAGATTTCATTTTCAAGTGGCCTTCCTTGAAAAACAATTTAATAGCTAGTATTTAGTATATTTATCAAGTAGGATAGGAGATCTGAAAAACTGTTTCTCATAGGTCTCCACAATATGACAAATAATGATAAAAACAAAGACTCAAATGGGCCTCCAACTTTGTTTAAAACCCAGGATTAATCTACTATTCCTATCAAACAGCTAGTCGAAGCAGGGTAAATTGGGCATCCAGCTCCTTGTTTATTTCCTTCTGAATGTTATAAAAGGCCTGCAACTCATCCATTTGATCAAGGTGGGTGTTCCTGCACCACTCGTATTTCCACACACCCCTGCATTTAGCCTTGGTACACTTTTGTATTTCAAAGTTGCCTCAGGTATTGTAATCAGACCTGAGTTCACCTCAGTAAAACTGGAGAAGTAGGTATGGGACACACCCACCTGGAACTCCTGACAATGGTTATCCATCATGCTTCATAACTTTCTCCAGCCTTACAAGCCACAACAGTTGTTAAAAACGTTAAAGATGAAATTTTAAATTAATCTTAAACCTTTTCTTATTCAAACTTCTGTGGCCCTTTGGGGACACCTCAGAGTTCTAATTTCATAAGGAAAATGCATTATTTACAGAAACACATCGGTTTTCATGAATCTGATTATCAGTGCTGTCAACTCCTGAAGCACTCTTTAGTGACTCAGTTTGTTGGATCCGCTACAATCACATAAAGACACACACAAAGCTGCTGAGTCTTAGTCTACAAGAATAGAAATGATAAGAGTTAAGTGTAACTCACGTACAAGAAGAATTAACACACATACATGGATTGTTCATAGATCTTCCATTACAAAGTGTTCTGGTATACTTTCTATTGTATGCTTGTGATCTGACTGTACTACACTCTTATAACCAATTATTTGCCCGGACAAAGTAAGGAAAATGTGTACATGTTATAATACTACGTGTGTGAATTTGGATATCATAATTACTTATAAATTTTTCTGATGATCACTTTCAAACTCAATGGCCAAAATTAATGATTGAGAGAATAAGACTGTTAGAATTAGATTGTTGAGATCTTTCCATGCAGCACTTTCCTAAGAAAGGTTTATCACTGATGGTAATATCAGGTGCATATTAGTGGTAATCAGATATGCATCTTTATGTCAATTATTATTTATTTTTAATGCATTTCAGCAAAATATAACAAGTACATAGTAGTAGTACTAGTGTAACTCAATTTGTTTCTTGGAAATTATTACTTAGGATGAAGCTAAAGTCAATGGGCACTTGGGCTGGTGAAATTTGTTTATTTTTCTTGCCTTTCTTAACCTATCAGCTGTTTTCATATATAAGGTTTTCTTGAAATTAAATGTGAAAGGCTACATACTATATGATTTCATTTACATAAAAATCTAGGAAAGGTAAAACTAGTGTGAAAGAAAGCATATCAGTTCTTGTCAGAGCCTGAAGCTAAAGGAAGTCATCTGCAAAGGAGTATGAGGAAACTTTTTGGGGTGAAAGAAATGACATGTGTGATAATAATTATATAACTGTTTACATATGTCAGAATTAATTGAACTCTGGGATGAGTTAATTGAATTCATCATAAAAGTGATGAATTTTATTGTATATAAGTTGTACCTCAAGAAAACTAAAGACAGGTTTTCTTGAAGTCATTTGAAATATTTCCTCTGTCTTTTACTCATTTTGTTTTCTTATGTTTCTATTTCCATGTTCCCATTTTACTTTACAGGATTGGGAGATAAACACCATTTTGCTCTCGTTAGAGAAAGGATAGTTGTGAGGACAAAAGAATTCAGAATTTGTATGGAAACACAAAACACCCCAAATAGCCAAAGCGATCTTGAGAAAGAAAAACAGAGCTTGAGGAATCAGGTATCCTGATTTCAGACTATATTACAAAGCTATAGTAATCAAAACATTATGGTACTGGCACAAAAACAGAAACATAGATCAATGTAACAGGAGAGAAAGTCCAGAGATAAACCCATGCACCTATGGTCAACTAATCTATGCCAAAGGAAGTGAGAATATACAATGGAGAAAAAAAAATCTCTTCAGTAAGTGGTGCTGGGAAAACTGGACATGTAGAAGAATGAAAGTATAACATTCTCTAACACTGTAGACAAACACAAAATGGATTAAAGACCTAAATGTAAGACTGGACACTATAAAACTCCTTGAGGAAAAAATAGAATACTCTCTGATGTAAATCACAGCAATATCATTTTTGATCCACCTCCTAGAATAACGAAAATAAAACCAAAAATAAACAAATGGAACCTAAACTTGAAAAGTATTGTACAGCAAAGGAAACCATAAAATAAAAAGACAACCCACAGGATGGGAGAAAACATTTGCAAATGAAGTGACAGAGGATTAATCTACAAAATATACAAACATCTTATGTAGTTCAATATAAAAAACAAACAACCCAATCAAAAAATGGGCAGAAGACCTAAGTAGACATTTCTTCAAAGAAGACATACAGATGGCCAAAAAGACCACGAAAGCTCAAAAAAAAAAAAAAAAGGCCAAAAAGTTCAGCACCACTAATTATTAGAAAAATGCAAGTCAAAATTATAATAAAGTACCACCTTATACCAGTCAGAATGGCCATCAACAAAAATATCTATGAACAATAAATGCTGGAGAGGGTAAAGAAAAGGGAACTCTCCTACAGTGTTGGTGGGAATGTAAATTGGTACAACCACTAAGGAGAATAGTATGGATATTCCTTAAAAAACTACATTAAGAACTGCCATATGATCTAGCAATCTCAATCTTGGGTGTATACCTGGAGAAATCCAAAATTTGAAAGGATACATGTACCTCAATGTTCATTGCAGCACTATTTACAATAGCCAAGACATAGAAGCAACCTAAATGCCCATGGACAGAGGAATGGATAAAGAAGATGTGGTACATACATACAATCGAATATTACTCAGTCATAAAAAAGAATGAAATAATGACACTTGCAGCAATATGGATGGACCTAGAGATTATCATACTGAGTGAAGGAAGTCAAACACAAATAACATATGATATCACTTACATGTGGTTTCTTAAAAAAAATTGTACAAAGAAATATATTTACAAAATAGCAAGAGAGTCACAGACTTAGAAAATAAACTTATGGTAACTGGGGGAAGAGGAGGGAAGGATAAATGGGGAGTTTGGAATAGACATAGTCATACTACTATATGTAAAATAGATAACTAATAGAGGCCTACTGTGTAACACAGGGAACTCTAGTCAATACTCTGTAATGACCTATATGGGGAAAGAATCTAAAATAGAGTGAATATATGTATACATATATCTGATTCAGTTTGCTGTACACCTGAAGCTAACACAACATCATAAATCAGCTATATTCCAATAAAAACTTTTTTTAAAAAAAAGAAAGGATAGTTGCTGAAGTTGCTGAATACTTATAGAAACTTGATGTCAAAAGGAGTTTTTTGCTATTGAGTAGGAAGCAGGAAAAGGAATCAGTTCCAATATGATTAAGTTAAATAAGAATATATAAACACCAGGCTTCCCTAGTGGCTCAGTTGGTTAGGAATTGGCCTGCAATGCTGGAGACCTGGGTTCATTCCTTGGGTTAGGAAGATTCTCTGGAGGAGGGCATGGCAACCCATTCCAGTATTCTTGCCTGGAGAATCCCCATGGACAGATGAGCCTGGCAGGCTATAGTCCATGGGGGTCATAAAGAGTTGGACACGACTGAGCGACTAAGCACAGCATGTATACATAGTTATGTATAAAGAAAAATGAAGACTTCAAAAGAAAATGTCACATTTTCCTTTGTTCTTTTCCAAAGAAAAAGAACAAAGTATGAAATGACTGGGTTCTGGAGTTGGGGGAAATAAAATGATATAGGTAGTTAATTCATTATCCCAAGTATATTAAGCATTAGATTGTTACATCAAGATAAAACTGCATATGGATATGACTCTTAAGTGCAGGAACAATTTCTGGGGAACAATGAAGGCCTGGATAAAGATCAACCAGCCCCATAGCTGAATCACTTTGCTGAACAGCAGAAACTAACACAACATTGTAAAGCAACTATACTCCAATTAAAAAAAAAAAAAGAGGGCCATTTAGGTGTCACACTAAAATGTTAAAAAAAAAAAAATCAACTGGCCCCAACCCAATGTCCACACCCTGGACTTTTTCTGTACCAAGAACTGCTCCACCTGTGAAACCTTAAATTGCAGCCTTGTATTCTCTGGTCAGTATATCCTGCCTTTCTAGTTCACTCACTCATCCTCCTTCTAGAGCTTTGTTGCCCAGCATTTGCCCCCAAAGACTCCCCTTTCCTCCCTATCTAGACCTAGGCCCATTCCTTCTACTGTCAACATCATCTCCGACTCCCTTATTTCCTGTCTGGCCCCCAGAACCTTACTGTTTTTGCCCTTAGAGTATTCAGGCTGCTGAGCACCAATAGGAAACATCACACCACCATGAATCTATCATCTAGAACAGGACAATGTGATGCTGCCTGACAACCCTTTTATTTCCCCCATTCAGCATTCTTTCCCATTTTGCTCAGCATTTTTGGAAATATTTACCTCTCTCAAACTCCTTAACCCCAAACAACTCTCTCCCTCTTAGCCGATGATAGAGTTCCCTATGTAAGAAACACCAAGCCATCAGTAGGAACTCCCTATACTATAATAGCTTTTAAGAGAAGAGGTCTGTTTTATTTTAGAGGTCTATTCTCAGAGCCACGTGTAGTGCCAGGCACATAGCAGGGATTTAGTAAATAGTTATTGACTGAGTGGAGCTATTTCTATTACCAGCAAAAGCAGGATGGATGGGGTGGTAGATTATATCGCTTGCCCATGTTCAAAGCCCCTTGTTATTGCATTGTTCACCCATATTTAAAGTTCTTCTTCTTTGTTCTCATCCTATTAAACTCAGTCATGACCAAAGGAGTTTTTAGCCATGAAATGTGGACTAAGCTGATGTGCACCACTTCCCTGCAGAAGCTTAAGAACTCAGGTATGGTTGCCATTCTCTCTTTTCTTTCTGCCACGAATACTGCAGGATTCCAGACAGGCACTGACCCACAAGCCTAAATCCTTTAATGTGAGTGACACAGAACCAAATCAGAGTGAACAGGCTCTGGACGTGTAGTGGGAGTGAGAAGTCATTTTCTTTTTGTAAACCCGTGATGATTTTTGGAGGCTGTTACTGAAGCATAACTAGGTTGATCCTGACAGATATAAGCTTCCACAAATCTTTTCTTTTTTCTCCAGGCTCAAGGAAAGAGGTGCCTCTCCTTCTACCTCAGGTTAATCTCCCTAACCTGTTCTCTCAACCCAACCCCTTCCCCCCTCACCACCCCACCCCTCATCTCCTTAGGTCCCATTCCTGTTAGTCATCACCCTTTTCCTCTTCTAAACTTCAAATGCCTCCTTTTGCTGACTTCTTAGGATGCAAACCTAATTCAGTACCTTCCATTTTAAAACTAAACCAAAAAGACCAACTTCGTTTTCCAGAAAAAGAGATCTACACCTTCCATCTCTACTTTGTTTAGTCTATATGGCACTGACACCTCGGCTGGATACACCGTAAGACCCAATGGTTATATTTCACAAATGTTGGCTAGTAACATCAGTAAAAACAGATTTAGTTTCTTTTCTTCATTTAACCATTCTCTCTCTTGTTTTTCACCATGACACCAGGGTGAGAGTGTTTTCTCCAAAGAAAGTCTGAATCTATTATTTCACACTTCCATCTGCCTTGGAACAGGCAGAAACCACCTGTTAGCTACCTTAAAATTTATCTGAGTCTAGACTAGCTACCTCTTTCTTTCCCAGTGGTGAATTTTCCATCCAAGCATCTGTTCATCAGAGGCTAGGAAACATTTTGGACTCCATCTTTGTTCAGGATGTTTAGTTCAGTTCAGTTGCTCAGTCATGTCTGACTCTCTGTGACCCCATGGACTGCAGCACGCCAGGCTTCCCTGTCTATCACCAAGTTCCAGAGCTTGCTCAAGCTCATGTCCACTGAGTCAGTGATGCCATCCAACCATCTTATCCTCTGTTGTCCCCTTCTCCTTCCACCTTCAATCTTTTCAGCATCATGGTCTTTTCCAGTGAGTCAGTTTTTTTTGCATCAGGTGGCCAAAGTATTGGAGTTTCAGCTTCAGCATCAGTCCTTCCAACGAACACTCAGGGCTGATCTCCTTTAGGCTGGACTGATTGGATCTCCTTGCAGTCCAAGGGACCCTCAAGAGTCTTCTCCAACACCACAGTTCAAAAGCATCAATTCTTTGGCACTCAGCTTTCTTTATAATCCAACTCTCACATCTGTACATGACTACTGGAAAAACCATAGCCTTGACTAGATGGATCTTTGTTGGCAAAGTAACATCTTTGCTTTTTAATATACTGTCTAGGTTGATCATAGCTTTCCTTCCAAGGAGTAAGCATCTTTTAATTTCATGGCTGCAGTCATTTTGAAGCCCAGAAAAATAAAGTCTGCCACTATTTCCACTGTTTCCCCACCTATTTGCCATGAAGTGATGGGACCAGATGTCATGACCTTAGTTTTCTGAATGTTGAACTTTAAGCCAACTTTTTCACTCTCCTCTTTCACTTTCATCAAGAGGCTCTCTAGTTCTTCTTCACTTTCTGCCATAAGGTTGGTGTCATCTGCATATCTGAGGTTATTGATATTTCTCCTGGAGATCTTGATTCCAGCTTGTGCTTCATTCAGCCCAGCATTTCTCATGATGTACTCTGCATAGAAGTTAAATAAGCAGGGTGACAATATACAGCCTTGACGTACTTCTTTTCCTATTTGGAACCAGTCTGTTGTTCCATGTCCAGTTCTGTTGCTTTCTGGAGAAAACCATAATATAAAAGATATGTACACCCCAATGTTCATTGTAGCACTGTTAACAATAGCTCATAAGGGGAAGCAAACTAACTGTCCATCAACAGATGACTGAAGAAGATGTGATGCGTATATACAATGGTATATTACTCAGCCAAAATAAGAAAGAAATAATGCCATTTGTAGCAACATGGATGGACCTGGAGATTATCATACCAAGTGAAATGAGTCAGAAAGAGACAAATATCATATGATATTACTCTTTTGTGAAATCTAATTTTAAAAGTAGTACAAATGAACTTATTTACAAAACAGAAACAGATTTACAGGTATCAAAAACACTCTTATGGTTACCAGAGGGGAAATGTAGTGGGGAAGAATAAATCATGAGCTTTGGGTTAACATACACACACTACTATATATAAGACAGATAATGTATAACTGAATCACTCTGCTATACACGTGAACCTAACACAACATCATATATCAACTACATGCCAATAATTTTTTTTAAATGACTGTTGCATGGTGAAGATAATAATCTTCGTATCAGGTACCTCCGGGGTCTCCTGTATCAGAGAGAATTCATTCTCTGTCTACATGAAGGAATTTGCATCTAGGCTTTTCCTCTTCTGTCTCTTTTCTTACTAGGGGGTAATAATGTCACCATTCCAGGTAGTTCTATCATTCCCAAAGTTCTCTTCATAATTTCTTCCAATAGCTTGAGGCAATCTTAAGTAAAAAGAATGCTTAGTTGCCTTCCTGGTACTCAGAATCAACCTGAACAGGATATGCAGGTTAAAGTCCTGTTTCTGCCCCCCTTCCTCCCATCCTTCCCCCACAGTCCCCAACTTTGCTACTTTAAAGCAAAAAAAGGCCATGTTTACTTCCTTTGCAGTCTCATAAAAATTGTGGGATATGGTGTTAGAAAGTGTTCTTGTTTCATTCTTTTACAAGTGGCTGTCCAGTTTTCCCAGCACCACTTGTTAAAGAGATTGTCTTTTCTCCATTGTATATTCTTGCCTCCTTTGTCAAAGATAAGGTGTCCATAGATGTGTGGATTTATCTCTGGGCTTTCTATTTTGTTCCATTGATCTATATTTCTGTCGTTGTGTCTGTACCATACTGTCTTGATGACTGTGGCTTTGTAGTATAGCCTAAAGTCAGGTAGGTTGATTCCTCCAGTTCCATTCTTCTTTCTCAAGATTGCTTTGGCTATATGAGATTTTTTGTATTTCCATACAAATTGTGAAATTATTTGTTCTAATTCTCTGGAAAAGACCTCTGGTAGCTTGATAGGAATTGCAGTGAATCTAAAGATTGCTCTGGGTAGTATACTCATTTTCGCTATATTGATTCTTCCAATCCATGAACACGGTATATTTCTCCATCTATTTGTGTCCTCTTTGATTTCTTTCATCAGTGTTTTATAGTTTTCTGTATATAAGTCTTTTGTTTCTTTAGGTAGAAATACTCCTAAGTATTTTATTCTTTTTGTTTCAATGGTGAATGGAATTGTTTCCTTAATTTCTCTTTCTGTTTTCTCATTGTTAGTGTATAGGAATGCCAGGGATTTCTGTGTGTTGATTTTGTATCCTGAAACTTTACTATATTCACTGATTAGCTCTAGTAATTTTCTGGTAGAGTCTTTAGGGTTTTCTATGTAGAGGATCATTTTCTAACACCATACACAAAAATAAACTCAAAATGGATCAAAGATCTAATCATAAGACCAGAAACTATAAAACTCCTAGAGGAAAACATAGGCAAAACACTCTCCGACATAAACCAAAGCAGGATCCTCTATGACCCACCTCCCAGAATATCGGAAATAAAAGCACGAATAAACAAATGGACCTAATTAAAATTAAAAGCTTCTGCACAACAAAACAAACTAAGCAAGGTGAAAAGACAGCCTTCAGAATGGGAGAAAATAATAGCCAATGAAGCAACGGACAAACAATTAATCTCAAATATATACAAGCAACTCCTGCAGCTCCATTCCAGAAAAATAAACGACCCAATCAAAAAATGGGCCAAAGAACTTAACAGACATTTCTCCAAAGAAGACCTAAAAATGGCTAACAAACACATGAAAAGATGCTCAACATCACTCATTATCAGAGAAATGCAAATCAAAACCACAATGAGGTACCACTTTACACCAGTTAGAATGGCTGCCATCCAAAAGTCTACAAGCAATAAATGCTGGAGAGGATGTGGAGAAAAGGGAACCCTCTCACACTGTTGGTGGGAATGCAAACTAGTACAGCCACTATGGAGAACAGTGTGGAGATTCCTTAAAAAACTGCAAATAGAACTGCCATATGACCCAGCAATCCCACTGCTGGGCATACACACCGAGGAAACCAGAATTGAAAGAGACACGTGTACCCCAATGTTCATCGCTGCATTGTTTACAATAGCCAGGACATGGAAGCAACCTAGATGCCCATCAACTGACGAATGGATAAGAAAGCTGTACATATACACAATGGAATATTACTCAGCCATTAAAAAAAATTCATTTGAATCAGTTTTACTCAGGTGGACGGAATTGGAGCCTATTATCCAGAGTGAAGTAAGCCAGAAGGAAAAACAAAAATACAGTATACTAACGCATATATATGGAATTTAGAAAGATGGTAACGAGAACCCTGCATGCGAGACAGCAAAAGAAATGCAGATGTATAGAACAGTCTCGTGGACTCTGTGGAAGAGGGCAAGGGTGGGATGATATGGGAGAATGGCATTGAAACATGTTAATTATCATGTGTGAAATCAATCGCCAGCCCAGGTTTGATGCTCAGGGCTGGTGCACCGGGATGACCCAGGGAGAGGGAATCGGGAGGGAGCAGGGAGGGGAGTTTTGGAGGGGGAACATATGTATACCTATGGCAGATTCATGTCAATGTATAGCAAAACCAACACAATAAAGTAAAGAAAATTTAAAAAAAATAAAAATAAAAAGATTGGAAAAAAAAATTGTGGGATAGCAAAAGTGGCACAGTGGTAAAGAATCCATCTGCTAATGTAGGAGGCTTAAGAGATGCAGGTTTGATCCCTGGTTCAGGAAGATCTCTAGAGTAGGAAATGGTAACCCATTCTAGTATTCTTGCCTGGAGAATTCCATGGACAGAGGAGCCTTGGAGGCTAGAGTCCACGGGGTTGGAAAAGAGTGGGACAAAACTAAGCACAGCACAGCAAAAATGTTTATAATTTTTTCCATAGTGATCATTAATATCTATGAGGAGTAATCACTTTACAATGACTTCTCTCATCTACATTTGTTCATCTACTCTCCAATTATAATTTTACCTTGCATGTTCACTGTATCATTATTCTGAATCTAACACAGTACTGGCTCTTATATTGTCAATAATAGTTTTCAGGTACCATCTAGATGCTTTTTAATGCGTTAATGCCCAGACTTTAAAAAACTAAGAGTGTCTGCTCAGTAAGTTGTTAGCACTATCATTCCAAAACATTTATTAAGCACTACATTCCTTGTAGTACTATTCTAGCTGCTATATAAAAAGATGTAATACCTTTTGCTTAGAGCTTTAATATTAAACATAGGAATTATAATTGAGTTAAATACTCATAATTTTCACTGACAAAGAGAAGGCCAGGCTCAGACTGGGCTCAAAGGTTTGTCTGCATCTTAGAAAGGCTTTTATTGAATTTCATTAACATTTCTTGAGCATACATTTAACATTTCATAACTATACTCAAGATCTTGTTGGGCTTACAGAGAGTTATATGATAGAATCTCTGCCTACCAGGAGCAAACAATCTTAGGGGGAAACTTAAGAACTATTTTCCCCTCCTTCTGAGGTACATTTCATGTCCCTTCAGAAACTGTACTTTGGCCTTCCTCTTCTAATATCTCCATGTGAATCACTGCTTACCTGCTGTTCTTAGGACCCAGGATACACAGGCTACAGTCCCCTGTGGGCTGACGGTACCGCATCTACAGGGGCCACCATAGAAGACAGAGAAACACTGGACAAACGTTACCTCTCTTAAAACTGTGTCCTATGTTCAAGCACATTATTTCACATAAAATCTGTATTAGGATGCAGTCAGCTTAGTCGACTGTAACAAGAAGCAAATAAACAAAAATACAATGGCCTAAATAATATTTAAGTTTAGTTCTTTCTCTGAGAATAAGCAGTGCTGAAATTAGGTAATGGTTCAGGAATTCATGCTCTGTCTATTTGCTTTGTTATCCTTGACATGAGGCTTTGATCCTATGGTCTCAATTGGCTGTTTCAACTCCGCTCATCAACTTGGCATTGAATGGTTGCTGTATGCAGAATAGGCTGTAAGGGGTAAGAGAATAAGTGGGAAACTCAGCTAAACAACCACTGTGGTCCATGTGAGAGGTGGGAATATTAATAGCTTGGACTAAGATGACAGGAGTGGAAAGAGAAAGAAATGGGCAGATTGGAGATATCTGGAAATAGAGTTAACATGCCTTATCGAGACATAAGATGTGTGGGCAAGAGAGGAGGAGATTCTTAAAAGTTTTATGGAGAAGAGTAGGATCACTGATGATTCTTAGGCTTTGGCTTTCACTGCTGGGTGGTTCCATTAATGAACTGTGGACAACTTCAGAAAAAGAATTTTGGGGTATCAAATTAATGAGTTCAATTTGGGCAGTTTAAGCTCAAGATTAGACAATTATGGGGCTTCCCTGGTAGCTCAGATGGTAAAGAATCTGTCTGCAGTGCAGGAGACCTGGGTTTGATCCCTGGATCAGGAAGATCCCCTGGAGAAGGGAATGGCAACCCACTCCAGTATTCTTGCCTGGAGAAGTCCATGGACAGAGGAGCCTGGTGGGCTACAGTCCATGGGGTCACACAGAGTTGGACACAACGGAGTGACTAACACTTTCGCATGTTGTATCACAGCCCGAAAACCTTTCCTCTGAGAAGCAAGTCCCTGGGCTCTACCAAAGGGCCAAAGCTCCCATGACTCACCATAGGCTTGCAAAGAGTTGGATACAACTGAGCGACTAGCACACACAGACAATTATGAGATGACCTTCTTGATACTGAGTTTTGACTGCTATCTGGATAAGTCCTTCCTGATGCCTGCAAGGATACCTGGTCCCCAAATGCTTCGATAATTAGAAAAAAATTGTGTTGCTATCCACTCTTCAGTTTTGTTTCTGAGATTTCCTGGCCATTTGTTTCAGACCAGTCTTTGTAGCTTTCAGTTTCCCTAGCTTCATCCTGTCTGGTTTCCTGTCCTCAGAGTGAGTTCTGATCCTCTGTTTCTACAGTCACAGGATAACTTGGGATGAAGTCTATACAAATCAAGCCATTGGGAATAGACAAATCATTTTTTCAAATGGAACAATTTCTTTCCATTCTTACAAAGGTGTCTTTTATAATTTTTTCCTTTTGGTGTTGTCCATTTATTGGGATACACAAAGAAATAAAATGCATTTTGAGAACATGGCCAAACACTAAATAAATATTTAGTTTAGTTCAGTTTGGTTGCTTAGTCATGTCTGACTCTGCAACCCCATGGACTGCAGCAGGCCAGGCCTCCCTTTCCATTACCAACTCCTGGAGTTGACTCAAACTCATGTTCATTGAGTCAGTGATGCCATCCAACCATCTTATCCTCTGTCATCCCCTTCTCCTCCTGCCTTCAATTTTTCCCAGCATCAGGGTCTTATCAAATGAATCAGCTCTTCGCATCAGGTGGCCAAAGTATTGGAGTTTCAACCTCAACATCAGTCCTTCCAATGAACATTCAGGGCTGATCTCCTTTAGGCTGGACTGGTTGGATCTCCTTGCAGTCCAAGGGACTCTCAAGAGTCTTCTCCAACACCACAGTTCAGAAGCATCAATTCTTTGGTGCTCAGCTTTCTTCACCGTCCAACTCTCACATCCATACATGACTACTGGAAAGACCATAGCCTTGAATAGACAGACCTTTGTTGGCAAAATAATGTCTCTGCTTTTTAATATGCTGTCTAGGGTGGTCATAACTTTCCTTCCAAGGAGTAAGCGTCTTTTAATTTCACGGCTGCAGTCATCATCTGCAGTGATTTTGGAGCCCAGAAAAATAAAGTCTGCCATTGTTTCCACTGTTTCCCCATCTATTTGCCATGAAGTGATGGGACTGGATGCCATGATCTTAGTTTTCTAAATGTTGAGCTTTAAGCCAACTTTTCCACTCTCATCTTTCACTTTCATCAAGAGGCTCTTTAGCTCTTTGCTTTCTGCCATAAGGGTGGTATCATCTGCATATCTGAGGTTATTGATAGTTCTCCTGGCAATGTTGTTTCCAGCTTGTGCTTCATCCAGCCCAGCATTTCTCATGATGTACTCTGCATATAAGTTAAATAAGCAGGGTGACAATATACAGCCTTGACATGCTCCTTTGCCTATTTGGAACCAGTCTGTTGTTCCATGTCCAGGTCTAACTGTTGCTTCCTGACCTGCATACAGATTTCTCAAGAGGCAGGTCAGGTGGTCTGGTATGCCTGTCTCTCTCAGAGTTTTCCAGTTTATTGTGATCCACACAGTCAAAGTCTTAAATAAATATTAGTAAGCTGGATATTTATTATTGATTTTTTGAGAATATATATCTATTGCAAATTAAAAGAGAGGCAAAAGAGAAGCTACTATTTTCTTCATGTAAAAAAATAGCTTACAGGTATCTCCACGGTGTTAACACTAGAGCTGGTGCAGAAATAGTACCATCAGGCTGCTCAAAGATGATCAACCTACAGAGAACTGTGAAACACTAACTAAACTGACAAACAATAGATTGGTCTCCTGAAGGGAAAATTTAATAAAGTGCCATATGAAATAAACCTGACTTGACAATGGGCTCCTGCTATCTGTACAGTAGGTTCCCTCTGAAAACCAGTTTACATATTTATAATTGGCTTGATACAGAATAGGACACAGTGTTAGAAGCTCTCAAAAGATGTCTCCATTAAGTCATCTAAGCCTGAGACAGTAGCTTTCTTTATTCTGGGTATATTTTTTATCCAGATTAGAGCATTTGGTTTTCTAGAATCAATGCAGTCTCCTCTTGGAGAGAATCAGAAAACAGTGACAAATTCCACAGGTACCATTTCAATGTGCCAGGCAAGCTACAGTGCCATTGGAGAGAAGGAACAGTTTCATTTTCCATTAGTGGCATTTGAACCATGTCTTCCTGACATGGAGATTGGTCATTTTCCAATTCTACCAACAGCACATTTGTAAGCTGTCTCTTCAGCTATTGTGTTATAATAACATTCCATTTTCACTTTCAGAAGATGACTTTTTCCTTATTCTACTTCTGCATTCTGGTTATCGAAGTGTAGTCCTTCATGTGCCAACAACATTTAAGTTTTAAGAATGACTTTAAAGCTGTGTGCCAGAACCATTTCATTTACTACTAAGAATTCACAAGGTTCTTCTTAATGAAATCGTTCAAACTAATTAATGATGTGTGTGTATCTACCGAAATATGATGACTTACATAATCTGGGAGGGCATACATATCCTGTGGTGCTTGAATTCCAATTAGTATATGGATGTGTGTTAAAAATAAAATAGGAAATAAATTTATACAGATCAGACTTATTTATCTAATTGAAGTTCATATTATTTTTGGTCTTGCAACAAAGGCTGTGCTGCAAGAAATATAAAAGTGGAGAGCTGAAAAATTGTGTCATAAATTTGATCATGTAAATTTTGTACATGACAAACTTAAAAAAATCAAACAAGTATTGAACATATAAGTTATCTTAAACATTTGTAGAATTCAGAAGTATCTGTAAAGAGTGTAAGTTGATGTTTATGTTCTGGTTTGCTATAAACTTGTTTTTTTAACATGAATGAGCATTGGCTTTTCTAAAATACTATTTTCTCCTTTAATCTTTCAGTGCTATAAATTACACAGAATGATTTCTCAATGTTGAACTAACCATGTTTACCTAGAATAAACCCTGCCTTGCTCATGCTGCATTAATCTTTAATACATTGCCATATTCAATTTGCTACTCTTATATGTGTATGTTCTTTCACTATATGTGACTTTCACCTGTATGGTCAAGAATGATATTAGCCTAGAGTTTTCTTTTTTAATACTATATCCTTGTCTGCTTCTTATATTAGAGTTATACTTGTCTCCCAGAAGGAGTTCAGAAGTTTTGCATCTTTTCTGATGTTCTAGAAAATTTATAAAACATAATAGTTTCCTGTTAGAATTCTTCTGTGAAAGGATGTGGCCTGGTGAATTTTCATTGTTGATTTTTTCTTAAAATAACTTTTGTATTATGAGGAAATTCGAACGTAAAAAAGTAGAGAGGATGACATAATGAAACTTGATGCTCCCATCACCCAGCGTTTACAAGTGTCAACTGAGGGTCAATCTTGTTAAATCTAGTATAGCATACTTCAGGGATTACTGTAGGTTTCATTCCAGACCACAGCAATTAAGTAAGTCACATGAATATTTTGGTTTTCCAATACATATAAAAGTTACGTTCACACTATATAGTAGTTCCTCAAGTGTGCAGTAAGGTTCTACCTAAAAAAAAGTATGTACCTTAATTTAAAAATACTTAATTGCTAAAAATGCTAATTATTTAACAACACAGGCTTGTCACAAATCTTCTATTTGTAAAAGGTTTTGTGAATTTCAATAAAACAGAGGGCAAAAAATGAAATATGTTTGAATTTTAAATATTATTTTAAATTCTAGACGCTACATGATTTCATGTATAAATATTCTAATATGAATTGCTAAGAGATTAAAAACTCTTTATGAAAACATACCACAGTACCTTAATCAAACAAAACATAACAATAATTCTTTGACTATATTCCCTGAATATTCCAAAGAATATTATTCTTTGAATAACAATAATGCCTTGACCATTTGAATACATTTCTTAATATAATTAAACCAGTGCTCATATTTCCAATTGTCTCATATCACATTTTATAATTTGTTTTAATCACAAATAAGGTCCACATCTATACTACAAAACCGCGGTCATCAAAACAGTATACTACTGGCACAAAAAAGAAATACAGATCAATGGAGCAGAATACAAAACACAGAAATAAACCCATCCAACTATGGTCAATTAATCTACAACAATCCTTTGACTAGACTAAATGGAGAAAAGACAGTTTCTTCAATAAATGGTGCTGGGAAAACTAGACAGCTATACTTAAAAGAATGAGATTAGAACATTCTTTAACACTGTACATAAAGATAAACTCAAACTAGTTTAAAGACCTGAATGTAAGATCTGAACTATAAAACTCATAGAGGAAAACATATGAAGAACACTCTTTGACATATCACAGCAATATCTTTATTGATCTGTCTTCTAGAGTAATAAAAAAAAAACAAATAGGACCTAATTAAACTCAACATTTTTTGCACAGCAAAGGAAATAAAAAACAAAATGAAAAGACAATCCACAGAATAGGAGAAAATATTCTCAAACAAGGTGACCAACAAGGGATTTGCCTCTAAAATCTACAAACAGCTCAGTATCAAAAAAATAAGCAACCCAATCAAAAAATGGGCAGAAGACCTAAATAGATATTTCTCCAAAATATACATATAAAGGGCCAAAAGGCATCTGAAAAGATGCTCAACATTGCTAATTTTTAGAGAAATGCAAATTGAAACTATAACGAGGTATCACCTCACACCAGCTAGAATGGCCATCATCAA
This sequence comes from Antilocapra americana, assembly GCA_007570785.1. Lineage (NCBI taxonomy): Eukaryota > Metazoa > Chordata > Mammalia > Artiodactyla > Antilocapridae > Antilocapra > Antilocapra americana. Next base: position 2,581,836 of record ML664200.1, on the reverse strand, counting down.
AAATCTACAAACAATAAATGCATGTTAATTACCATATGTGAAATCAATCGCCAGCCCAGTATTGATGCTCGGGGCTGGTGCACCGGGATGTCCCAGGGGGAGGGAGTCGGGAGGGGGGAGAGAGGGGGGTTCTGGAGGGGGAGCATGTGTAGATCCATGGCGGTTTCATGTTACTGTATGGCAAAACCAACACAACAAAGAAAATTAAAAAAAAAAAACAATAAATGCAGGAGAGGGAGTGGAGAAAAAGGAACCCTCCTACACTGATTATGGGAATGTAAATTAGTACAATTGTTATGGAGAGTAGTATGGAAGTTCTTTAAAAGACAGCTAACATATGATTCAGCAATTCCACTTCTCGGCATATAACCAGAGAAAACGACGGTTTGGAAGGATACACGTACTTCTATATTCATTGAAGCACTGTTTACAATAGTCAAGACAGGGCTTCCCTGGTTGTCCAGTGGTTAAGAATCCATGTGGCAATGCAGGAGACATGGGTGTGATCCCTGGTCTGGGAAGATCCCACAGGCTGGGAGGCAACTAAGCCAGTGCACCACCGTCACTGAAGCTTGTGCTCCTTTGAGCCCGTGCTCTGCAACAGAAGCCACCATAATGCACCACAACTGGACAGTAGCCCTGCTCGCCACAACTAGAGAAGGCCCAAACACAGCAAAGAAGACCCAGCACAGGAAAAAACAAACAAACAAAACCCCCACAATAGTCAAGATATGGAAGCAATCTAAATGTCCATTGATAGATGAGTGGATAAAGAAGACATAGTACATATATACAAGAAAATACTACTCAGCTATTAAAAAGAATGAAATGCCATTTGCAGCTACGTGGATGGACCTGGAGATCATCATACTAAGTGAAGTAAGTCAGACAAAGACAAATATCATATGATATTGCAGATATATATGATTCACAGACTTGGAAAACAAGCTTATGGTTACCAAAGAGAAAGGAGGCAGAGAAGGGATAAATTGGGAGTTTGGGACTGACATATACACATTTATATATTTAAAATAGAGAATCAACAAGAACCTACTGTAGAGCACAGGGAACTCTGCTCAATATTCTGTAAAAACCTAAATGTGAAAAGAATTTGAAAAAGAATACATGTATAACTCAACCACTTTGCTGTACACCTGAAGCTAAGACAATATTGTTAATCAACTATACTCCAACAAAAATTAAAAATAAAAGTAACAAAGTCCACGTTACAATTGTCTGATATATTTTCAAAGTCTGTTTTAACCTTGTTTTACATATTTTTTCCTTTCAACTTGCTTGTTGAGGAAATTAGGTTGTCATATAGAGTCCTGTGGTCTGAATTAGTGTTATCCAACAGAAATAAAATGAGATTCACAGATGTAAATTGTAATTTTCCAGAAGCCACAATAAGAAATATAAAAAGAGGTAAAATATTTTTGAATAAAAGATTTTATATAATCTAATATATCCAAAATATTATCATTTCCACATGTAATCAATATAAAATTATTATTTTACATTCTTATTTGGGACACAAATTTAGTGTTATATTTTACACTTATGTCACTTCTTAATTTGCACTTAATTGCTCAAGTGTCACATGTGACTTATAGCAACAGCATTGGACATTACAGGTCTGGCTTTTGGAGAATGTATTCCTGTGATGTAGGTTACTGTCTTTCTCCAGACTCTATTTCCTGTCAGTTGGTTGTCCCTTTAAATCTTAGGCGTTTTAGTTAGTTTCTTGGCAAGACTACCTCATAGGTGGCATGTTCTTCCATGAGGAGGCACATATGTCTCACTGTCACTCCTTTTGTGAGGCTGATAGTCATTGAAGCTTAATGTTTACATTGACTAATTCCTTTGGGGGTCATTCATTTTATTAATTCATTCAATGACTCTTTTTCATCTCTTAGCAGAAATATGTCTATAGAGGGAAACTGCCCACCATAAACTATTTGGGTATCTAGATAAATAGTTCATATAAGAAAAACAGAATAAGTGCTTCATTCTTTTTTATTTATTAGTTTTCAAAATAATGAGTTGATTTTCTAATATCCCCCAACTTAGATCAATACTAAGTTGATTATCTGTTCTAGTTATCCTATTGTTGCATTAAAAAATCAGTCTTGAGCTTTAAAAAATGTTCTCTGTTTCTGTAGGTCAGGAATTCAGGAAGGACTTAGGCTGTGTGCTCTTGACTTAGGGTCTCAGATGGAGGCTGGAGCAGAATCAGTGAGGGGCTGGAGCAACTGAGGATGACTGGGCATTTCTTGCTTTTCTGTATCTCAAAGACCTTTTCATGTGGTCCCTCTGTATGCACTAGGTTGGGCAACTTTCATATGTCAGCCTTAAGGCAGACTGCCTACATGGTGGCTGAAGCTTCTGGAGTGAGTATTTTCGTGAGTGAGGTAATGGCTGCATTACCTTTTAAGACCTTGCCTTGGAAGTCACACATCATCACTTCCACCATCCCCTCACTTATAAGAGTGATGATTAGTGTTCTGGTTGTGAATTATTTATCTATTGCATGATAATATTACCACAAGTTTAGCAGCTGAAAACAGCATCCATCTATTAGCTCACAATTTTTGTGCGTGAGAAGTCTGGACATGGTTTAGCCAGGTCCTCAGCTTCATGATCTCTCACGCTGTATTCAAGGAATTGGTCAGGGTTTCAGTCTCACAGGAGGTTCAACTGAGGAAGGATCCACTTTCAAGTTCCCTATGCCTGTTGACAGCTGTACATTTTCACTGATGAACTGAGGGTTTCAGTTTCCTTTTTTTTCCCCAGTTATGACAATTTTTAATCAAAGTTATTTATTCATGTAGAGAAATTCTTTACACAATATTTTTTGCATGTGAGTTATTCAGTGAGAACCTTTTCTCACGTAAATTCTACAAAATCAGTTGTTAAATAGACAAATGGTGATGTTCGAAGTGTTAGTTGCTCAGTTGTGGTTATGTCTGTCTCTTTTGTGACCCCATGTGTTGTAACCTGCTAGGCTTCTCTGTCCACCAGATTCTCCAGGCAAGAAAACTAGAGTGGGTTGCCATTCTCTTCTCCAGGGGATCTTCCTGACCCAGGGATCGAACCCAGGTCTCCTGCATTGCAGGCAGATTCTTTACCATCTGAGCCACCAGGGAAGCCCAAATGGTGAAATTAGGTCCAAACAACAGAAATTTAATAAGATATTTACAATTATAGAGTATACTTGTCATACAAATCATAATATTTTTGGGGAAAACAATTTGTTTTGATACCCAGGTTAGCTCCTTAAGCAGTCTACAATGATATAAAAAGTGGTTGTGTTAATTTTAATTCTCCTATTCAACTTATACTGTTGCAAAGAGAAAAAAAAAGATATCCAAAATAGTGAGTTCAATTAATTCAAGCTACAAAGAATCATGTTTTTAATGCTGATTTTTTTTTTCTATTGGGAAATAGATGGGGAAACAGTGGAAACAGTGTCAGACTTTATTTTTTGGGCTCCAAAATCACTGCAGATGGTTTTTGCAGCCATGAAATTGAAAGACACTTACTCCTTGGAAGGAAGGTCTTTTATGACCAACCTAGATAGCATATTTAAAAGCAGAAACATTACTTTGTCAACAAAGGTCCGTCTAGTCAAGGCTATGGTTTTTCCAGTAGTCATGTATGGATGTGAGAGTTGGATGGTGAAGAAAGCTGAGCACCAAAGAATTGATGCTTCTGAACTGTGGTGTTGGAGAAGACTCTTGAGAGTCCCTTGGACTGCAAGGAGATCCAACCAGTCCATCCTAAGGGAAATCAGTCCTGGGTGTCTATTGGAAGGACTGATGTTGAAGCTGAAACTCTAATACTTTGGCCACCTCATGCGAAGAGTTGACTCATTGGAAAAGACCCTAATGCTGGGAAGGATTGGGGGCAGGAGGAGATGGGGACTACAGAGGATGAGATGGCTGGATGGCATCACCAACTTGACGGACGTGGGTTTGGGTGAACTCCGGGAGTTGGTGATGGACAGGGAAGCCTGGCGTGCTGCAATTCATGGGGTCGAAAAAAGTCGGACACGACTGAGTGACTGAACTGATACTGATAACTGACTTAAAGTATTGTGTTACTTTCAGGTGTACAACATATGATTCAGTTTTTACACATTATGAGATGACCACAATAAGCCTACTTACCTTCTGTCACCATACAGAAGTATTACCAATGTTATTGCCTATATTTGTTATGCTGTACATAATATTCTAATGGCTTTATTTTATAACTTTTAAACTATTTATAACAGGAAGTTTGCACCTCTTAATCCAATTCCTCTTTCTCACCACCCGCACAGCCCTCCCCTCTGGTGACCACCAGTTTGATCTCTAGGATTTCAGTTTTTTATCAGCTATTGGCTGGAAGCTACCCTTATTTCCTGTCCCTTATACCTTTGTTCCCAATATGGCTGCTCGCGTCTTCAAAGTCAGCAGGGAAAGAGACTCTCCTACACCAAGATGGTTTGTACAATAATGTTATGGAATGAAATCAGCACATGTAATTAGGTCCATTTTTGCTACCTTTGCCATGTTCTATTAGTTGGAAGTAAGCCTAGTTCCTACCCACATTCAAGAGATGGAATTTCACACAGGGCATTTTGGCTTTCTGTCAGTTCCCAGTATATGCCATGATCTGTTCTGTCTCAGGGTATTTGTATAAATTATTCCTCTTTCCCAGATGCCTTTGTCTCCTCCCCAAGTTTACCTAGTTAATTCCTACACCTCCTGCAGATTTCAACTCTGTCCTAGTTGCTTTGTTTCTTGGGAGGGATTTGGGGAAATTTAATGCTAGGCTACTACTGTCATCTTCCCTCAGAGCACTTTTTCTTTTGCATAAATTTTTGGATAGCTTCTAACTTTCTTTTGCGTCTTTTCGCTTATGTAGATTTTTCCCTCTGTCTCCCTTTAAAAGTTTTGTTATGTATATTTTCCAACAAGATCATTCATTCACAGAGATATTGGTCTTTAGTAACCTCCAAAAGTTAAAACAAATCTCCTCCATCTCTCAAGTTGCCTCTCTTCCTTATGCGGTTTATTTGGTGTTTCTTTTTTGTCGTCATACTTGACAAAGATCTGTTTCATTGCTCTTTCAAGGAAGTAACTTGTAATTATATTGAACAAGTTGTATTGTTTAATATTTTTTACATTCAGTCAGTTCAGTTCAGTATCTCAGTTGTGTCTGACTCTGCAACCCCATGGGCTGCAGCACGCCAGGTTTCTCTGTCCATCACCAACTCCTGGAGCTTGCTCAAACTCACTAATGTTAAAAAAACCCCACAAAGCTTATTTTTTACATTACTGCTTTATTAATCACTTGCTTTTACTTTATTTTTCTTTTTGTAGTGTTTTGAGTTAATTTATTTTTAATCATTCCCATTTTTTAATATATTATTTAAGTTAATACATTATACCCTGAGTATTACTTTGGGTATATTACTTAAGTTTTAGATAATTTTTTCTCACTTTTAGTTTATCTAAAAGTAGTTTGTAATTTCATTTCCTATTTAAGAGGAAACACTCTGTGTGTTTTGTCATCTTTCTATTTTTTTTCACTGATACCAGAATCAAGATTATGATTTCTGTTTTCAAGAGTTTCTTAGATTTGAGATATTTCTCTTTGACTGGGTTTATGTTCAATTTTTGTAGCTATTTCATTGGTGTTTGAAAACAAGGTGCATGCCTTTTTTTAGGGGAGTTAATTGTATTTTTGATTGTTAATTATATTATTCAAATTCTTTTCATTCTTTCTTAAGTTCTGTTTACTTGATCTATCAATTCCTGATACATCTAATGAGTTTCCCACACTGTTTAAGCATTTGTCAATTTCTTTTAATATTAATATTTTTATCTTATGCTTTCAAAGTTACGTCAGGTGACATTCTTGACTGTTCTGCTTTTGAGCTTGTTATTTTCATCAATATAAAATATTCCTCTTTTTCCAAATTTAAAATCTTTCATCTGGAAATTTATGCATGTGAAATTAATATCACCATATTGGCTTTCTTCTTATTAGCATACCTTGGATATCTTTTTTCTGAAAATTTTATTTCAGTTAATTGGGATCATTTTGTTTCAGCTATGTCTCTTATGAAAAAGCATATGACTGGATTTTTTTACATGCAGTTTTTTTCATGTTTATTGACAAATAAATATGAACGAATACATTCATATTATTGGATCCTATCCTGATATTTATACTTCCAATACACTATTCTTTCCTGCAGATTTTTCTTTTCCATATGAAGATCAAGAGAAAATCCAAGATTTTCCCAGAGAAAAAAGAGATGTTACTGACAAAAATATATGAAGCAGATAATCAGGGAAAAAAATTTCCAGCATCAATATAAGATACTGAAAGACAACAGAACAGTGTCTCTAGTTCTGAGGGAAAATTATTTTTAAACTAGAATTCTACAGTCAGCCAAATGTGACTTGCATTCAAATGTAAGAGAAAACAAAAAAGACAGTTTGGGACATGTCATGAATTCTGTAGGACTAGAGAAATGCCCCTGCTGCCCACTGCTCAGTGTGGAGTGGGAAAACCACGCTGAAAGGTTTTCCCTGGTCCAGCTCTTTTTATTGCTATCTTTTGTATTCTCACCCAGTTGTGTTCCTTGTATTTGTGGGTCCTGAGCTTGGGGCAGGGATCAGCAAACTGGTTCTCAGGCCAAACCCACCCTGTCACCAGTTCTTATCAATAAAGTTTTATTGGAACATAATCATGTTCATTTATTCACATACCTGTGGCTGCTTTCACTCTGCAATGGCAGATATGAGAAACTGTTACAGAGACTACATGACTCACAAAGCATATAATCAGGGCTGGGACTAAGGTGACAAAAGAGAGGTGCCTTGGGTGTAATGTTAAGGTGGTGCCCCTTTTTAAGACTGACCCTGAACCTGAATGACCCTGAGCACTAGCGTCTTAAGTTTTGCTCATTCACCACTTGTCCAGTCTCACTTTATTCCCAACCCTGCCTGTGACATTTACTATGTGGCCCTTAACTGCGATTGTTCTCCTGGCTTAGAGTATCTCTGAAATTGTTTGTTTTCCTGGAATAGTTGTATTTTGCACATGATATGGACCTGCTTTTCTACTTTCTACTCTCTCCATCAATCCGATCATACATGCTTTTTATTCAGTGATTCATTATTTTAAAAAATATATTATTTTAGGTAGTACAGGAGGGGAGGTGGATCTATTTTACATAGAACTCTAATGGCAATTCAGTTCAAACTACAAAATTGTAATATAAACTGCTATTCTCTTATTCCAGTTTTAAAAAAGTTTTCTTATAGAATATGTTATTGGGAGGTTTATCTTTTCAGATTAAATCTGACAGCACTGCAGAGGTCATGGCATAGAGTTATATATCCTTTTCCAAAAGGCTCATAAATATGTCACTTGAAATTTTACTCATATTGATTTTTTTCTCCTGAGTCCTTTTATATTTATTACATGAGGCATAGAATTAATATCTTTATCTCTTGCCACTACTGACTTGTTTATTCAGCCTCTACTTCGTGCCAACTGCTGTGCTAGGTGCTGCAGCTACAATGGTGATGGGAAAACCAAAGCTGTTTCTGCTCTTATATAGTTTACAGTGTAGTTGGAGAGACAGAAATTGATCAAATATTGAATTGAATACTAAATCTTGGTAAGTTGGGTGAAAGAAAGAAACAAAAGGCTGTAATAATGTCTAAAAGATGGTCCTGACCCAGGTTTCTAGTGTTGGGAATGTTTTCCTGAGACAGTGATAACTGAGTTGAAATCTACAGGAGGGGTAGGAATTAACTAGGTCAACTTTGGGAGAACAAAAGAGTGGGGGAGAAAGAACACTCTGCAAATGCCTTGAGGCAGGGATGAGGATGGTACATTTCAGGAACTGGAAGAAGGCCAAAGGGATCAAAGGTCTGAGAGTCATACCATGAGGGAGAGTAATGAAAAATGAGGCTGGAAAAGAAGAGTGGGGGTCACATTATATATATAAGAATTTTGGTCCCAATCATTACAGCAATTGGTGTCTTTTAACCTGGGAAATGATATGGTCATATTTAGGTTAAATTAAACAATGAGTTTGTCACCAGAATATAAAACTGGATGGACACTATGAGGTGACCAGTTAAGAGGCTGTTATAATGGTCCATGTGAGAGTTGGGGGGTAGATTGGACTATGGTGGTAAGAGAGAAGATAAAAGGAAACTGATTGACTCAAGGAATATTCAGAACATAACATAAACAACTCTGTGATAATCTGAATATGGGGGATGACTAAGTGGTGGGTGACAAGGACAATTCCTAAGCTTTTGGCTTGCTCGCTTGAATTTTGTTGCCATTTACTGATAAAAACACCATAGGTGAACTAAGCTATGTGGACCGATCAATGTGTTCAATTTGGAACTCTCTAGACTTCCTGGATCTGAGTGTCTATTTTCTTTCCCCAGGTTAGGGGAATTTTCAGTTATTATTTCTTCAAAATGTTTTCCTCTTCCTCCTCTCTCTCTTCTCCTTCTGGGACTCCTGTAATCTGAAGTTTAGTCCACTTATTGTTGTTCCATAAGTCCCTTAAGCTATTTTCACTTTGTTTAATTCTTTAATTTTTTTTTTTTCCTGCTGTTCGGATTGGGTGAGGTCCTCTTCCCTGTCTTCATGTTCACTGACCCTTTATTTCATCTAGTCTACTGTTGAATGCTTCTAGTATATTTTTGAGTTGAATTATTGTGTTTCTTTTCACACTGTTCATAGGGTTCTCAAGGCAAGAATACCTCGAGGTTCTCAAGGCAAGGAAACCAAAATGGTCTGCCCGTCCCTTCTCCAGTGGGCCATGTTTGGTCACTCTTGCTCCTTAGAAGGAAAGCTATGACCAACCTAGACAGCATATTAAAAAGCAGAGACATCACTTTGCCAACAAAGGTCTGTATAGTCAAAGCTATGGTATTTCCAGTAGTCACATATGGATGTGAGAGTTCAACCATAAAGAAGGCTGAGTGCTGAAGAACTGATGCTTTCGAATTGTGGTGCTGGAGAAGATTCTTCAGAGTCCCGTGGACAGCAAACAGATTAAACCAGTAAATCCTAAAGGAAATCAACCCTGAATATTCATTGGAAGGACTGATGCTAAAGCTGAAACTCCAATACTTTGGCCACCTGATGCAAAGAACTGACTCATTGGAAAAGACCCTGATGCTAGGAAAGATTGAGGGCAAGAGGAAAAGGGGATGACAGACGATGAGATGGTTGGATGGCATCATTGACTCAATGCACACAAGTTTGAACAAACTCCGGGAGATAGTGAAGAACAGGGAAGCATGGCATGCTGCAGCTCATGGAGTCACAAAGAGTAAGACACGACGACGTAGCGACTGAGCAACAAAATATGTTTCTTTAGCTCTGTGACGTCTGTTTGATACTTTCTTTCATTTTTCATTTGCTTGTTGAAGTTCTTACTGTGTTCATCCATTCTTCTGAGTTCAGCAAGCATCTTTATAACAATTTCTTAAGCTTTTTATCAGGTAAATTACTTATCTCCATGTCATTAAGGTTTATTTTCTGAGGTATTACCTTTCATTTGGAACATATATATGCCTCTGTTACTTCATTTTGCACGACTCTCTATATTGGTTTCTATGCATTAAGTGGAGCAGTCACCTCTCCCAGTCTTGAAGGGTTGGCCTTGTATAGCAGATGAAACTTACCGTTCAACGATACCGTAGCTTTTGGTTGTCTTTAAAACTTTTTGTGGTTGTTCAAGCAGACTATTTTCAACAACTCAGTAGTTGAAGGTGTGCCAAGACCAGTCAGTGTCCCAAAGAGGATAATCTCAGTCAGTACCTAGATTAAGGTTTATTGGAAGCCAGACCTTCAAGCAGCAACTTTTAAAGAATGCAAATAGATGCAATCTTTTGGGACCACCAGCACAAGCCCCACTGTCCACCAGAACTAGGTAATCTAGAAATGTCCCCTGGGCAGCAGTCAGAAAAATTGTGGTTTTAGACAAGCATATAAGCTCCTTTCTGAGAGATATGTTCCCTGAGGGCAGCTCTGTGACCTCTCGATGCATGCTAAACATGAAGCCTTACCCTAAGGCCAAAGCTCCAAGACAAGCAAAGAAAACAACCCACCCTCAGATCCAGGTGGTCAAGGAGTGTTCCCTGGGTTGCACCCCAAAACTGGGTCACCAGGTGTAAAGACTAGGGCATCATATGTTTGTAGAAGATGGCTCCCACTGACTGAAGTGAGGCAGAGGGGGAGTGCAAAGATGGCACCTGCCAAAAAAATAAAAGAAAATGAATAAAAAGAAAAAAAAAAGATGGTGACTGCCAAGTTTAGCAAAGCAAAAGGAGAGCAGGAAGATGGCACCCAATAGCCTCCATCCCCAGAGAGTATCCAGCAGGCCCCTATTCCTCAGACCAACACTTTAAAATTAGCAAATGAGTCTCCTTCACATAAAATCTGAGTGCTTTTCAAAGAGTTGCTTCTGTGCTGAGCGCTTGGGTTGGTGAGCCTCTCTTTCTCAGGGAGCCCATTTGGAGCTGTTTCTCACTGCCACAGCCTCAGGGTCTTGTGGGCATGCACCCCAATGATTTTCAAAGCTAGATGTTTTGGGGCCTCCTATCTCAGAAGCTTGTCTTAAAAGTTAAACCCTTGATTTATCAGGTAGAATCTCTGTGTTTTGAGCTCCCTCTTGATTGTGGGTCACTGTCCCAGGGGTGGGGTTTACAGTGAGATTATATCTCAGCCTCTCCTTCCTACTTCAATGTGATTTCCTTCCTGTCTGTCCAGTGTGAAGGGGTTTCTTTACCAGTTTTTAGGCTTTTTCCAGAGGAAGTTGTTTCATATACAGTTAAAGATTCAGTGTGTCTGTGGGAGAAGGTCGGTTCAAGATCTTCTTACATCACCATCTTGAAAAAGACTTCCATGTGTTCAGTTTGGGTTACATGAGTGAGAAGTGTCTTTCTGAGACATGTGATCAAATATTTCACACAGCTGTCTTGGTCCAGAGCTCAAAAGAAAGGTCCAAAATAGATGTGCATTTAAGCTGGTATTTAAGCTGTGGGTATGTTTGAGATTGCCTAAGGAAGTTGACTGGAGCTTCCCACGTGGTGCTAGTGGTAAAGAACCTGCCTGTCAGTGAAGGACATGCAAGAGATGAGGGTTTGATCCCTGGGTCAGGAAGATCCCCTGAAGGAGGGCATGGAAACCCATTCCAGTATTGTTGCTTGGAGAATCCCCATGGACAGAGGAGACTGGCGGGCTATAATCCACAGAGTCGGCACAACTGAAGTGACTTAGCAGACACACATGGACAAGGAAGTTGACTGGAGAGCCTATAACTGAACTTTGAGGAACTAAGAGCTAGCATAAAAGAGGATGAGCCAAAAAAAAAAAAGAGGATGAAGAAGTAGCAGTCACAAGTGCGGAGAGAAAACCAAAAGGGCATCGCACCATGGAATTCAAAGGATAAGAGTGTTTACAGAAGGGATTGGCCTTCAGTGTGGCTACCAAATGAAGATGAGGACCAAAATATAGATCAAATCTAGTGACAATAAAGTTATTAATGCTAGTGATCTTTACCAAAATAGTTTCATATTTTGGTAAGAGAAGAATTCACATGGGAATATGTTGAGAAATTGGTGGAAAAAAAATTGGAAATTGGTAGGAAGTTGGAGGCAAGGAAATGATGTCAGCAAATGTAAGCAATCTCTTTGATGAGTTTGGTGGTGAACGGGAATCTCCAAAAAGGGAAGTGAATTTAAAATAGTTTATTTTTTCTCTCTTCTCTTTTTTTTTCTTTTCCTGCTTTTACTCTTTATTTTTAGTGCAAGAAAATGGAGTATGTTTAAAAGGGAAGAATGTAGAAGTTAAATATTCTGGAGAAAATAGAATTAATAAGGTCCCTAAGAACAGATAGCAGAGTGTGGGATTCAGAATACAGTGAATGTGGAGGCCTTGAGACGTCTTTGACCTCTCAGTCTCATGTCTTCTCAATGCTTAGAACTGTTATGTCTTTGCTTTTGTTTATTGTTTTTAGCTCAGTGAATGACAAGGAAATGGAGCAGGACCATTTAGGTTATTTTCTCTTGACATCATTATTCTTATATTATGTACACAGCCATTTTCTTTCTAAAACACATTTGTGGCATGTGCTTTTTACAGGGTGAGGTCCTTCACATCAAGGACTCTTTGCCAATGTTGTTTTAAATCCCCCTCAGCTCTCTTTGAGGGCTTCAATGTTTTGCCTAAAGTCTTATTCAAATCACAGACAAATGGCAAAGACAAGCTACAGATAGTTCTCACTTTTCATCATTGGTGCTGGCTCAGCTGGCACTCCCCATACTCATGTAACTCTGTTATCCTGCAGGCAGTGGTTTCTGCATAGGTCCAAGTGGTGTGGTACCATCAACATACGAGTAGTTGGAGAAATACACATGACAGTCAAGAGTTCATGTTATCTCAAGATGATAAAAGACTTGGTTTTCAGGTTATATTACATCTCAAGATGATCTCACCTGTAGCTGAAGGTTGGTATTTCATCAATTATCAGCCAGCAAGAAATATACAAGCCCACTCCACATTAACCAGATAAGCCATTCTAGAATTACGTAGATAGAAATTTTAAAAATAAACAGATGGTATCTAATGAAACTTACAAGTTTTACACAACAAAGGAAACCATAATAAATGAAAAGACAATCTATGGAATAGGAGAAAATATTTACAAATGATGTGACAAAGACTTAGTCCCAAAATATACAAACATCTCATACAACTCAACAACAGAAAACCAAACAGCCTAATCGAAAGATGGGTAGAAGGCCTTAATAGATAAATCTCCAAAGAAGACATACAGATGGCCAGTAGGCACATGAAAAGATGCTCAGCATCACTAATTATTAGAGAAGCACAAATCAAAACTACAATTAGGTACCACCTCACACCGGTCAGAATAGCTATCATTAAAAAGTCTACAAATAACGAATGCTGGGAAGGGTGTGGAGAAAAGAGAATGCTTCTGCGCTGTTGGTGGGAATGTAAGTTGGTACAGCCACTATGGAGAACAGTGTGGAGGTGCCTCAGAAAAGTAAAAAATAGAATTACCATGTGATTCAGAAATCCCACTCCTGGGCATATACCTAGATAAAACTATAATTCAAAAAAGTACATGCACCCTTATGTTCCCTGTGCAGTACTTATAGGAACCAAGACATGGAACAACCTAAATGTCCTTTGACAGAGGAGTGGATAAAGGAGATGTGGTATATATACACAACAGACCACTACTTAGACAAAGAAAGAATGAAATAGTGCCATTTGCAGCAACATGGATACAACTAGGGATTATCATAGTAAGCGAAGTAAGTTAGAAAGAGAAAGACAAATACCACATGAGATCACTTACATGTGGAACCTAAAATAGGACACAAAGGAACCTATCCGCAAAACAGAAACAGACTCACAGACTCAGAGAACAGACTTGTGGTTGCCAAAGAGAAGGGAGTGGGGCAGGGGAGGACTGGGAGTTTGGGATTAACAGTTGTAAACTATTATACATAGGATGGATAAACAACAAATTTCTTTGGTATAGCACAGGGAAATTTATTTGATACCCTGTGATAAACCATAAAGAAAAAGAAAATAAAAAAAGAATTGTGGATAGGTGTATAACTGAGTCACTTTGCTGTATGGCAGAGATTAGCACAACATTTTAAATTAACTATACTTCAGTCAAAAATAAAAACAATTAGAAGTAGAAAAATTTAGCATTTACAAAAAGATGTCACTCTTGTATCTTTTTTTTTGCCTCTTATTAAATGATATTATTACCCATTCCAGTATTCTTGCCTAGAGAATTCCATGGACAGAGGAACCTGGCAGACCATATATAGTCCACAGGGTCTCAAAGAGTTGGACATAACTGAAGTGACTTAGCATGCACGCACACAAATGCTATTATTCATCTAAACAAGGGTGAAAACTAGGAAAAAACAGTATGGGATAAAAGAAAACATACATTAACCCAGTAATTCAATTATACTTCTTATAATCAGCTTTTATAGGTAAGTCTCAGAATAACATTTCTTTAGCAGGCTTAGAAATTAATACTCCAAATTAAATGGGAGAGTCAGAGTTCTTTAAGAATAAAAATGGAATGACTTCCATGTGGTAGTTAGTATGAGGAAGAAATTGGGGGACTTCCCTGGTGGTCCAGTGGCTAAGACTCTATGTTCCCAATGCAGGGGGCCTGGGTTTAATCCCTGGTCAGGGAACAAGATCACACATGCCACAGCAAAATTCAAAGATCCACTGGGCTGCAACGAAGACATGGCACAGCCAAATAAACAAACATTAAAAAAAAGAAGAATCTTGAATCCATTCATAACATAGGGAATAACGGAATTCTTCTCTACAAGAACAATTAAAGACAATCAGAAATAATAGAAAAATGAAAAACTTGAAAAGTCACAATCCAAATATGCACTATAAAATGTGTAAAGCTTTTCAAAAATTTGAGGGAAGGAAGAAGAAAGAAGAATCCATTTGCCCTTGACTCCAGAACACTCTTCTTTGAGTGGTACAGGTGTTGTGATGCTGGTACTATAAGGAAGAAAGGCACTGTGGTTGTGACTGAGCTTCTTCTCTACAAAAGGTCACTGACCCTGAAGGGCCATCTCTGGAAATTCTGATACCTACTTATTCCCTTGTCACTCCTGACTTAGAGGTTGCCAACCATGGGGAATCACCATCCATTACTGGTTTCCCTTAACTCTGCCCACATTTTCGTAAAAGATTACTTCATTAAACTCTCTCTGATCACCTCTTTTGAGAGTTTCTGCTTGTACCCTGACATCCAGAGAAAGAGAGTTAGACAATACTTCAAATTCCATTTAGGTTCCACCCAGAGATGGTGGAGGTCCATGAGGTAAGTGTGAGATGAAATGAGAGACATGAATCTCCCCTTCCTTCTGTCAGGTTCAGTCCCATGTCCACGAGCCTGTCATACTGTGCTCATCTTACGCCACATATGATTCTAGTGTTTGACTGTTAGCTTGTTTTGGGGCTAAATGGCCCCTATACACAAACATACTACCTTGGGTTTAGGTGAATAAATGAGATCAATTCCCATGGTCAGTATTAACTCACTTAGAATGACTGTACAAGTTACAAAAAGCTCCTTTTCTGCATCTTGGTGGAAAGAACAGGCTCACTGGAGGCAGTGATCTCCCACTTTTCCCTCTGGAGACCTTGTGAGGGCAAGGGACAGCCTCGGCCCCCACATTCAGTGGCCCTGCTTATCCGTTTGCCAGAGGAAAGACTGGTTATGTTGGACTTACTGAGACACCATACAGTCTAGAGCTTTACAGGCTGTTAAAATAAAATACTGAACTTTAAATAGCCTCCAAACCACAGTATAATCAACCAAATCAACCTGGGCTTCTCATGTTGAGTCATGAGAAGGGACTTAGATGTTTCCACATGATACCAACACATCTTAACAAAAGCTCAAATCTAGGCATAAAGCTTATCCATTAACAGTTAATTCTCTGTTTTTCATAGAAACACCTCTCCCGATGTTCAAGACAGCTCAGTGGTAAGAAGCGTTGCCTTTCCTCCCCTCTCCCTCCCCTGCTCGATCCACTTCCACTTTGGCTTCCTTTACCTCACTTGCCCAGTGCCAAGACCCTTCCATGTCTGCTCAGAGGCAACTACAATATTTGTACACACCCTGCCTCCAAATGCCCCTGTGAACTGTGATTTAGCTGTGAAATAGCTTCACAGCTATTTGACTTCAAACCTTCCCATTTTGGGTTCTTTTCTCCTTTTCCCATCTCAAGGCTTCAAGATCTTTTCACTTGGAAGGGAAAAGCATTCACCCAAAAGGATTTTTTTTTCAATTATCTATAGATTTGATCTGAATCTCCATTCTAATAACAATAAATCTTTGCATTAAGTACACAGGGCTTGCTTTGTGGTACTTTGATGTGGTTATAGAGCTATTGTAAGATTACCATTTTTCACCTAGGGTCAGTGCAGCCAGACTCCACTGCTGGTTGCAGATAAAGTATCATCACCTTTCTCAAATCAGAGCCATGAAAAGACCTGTTTCTATCCAGCACTAACCTGGAGCTTGTCATTAAGTATTCTGATAGATTAAGTGCCAAGCATTGTGTGGGGTACTTTCATATGCACTATTCCAGTTAATGTTCACAACCACTTTGGTGTTTTTATTATCCCCACTTGAAAATTAGAGACTAAGCCAATTTCTTTTTCCTTAAAAATAGCTACTAAGTGTCCATTTCTTTCCTTCTCTTTAGAACATCAGCTTTTGGTTTGTTTGTTTCTAGGACAGAGATTGCTCCAAGCAATAGTAAGAAGAGTACTGGCTGCTTATTGAGCACTTATTAGGTACAAGGTGTTATAGAAAATATTCTATAAAAATTACCAATCTTTTGAAAGTGAAAGTTGCTCAGTCATGTCCGACTCTTTGAGACCCCATGGACTATATAGTCCACAGAATTCTCTAGGCCAGAATACTGGAGTGGGTAGCCTTTCCCTTCTCCATGGTATCTTCCCAACCCAGGAATCAAACCCAGGTCTCCTGCATTGCAGGTGGATTCTTTACCAGGTGAGCCACAAGGAAAGCCCAAGAATACTGGAGTGGGTAGCCTTTGAGGTAGCAATTATTTTAAAACAGAGAGAAGAGATGCTTTGTCCTAAATGACACATCCAGCATAAGGTTTGACCCTGGAACCACTTCATGCTAGCTCCTCAATACTACAGTGGACCAATCAATACAGTGATGAGGAGGTTCATTGAACTTTAATAAAAAATAAAATGATGTTATAAGAAA
Organism: Antilocapra americana; assembly: GCA_007570785.1. Classification (NCBI taxonomy): domain Eukaryota; kingdom Metazoa; phylum Chordata; class Mammalia; order Artiodactyla; family Antilocapridae; genus Antilocapra; species Antilocapra americana. Next base: position 2,564,960 of record ML664200.1, on the reverse strand, counting down.
CCAAATGTGCTATGAAAATCACTTTCTGGTGGATAATTGCATAACAGAACATTTGTGGTACTGGAAAAGAAAAATTTAAAGTATTGCAAATTGGAATTTAAAGTATTGCAAGAAAACTGGAAACACAGCACTCATGATTTTATCTGAGTTGAAAGTACACAAAGTACACACAAAAATTCAGCAGTGCCTTTGGTCTGATTGTACTCCTTTCATGATCTGTCACTTCCTTCAGGCAAATATTAACAAAAGTCTCCTACAACATCTCCTTAAAAAATGGTTTACCCAGTAGATTCTTGAAATTCTATATAAGAGCACTGGAGGCTAATCAATTGTTTACTTGCCTTATTGAACTCTTAATTCTCCCTGCTAGGCACAGTTCTGATGTTTATAAATCTAAATTTGTTCAGTCTTCACCAAATATAGGCTGGCCTCATGTACTTGGAAATGTGTGCAAGCTAAGTCGCTTCAGTTGCGTCCAACTCTTTGTGACCCTATAGATGGTAACAACCTGCCAGGCTCCTCTGTCCATGGGATTCTCTAGGCAAGAATACTGGAGTTGGGTTGCCATGCCCTCCTCCAGGGGACCTTACTGACCCAAGGATCGAAATTATCTCTTATGTCTTCTACACTGGCAGGTAGATTCTTTACCACTAGCGCCACCTGGGAAGCCCTTGGAAATAAGGATGTCTTAAACTGAATGGGCCTCTGATTCTGTACATTTTATGCTATTCTTTTCTTTCAATTTCTCTTTTCTATTCTTAAAAAAATTTCCTTAAATTTGATACTTAATTTTTCCTTTTTTTATTCTTCTCAAGTCCTTGTTCACTTCCTCAAAAATAAAATTAGAGCCATTCCCTAAGGGTTCTTGCCTGATTCTGTGTCTGTGATTCAATTTTAAATAAACAGTCTCTTGTGTAAATTCCCATATCCTGACTCCCTAGAACAAGCTACTCTCTCTTCTCTGTCTGTATCATTCTTACTTTGCATGTCACCAATTTTTTTCTGATACATGTTCATGTATCTTTTTCTAACTTTTTGCTCCACTCTTATTGTCCTTTCATTGATTCTGCCCTTTTGGTTAGCAGAACTATGTAGCCCAACTACCATATGACCTAGCAATTCCACTCCTAGGTATACATCTGAAAGAACCTCAAAACTGATTTAAGAAGATCACATGCACCCCAATGTTCACAGCGGTATCACTTACACTTGCCAAGATATGGAAGCAACCTAAGAGTCCATCAACAGATGGATAAAGAACATGTGGTATATATATACAGTGAATACTACTCAGCCATAAAGCAGAATGAAATTCTGCCATTTGCAGCAACATGGATGGACTTGGAGAGTGCTGTACTAAGTGAGATAAGTCAGAAGGAGAAAGATAAATACTGTATGATACCACTTACATGTACAATCTAAAAAAATACAATACACTAGTGAACAAAAGAAGTAGACTCACAGAGAACAAACTAGTAGTTACCAGTGGAAAGAGCAGGGGAGCTACATAGGGGTCGGGAGGCGGGACATACAGACTATTGGGTATAAGAAAGACTATAAGGATGTATTGTACAACATGGGGAATATAGCCAATATTGTGTGATAAATGTGAATGGAATGTAATTTTTAAAAATTGCATAAAAATAAAAAATAAAGAAGCTCTTAAAAAAAAAAGACTGAGTAGCCCATTTCTGCTTCTCATTTTCTAAATGAGATCAATTTAAATATGATCTAAATTAAAGAAAGTATTGATTTTAAGCCCAGTCCCCTTTTCCTGTCTCTTCTTCCCCCAGGGTTGGAGGCTTGGCTCCTGTTGACTTATGAAACCTTTGTTTCTTTCTAGCTGTTCATGAATTACGTATTTTAATAATAAAGCAATGATCTACTAAGTTATAATGTTTCTGAGAGTTCTGTGAGTCCCTTGAGCAAATTAATTGAATTTGAGGAGGAGGAGGAGAAGGTTGGGAACTTCTACAGCCAGCCAGTCAGCAATACACGTAATAACCTGGGCTTACAACTGCCATCTGAAGTAGGTCAGTGTGGCAGTCTTAAAGGATTCAACCCTCAGCCTATGGAATAGGATGCTATCTCTGGGTAAACTGCCAGAATTGAGTTGAATTCTTGGGTACCCTGCTGGTGTCTGAGAATTGTTAGTGGGTACTAGGGATCATACCCTGCCATCTGATACATGTGCTGGAACTGGGTCCAGGACCCCATTTTAAACACTTACATGTGAGCTCCTAGAACTATAAAATTCTTAGAAGAAAACACAGGCACACATCTTTGTGGCTTTCTTATACGAGAGCAAAAGCACAAGAAAAAATACAAAAGAAAAATAGTACATTGGAGTTCATCAAAGATTCAAACTTTTGTATTTTAAAGGACACCATCAAGAAAGTAAAAAGGCAACTCACAGAATGGGAGAAAATATTTGTAAACCAAACATCTGATAAGGGACTTTTACCTAGAATACATAAAGAACTCTTACAAGTTAATAATAAAAGGCAAATAATCCAATTAAAAATGGACAAAGAATAAAAAGATACTTCTTAAATGAAGATAGACAAAAGACATAGACAAATGAAGATAGGCACATGAAAAGATGCTTGATATCATTAGCCACCAGGGAAATGCAAATAAAAACCACAGGGAGATAGTAGCTCACACCATCTAGGATAGCTATAACCAAAGTGTCAGACAGTAACAAGTGTTAACAAGGATGGAGAGAAACTGGAACTCTCATACCCTGCTGGTGGGAAACTGATGCAATCACTTTGGAAAACAGTCTAGCAGATCCTCAAATGGTTAATTATGATTCAGGAAGTTAATCTTAGATGTACATCTAAGAAAAATGAAAACATATGTTCACACAAAAACTTGTACATGGATGTTTACAGAAGCATTGCAAAAGTGAAAAGAGCTCAAGTATTCATCAACTGATAAGTTGATACATAAAATGTGGTATATCCATATAGCAGAATATTACTTGGCAAAAAAATAAAAATACATGCTACAAGAAAAAGACATTATGATAAATGAATAAAGCCAGTCAGAAGGAATGCATTATTATATGATTCCACTTATATGAAGTGTCCAAAATAAGGAAAGTTGTGGACCAGTGAGGTAGGGGAAGGAAATGGTAAGTAGCTGCTAGTCGGTACCAGCTTTCTTTTTATGGTGATAAAAATGTTCTAAAGTTGACTGTGGTGATGGTTGCATAGTTTTGTTTATATAACAAACCAATGAATTGGGTGAACTATATTACATGTGAATTCTGTCTTAATAAAACTATTAAAAGAAAAATGAATAAATTTTTAAAAACATAAATTATTTGAAAACAAGTTCTTAAATTCTTTAAAAACAAGTTCTGAAGACATTTCTTTGCATTGAATCTCAAACCAATGTGAAGTACTGTTTGATGTTACACTAGAAAGCTGGAGGAAGCTTAAGGAAAAAGGTAAACAGAATATAATTGAAAATTACCTTTCACATCACAAAATGTTCTTATTCTCAACAGCAAGATTTTCTTCCTCATTTTTTTTACTCAAGCTTGTGCAGTTTAAGAAATCAGAAGAAAAGACAGGATTGTAGAAATGCTATTTCATCATGGTTTGGGGCAAAAAACTTTTATATCAGGTAGACTTGTGTTCAAATCTGGACTCAGCTCATGTGGGGCAACAAATGACAAAGTTGTTCATCTGACTGGAGGGCTATAGCTGAGAAACACTCCTGAAATCCCTTTTCTCATACATAATCCCAGAATAACTGGGTAATTGTTTCTTGGCTACCTAGTATTTATTGACTTTCTTTTTTTTTTTTTTGAGACCAGTATCCATAGATTTCTTTGGGAGAAATGTCCTTCTCAATTCCTGTGCTTTGGGTGTATTTGAGTGAATTTCTGATTTTCCATATATGTGCCTGTAGCATGGCTAATCAGCACATTCCATGGTTTGAGGATGGGGACAAGTCAAATTTAGCCACTGGAAATAAGCTTATGATCCTGTTTGGACTGTTGAAGCAGAGCTCTCTTGCCTGCTGCTTAACTGAATCTGACAGTGTAAATATTTGGAACTGCTTAACTTTTATTGCACATTCAGAGCCTGAAAGTGTAGGGACAGTAGAGTGGAGAGATGAAGAGGAGCTGGGCCTTGGGGACATCATATATGGCTCTTGTTAAAAGCATATCAACAACAGTTCCAGACCTTTCAGTTACATAAGTTGATAATTTGTTGTTAAGCTTAAACAGGTATAAATTGACTTTTTGGTTCAGTACAGTTGAGTTCAATCAATCAGTCGTGTCTGACTCTTTGTGACCCCATGAATTGCAGCACGCCAGGCCTCCCTGTCCATCAGCAACTCCTGGAGTCTACCCAGACCCACGTCCATCGAGTCAGTGATGCCATCCAGCCACCTCATCCTCTGGGGCAAGAGGAGATGGGGATGACAGAGGATGAGGTGGCTGGATGGCATCACTGACTTTTCGGTTACCTACACTCAAATGATTCTTACAAGAAGCATTATCTCCTGGCTAGTTACTATGGCTGTGTAACAAATGACCCCCAAACCAGTGCTTTAAAATGATAAAATTTCATGGTTTAAAAGAAGAAAACATTTATTTTGCCACATTCTGGGCAAGGATTAGAGGGGGTAGGTTATTGCTTCTCTATTTGATATCAACTGTGGTGGTATGAAAACTAAAGGTTGGAGTCATTTATAGGCTTGTCCACTTATATGTCAGGTGCCTGGCTGGGAAGACTCAGATGGGACTAGAAAATTTGGGGTTCCTTTCTCTTTGTAATTCTTTCTGCCTCCTTCTCTTGGTAATTCTCTCTTCCTCCCTCTATTCATGTGATCTCTGTATGGGAGCTTCAGGATGGCAAAGTTATTCCATATCAGCAGAAGGCTTCCAAGGGAGAAAAATCTGGGAGAAGTTCTAGGATTTTTTATGACTTAGCCTCAGAAGTCATGTAGAGTCATGTCCACCACAGTTCAAGGCTCACCTAGATTCCAGAGGAGCAAACACAGATGGAGCGGTGTCAACATCACACTTTAGGAAGAACACATAGTTGGGATACCCTGGTATGGCCATCTTTGAAAATAACTTTGGCCATACTCTGTGGGATATTTGTAAAGATTAAATGACAATTTTTTCAGAAGACTATATTACAAAGATGTACTATGGAACCAAAGACCTGAATAGGCTGAGGGACCCTAAGGAGACCACTGTGAACTGGAAATAATTCTGTGGCCTAAGACAGGAAAATGCTAGAGAGAAGAGAAAGAAGTGGACAATGAGTGGAGAATGTAATTACCCAAGTTTCACCTTGTTGAGCTTTAAGGGCAATGTATACAGAAACTTGGAAAAGGAAATGTGAAAATGACATTTATGTCATAAATCTATTGTTATTTATACATATGCTAGTATTTCTGATGAAAATTGTCTGTTTGCTTATATTAGCAGTCATGCTTGAGTAATAAGAGAGGGTAGGAAATGGTGCTAGCTTCTTCTTAGGTTTGAAATTCCCATGACTGAAGTTTTACTCTATTAATCCCACAACTGGAACCAACTTTAATGTTCCAAATATATATCCTCAATGCTTTTTTAGAAGTCAAATAAGTATTTTGGAAGTTAAGACCATAAAATTAAAGTTACAATATGTAAGCCAATGTCCCATAAAATATGAATTAGACTATTGATCAAGATGAGAATGGAAGCATAAAATGGAAAAAGCCATGGCAAACATAAATTTACTGATGAGGCAATTGCAACTAAATTGATCAACTAAGTCATAGTGATGAAAAGAGTCCCTTTTAGATTCAAAGTTTAAAATATTCCAAAGGGGGATGTCCTTGGTGGTCTAGTGGCTAAGATTCCATGCTCCAGTGCAGGGGGCCAGTGTTCACTTCCTGGTCAGAAAACTATATCCCACATGCTGCAACTAAAAAAAGACCCCACATGCCTCAACAAAGATTGAAGAAACCTAGTTCCACAACTAGGACCAGGCACAGCCAAATAAATAAATACAAATATTAAAAAAAATGAAATATTCCAAAGGAATTAGCCTTCCAAATTTGTAAAAGTTATTTTTACTTCTGTAAATCTCAATTTTTTTTCATGGACAAAATGAGGGGATTGGACTAGAGATTCTTGACTTTTGTGGGGAGGTTACCATAATCCATTAATCAGACTAAAGTTCTGGACTCTCTTCTCACAGGAAATGCACAGACACAAACATTTTCCATATAATATCAAGGATTCCGCTCCTGAGTCTAGGTTTAAAACTCTTGGACCCCTTGGTTTCCCTATCTTCTTCTAAATTCTGTGATTGAGGATGGCTGATTTTGTGAAACTTCGATACTTCTAGCTTTGTAAGGACTCCAAGGCCTCCTTGAGTTCATTGTCAATTCTCAGACTCAAGAGCAGCTTTTTGAGGTGTTGCCTGAGCAGTCACATGTGACCCTGTGCTCAGAAGAGCCTCATGCTTAGTTTAACACTTGTCTGTGGCCATCTTGATGTTCTTAATAATTTTTGGACAGCAAGTCCTATATTTCCATTTTGTACTGGGACCCACAAATGACGTAATTTTCCTGCTCGGGCCACCCTCTGAGTCTCAACCCTTCCTTTCCATGTTCCTGAGATGTGATCATCCAATTTCTGTGAACTCATAGAGCAAGGAGGAACTCAACAGTTTTTGAGGTAGACAGGCAGATCAGACATTTGTTTTTATGTTGTGCAGAGATCTACCTCTCTATAACTGTATCCACTCATCTCAGTTTTCCACATCTTGAGTGACATGGTTTTTTTTCCACTTGAGAATATCTTACAAATTTTAAGACAGGGAGCATTCCCTGCCACCTTAGAAGAACTCTAATAAATTAAGGAACTGAATCTTGCCTTCTTTGATTATCCATGGGAAAAAAAAGGCTATCGAAAGCTAATTTGAGGGTCTTACCTGGTCGTCCAGTGGCTAAGATTCCACAGTCCCAGTGCAGGGGCCCCAGGTCTGATCCCTAGTCAGGGAACTAGATGTCACAACTAAGAGTTTACATGTCAGAGCAAAAAATCCCACATGCCACAACTAAAGATCTTGCGTGCTGCAATGAAGACTGATCATGCCTGCTGCAACTAAAAGCTCATGCAGCCAAATAAATAAATATGTTTTTAAAAAGAAAGCTCACATGATATGAAAGGTCACCAGAAAGGGCCACATATGAAAAGGAAATGATTACAGGATTGACATTGTAGGCTGTAAATTCAGGAGAAAATGAAAAACAAACAGCAGAGCTTGTGCTTCTGAAATGAAAACAAGCCAGAGGTTTTTTTCTTTTTTGGGGGGCATCATAAAAAATCCCCAAAGAATGAACTAAGCTAATACAACGTGTTTCATTTTGAAACTGGCTGTATTAAGGAAGAGCTCTGTTTCCTATTAAGGGTACGACACAGTTTGGGTTATTTCTGAGGTTCTTGTCTTTTAATAAATATCTTAAACAAGCAAATAACATGCATAAATAGGCTTTAGCATCACTGTGTCCAAATATGGGTATTTGCCATGTGTCCTGACAGGGTATGACCTTCCCAGGGAGAAATTTACATTTAATTTCCCTGTGTTTTGTTCATATGTGCTCTACTATATAGTATAGTGCTTGGCACATAGAAAGCTGTCTGTAAATCTCTGATTCTGTAGTGTATGTTTCTGGGTCTGTGGCATGGGTGGTCAAAGATGATTCTCCCTGTTGGGGGATGGGCCTCTGTCAAGAGTCCTGTCTTGACCACACACAGCTAACAACTCTCTTCACTGGGCATCAGTTCTGACCACATAGAAGGCAAATAGAGTGCAGGTGCTCAAGGGAAGTGCTGGAGATGACATTTTCCTTTTTACATGGTCTTTATTACAAAGAGAAAGGCAGAATCTATGTTTCCCCTGCCCTGCCCCATATAAAGGCATAGCTTTATCACTATAGACACAAAGGTGATCTAGAAACAACTAAACTGAGAAAACTGGCATCCAAAGGACAGCTGACAGCAACTCCACAAAGCAAAATGGGCTGGCCTAAAAAACTCCATCTGACAAGCCAACTCATTCGACGGTTAGAGGTAAAATGTGCAACTCACCTTTTCTGAGGCCCCAACCAGGAGACCAGCTTGCACAAAACCACGTTTGGCAGAAGTCATGTTCTTTTGTGGCACAGGTGACTGGCAACACTCGCCCTGAAATATTCCAGGTCAGAACTGTGTCGTAGGACTCTCAGATGTCAGCAGTACACTTCTCCAGACCTAGAGAATTCAATTAGCCAATTGTCAACACATGAGAAAAGAAGTCTTGGGTATTATTAGTCAGCTGTTGCTAAGCTGTTACAATACCAAGCAGTTCCTCAGTAGTTTCAGAGGTTTCAACAACATAGGTTTCCTTCTTGCTTGTGCTACTTGTCTTTGTGGGTCAGCTGTTTCTCTAATTCTTACTTTATCCATTCCAGGCCCTCCCCATCATGGGAAAGATATGGACCCTCTCTGGACATACTGATCTTATTGCAGAAGTAAAAGAACATTGATTGAACCTTGCAGGGTTCTTGAAAGACTTTGCTGGATACAGGCGCACTTCATTTCCCTTGACATAGAACTGACTGTTGACATGCCTCTTGAAAGTGTTTCTGGAGAGATACTTTGAACTACAAACTTATTTGCACCATCTTCAAAATTATGCATTTCAAAATAACTTCTTTTTAAAAATTGAAGTATAGTTGATTTACAATACCAACTATTAGCTTCAGGTGTATAGCTCAGTAATTCATATATTCTTTTTCAGATTATTTTACCTTGTAGGAAAATAATCTCTTTTTTGTTATAAAACTTTCCATTTTAAAACTTATACATTAAGTCTGGCCAAGAAACTTGTTCCCCCTTTGCTCTTGTTTCCAGCTACTTATTAATGATTTTACCATTTAAAATGTTTTAATGCATTTTATTTTTTATTAACTATCATATGGGTAAAAATATGAGTATGCAATGTAATCTCTTTCTCCCCACTGTAGCCTGGCCATCCAATTTCCCCACAGGCAACTAGCATTATTAAGTTTCTTTTCTATTCTTTTTCAGTCTTTTGCATAAGCATGAACAATGAAATCTCAAGTCATTTCCATTTTCCTAAGAATGGGGTTATTAGTAACATTGTTTTGTGAATGTTTGTGAGGGGAGGCATGTAGTCCTGTTTTCCCTTCTATGACTTTCTGCTTTGATCTCCCATCTTCTGACTCAGACAATTAGCCCTGAGCTGTCAGTGATCCATTACCATTGCATTTTTCATCGCTCTGTCTCAAGAGAGCATAGCTCACAATGTTACAGTCTTTTCATGAAGCCACAATAAAGCAAATATTATTGTACTGGGGCAGGACCTCTCCAAGTTATTTTCCATCCCTTCCTCAAATACCATTAATCTTCAAAGTCACCATGGCAAAAGGTTTTTCTGGGAAGATATCAAGAGATAAAAATTTTAGCCTGTCCCTTACTCAAGTTGGTGGGATCTGTCTCTTTTTTTCCTCTCTCCTCTACTATGGGAAAGAACATTGTTCTTTAAAAAGTTCACTACCAAACAATGATTCAGATCTCCTAAACTTTCTCATGAAGATAGCTTTCTACTTTTCATTTCTCCCCACATTTGTCCTCACCAGCGATGGAAGAAAGTTCTTGAGTGGATCTGAGGGCAAATTTGACTTAGAGAAGAATTTTACCACTGGGCTATTGACTAGATTCCATTATTTTGTGTGCCCAGAACTCACTCACTTCCTTTTCTATTCCTTCTTCCTTCTAGAAACTATCCTGTATTCCTTTTTATCCACAAAGTTGATTTCAGAGTGGCCATGTTGGTTCAAGTGCAGTTTTTTTTTATTTGAACCATTTTGAAAGTCTTTACTGAATTTGTTACAACATTGCCTCTGCTTCATGTTTTCATTTTTTGGTCACAAGGCAGGTGGGATCTTAGCTTCCAAACTAGGGATCGAGTCCATACCCCTGCACTGGAAGGTAAAGTCTTAACCACTGGACAGCCAGGGAAGGCCCTCAAATGTAGTTTAGACCCTGGCCACAAATAATTGGTTCAGAGGTATATACCAGATGCAGCTTGGGCCAACAGAATTTTTCCCCAAGGAATTTGGACTTTGATTTGAGACTCATGTCAGCCTCTTTCCAGATCACTGAACCTACCAGTAACAAGGAAAATTCTTTGGGTTACTTTTGGTGCTATAGGGATGAAAAAGAAATAGATGTAGATGGTCTGAAGAGAGGGCGAAAAGAAAGAAACAGAGATAAGATGGAGAGCTACTGATAGCATTCCTGTTCCTGGCTGGAACTGTTTCTGCCCCTGCTTTCTAGGAGACATCTTACTCTTCTTTGAAATAAGCTATTAATATTTCAGGTTGGCTTTCTGTTATTTTAAACCAGAGTCTAACAAATACTAAAGGGGTGCGGCAGCATCCACCAGCCTTGCTTTCAATTGGGTAAGGCTTTGTGATCTACTTCCAATTCCCCACATACAGCATTTTATCCCCTCTGCCAGGTAGAGTTTATATTCTTTCAAAAACTTACCTCTTCGGATCATGTTTCTAAACAAAATATTTACCTGAAATAATTTTTCTTTTATAATTGTTGAATTACATTGGACTATCATTGACTTCTTATAAGGCAGGAAAAAATATTGTTTGGGATTTTTGACTTATATATTTTTTAATCTAAGTATTTCTCCTTTTCCTTTTCAAGCAAAACCTCAGCAGTATTCTGACAAAAGCTATGAGTCTTGCAGATGTAAAAACTGAGCCCACAAAGGAGGTGATACTAAGTACTTCTGAGGAAATTTATCAAAGCTAAATAGGAACACTCCACCCTACCCCAAGGGATTCAGAAACAGAAGAAAATTTATTTACCAAGCAGAGCCCTTGAGAGATGACATGATCCCAGGAAAAATGTGGAAATGGTGTGTCTGGGCAGAAAGGCAGCCATAGATATCCTTGCTGAAATTTGCATGCCCCAGAGAGGCAAGGAAAGTACAGAAGGATGCCAAACCCCCCACTCATGTCAGGAAGAAGATTAGAAAAGAGCTAGATAAAAAGGGCCTGTGAGGACAGGAATGGGGCATCTCAATCCCGACCTGTGGAGATTATTCCCACAACCATAACTATAGGTGTCTCTGTGGATGTGCTGGAGATAGGACTGGTGGGCAAGATGCCACCACCTCCACCAGTCCACCCAATGCCTCAGCTTCGTTGCAGCCCCTGGAACTTAAGACAAACCTTGGAAAAGGGATACTCTAAGTTGGTAAGGGAAAATTTCCACCACCCTACAGAATTTAAGCCAGAAAGAGAAATTAAATGGAATGATAGAAAAAAAAAATGAAGGCATATTTTGTGCTCGAGTTTCTGATCTGAGATTCATACATGGCTGCCTGTTATTATACTGATTTGCTTTATATTTAGGGCCAACAATGCATTCCCAGACACAACTGTATTCAGTTAAAATCTGTAGTGAAAATCTGAGAAACTGTTGTTTGTTCTGTTCATAATAACTCTTGAGCACTTGCATTGTGTCAAGTTGTGCTAAGGACTTTAAATTCATTATTACATTCAACATTCATAATAATTTTAAAGGATAGAAATTCTTACTGTTAGTATTTCATAGACATAGAAAAATGGGTCTTTGAGAAGATAAAACCTTGCTCATTTAGGAATTATAAAGGAGTCTATCCTATTTGTAGCAATTGCTTCTGTCAAGGGACTATTGGGATGGAATATCTATGCCAGAATAAGAGTTCTCCAGGGATTCCAAAGTAACTACACAACCGATGAAGCCAATATCACCATTAAATAGCTTTTATAAATTGTTCATTAGCATGGAAGGCATTCAGTGAGGGCCAACTCGAAGCAGAAGCTGTGCCAGGAACTTGGGTTAACAATGGCATCCTCTCCTTCAAACAGACCTGGTCTGCTAAAAGGCTTGTCAGGAGACAATTCAGATTCAAGTTCTTGAGTACACTAGCCATTAAGTTAGAAAAACATCGCTTTCAGAAGTTGAGAGGACCAACACAAATCACTTCAGCAAGCAGGGCAGCACTGTAACACTTCTGCTGGTAGCACAGCCAAGGCCCTGAGTGAACAGGGGGTCTCTCCCCTTTCCTGATCTTTTAATTACATTATATTTATCTTGTAATATGGCACCCTTTCTGCACCATCATATTGTTCCTGGTTTCCTCCAGAAGAGAATTATCTCTTTCACACACACACACACACACACACCCCTCTCAAGAGGGTTCAAATTATGCAAGAAAACAAAAACCAGAAGATGGAAAATTTTACAACTTTATAATGTCTTTGGTTCAATTAAAACACAATGCCAGCATATTAGGGGTCTTCAGAGAGACAGGTCCAACAGGAATATATACATAGAAACACACACACACATATATATATACACACATTTATATTCACATACACATATATGTACACATATACAAAGATGGAGAGAGAGAGAGAGAGACTCAGATTGGGTTTAAATGGTTGATTTTAAGGAATTAGCTCACACAGTTGTGGGAGCTGGCAAGGCTGAAATCCACAGGGCAAGCTGGCAGTCGGGAAGTTCATGTGGAAGCTGATACAAATTTAAGTACAGGATTTCAGGGAAGGCCACTCAGGCTGAAATTCAGAGAGGGTTTCAGTGGGTAGTCTTGAGGCTAAATCCCTTCTTCTGGAAGCTTCAGCCTTTTTTTTACGGCCTTCAACTAATTGGATGAAGTTCATCCGCACTGTGGGAAAGTAGTCTGCTGTACTCAAAGTCTACTGGTTTAAACATTAATTCCACGTAAAAAAATTACTTTACAAGAACATCCTGGCGTTTGACCAGGCCAACTATAATCACTGACCCATGAAGCTGAAAAGCAGTAAGTTTTGTCAAAGACAGGCTATATGGAATTTTCAGTGTGTATTCCACCCAAAAAGTCCTCATGGTCAACAGTTCTTTGTTTCAACAATTTCAAACATACTTATTTATTGATGAAGCCTTTATTATGCTCAATATACTAGGAATTCTTAAAGTAGGGGCTATAGTTTGTGGTGGCCTCTGCTTTACATAATCATGTAATCTTTTTTGTATGAAAGTCATCTCCTCTCAACCAGTTTCTTACTTTTTATTGAAGCCTAATTGACTTACAATATTATATTAGTTTTAGGTATGCAACAAGTGATTTGATATTTTTATACATTATGAAATGATCACCAAAATAAGTCTAGTTTCTGTCTATCATAGTAAAAAGTTATTAAAATATTACTAATCATAGTCCCCATTGCTATACACTATATCCTCATGATGGAAGTTTATACCTCTTAATCATTGCTTATTTCATCCAAGCCTCCTCACCCTCCCTGTCTCCCCACCTTAACTGGTTTGTTCTCTGTATCTATGGGTTTGTTTCTGTTCTGTTTGTTTTTTTATTAGGTTATGTATATATATTTTATATACATATAATATTAGATATGTATATATATGTATGTATATTACACATACATACATACACACCATTCCTGGAGAGTGTTCTAGCAGTTCCCTGACCTGCTGGCAGACATACTTCCTTCTTGGGCAGTCTAGGTGTTCTTTGAACTGTTGTTTCCTTTTTGCTGTCAGAGTGGGTAAGTTTGTGCATGGGCCCCTCAGTGATATCTATCCCTACTGCCGGCCACCATGTTGAGCGTGTGGTTCTCCTAGACTCCATGCTTCTGTCTATCCTACTCATCTCTATGTGGTACTGCTATTGCCAATTGTGCAGAAGCTATTCAATCAGTCCTCAGTTCTCCTTTAGAAGGGGCTGTTCTGTATGTAGATATAGATTTGTGTGTCTATGGGAGGTGAATCCAGGGTCTTCCTATGCCACCATCTTGGATGAGTTCTCTTAACAATTGTTTCTTGATGCAGAAACAGTGACCAAAATCAATCTCTCCTTCCTGAAGCTGAAGAAACTGATGCACAGAGAGGTGAAGGGCCCTGACTCACAGAGAGTTGATAGCAATTACAGGCTCAAAATTATTGACTTCAGTGTTCTTACCAAACGGAAAATATAAAAAGTTAGTAATAAGTAGTAAGGAGTGGAGCCATTCCTAGGGAGGTGTTTAATCTGAGACAGGCAACTGTGACTGATTCTGTGCTTCTCTAGCATTACTGTGTAGCTGACGTTAGACCTGATGAATGGATACATGATGGGAGTGGAAGTCCAGCAGGCTTTGTTTTGTGTGTGTGTGTGTGTGTGTGTGTGTGTGTGTGTGTGTGTGTGGGTGTGTGTGGGTGGGTGTGTGTGGGTGTGTGGGTGTGGGTGTGCGTGCGTATGTGCACAGATTATCAACTGGTGGGACCCTAGGGCCAGTTTCTCTAGTGACAGCCCAGTTGGCAGCAAGAGGTGGTGGAAAAAGCTACTGAGTGAGTATCTAGGGGGTTGAATCAATTTTATACATTTGCTATACTTTGAGCCCAAAGATGGAAGAAATTCTCACCTGGGTGAAAAACAGATGAGAAAAATTATAAAACAACGAATACATATCATTCAAACAGGAGGCTATCAAAGTTAAAAATTAATAGAGGACTATGCCCTGAAGCTCTTTCCAACAGAGTTAAGAAATCCTTCTTCTATCAATTATCTTCCCTTGATTATTGGTTTGGGCAGAGTATAAAAAGCTGTGATTTTGGATTTGATATATTATTCTCCAGTAATAGACATCTTCCCAATGTGCAAATTTTTTCAACTGAAGAATTGTTGATTTACAATGGTGTGTTAGTTTCTGTTTTTTAACTGAAGTATAGCTGATTTTTAATTTATTAGGTTAATTTTCATCTCTAAATCTTCCTGGGAACTCTTTGGATTCCATAGTAGATGACATTATATAGCTCTGTTTGTATTTTCTATTACGATAGAATCATCAAACGTAGGTGTCAGTATTTATTTTATTGTACAGTATGCCTTAACACTTGGAATAGGACATGGTAATCCACTCCAGTGTTCTTGCCTAGAAAATTCCATGGACAGAGGAACCTGGCAGGCTATAGCTCATGGGGTTGCAAAGAGTCGGACACAACTGAGCGCACACATATATGCCTAGAAAAACACTCTAAAAGAAAAAAAAACACTCTAAAAAAAAAACAACCAAGTAGGACTGAGACATTATACTAAAGCCATAAACTCTCCCATAGGGCCAAACTATCCCAGTAATCCAAACAGATCTACATTTTGTTTGAAAATGTTCTGTGCTAGTCCTTAAGTAATTAATCTTGAAAATTAGGAGATAATCATCACTGCACCTCCCCTCTTTTTAATTGTTATGGACTTGCCCCAAATCCTCTTAATTCTCCTAAATTTTTCTCTTAGGGATAAGAGACTCTAGTATTCATGGTATAAATCTGTTTGTGGTGGGGTTCTTACCCCTGCACTCTACCTGAGGTTATTATGGCTTCTGGAAAATGCCAAACAATAGACGCTATAGGTATATACACGTTCTTTGAGCCTGGTTGTCAGGATGGGTTTTCTCAGAGCAGAGCCTGTAGAAGGGATTCTTGCACAGATGATTTGCCAGGGAGTTCACCAGGGAGTGATCTCTGGTGAACTCTGTATGAGGTGAGGGCAGCAGAACAGCCCAGAGGAGAAGGCTGAGTAAGGTGTGGTTTCAGCTAAAGCCCAGCCTCAGTCTGATGCCATGGGGAGATGTGAAGCAAGGGCAGCATCATGGAATTGTCGAGCACTGAGCCTGGGGAGGAGGCTGTATCTCGCAGTTAATGACTGTAGGTCACCCTGATGAAGCATGCAACCTCTCAGTTATTTCTGGGTAGGGGGTACCACAGCAGTTCTCTAAAGTGGGATGCAATAGCTGAGGGAATTGTGCCTTGGCTCAGTAAATGGCATCTAAGTAGGTCACCAAGAACATCTATTCTACCTAGGCAGGCTTACTGTCCTGAATCCTTCCTTTCCTTCTTATTCTC
Source organism: Antilocapra americana (assembly GCA_007570785.1). Lineage (NCBI taxonomy): Eukaryota > Metazoa > Chordata > Mammalia > Artiodactyla > Antilocapridae > Antilocapra > Antilocapra americana. The sequence goes on along the minus strand of ML664200.1, from coordinate 2,548,963 downwards.
CTGGACTTAACCACCTAGAATGAATGTTAAAGGCATCTTAAGCTGAAAGAACCAACTCTTGGCAGTTAGTTCCTCTTCCATGCACCTTGAGCCACATAACCCAAATATCAACTGGATTTCCTAACTTTGAATCTCAAAATTTACCTTTACCATCTCCAATCCTTGAAATCATTGCTATTTTCTAGTTTTATCAACTATTTACTCAATTGACAAGAGTTTCCACTTACTTCCCAGTCTTGGTCCTCACAGGGCAGTGTATTAGTTACCTTTTGCTGTATAATAAATTGCTCTAAAACTTAGTGGCTTAAAACAATAATAGACATTTATTTTATTATAGTTTCAGTAGGCTTGGCTGGGGTTCTTTGGGGCTCAATATTTTGTTTTGTTTCTTATTTTGAAGAGTTTTATTCAGATATTGACTGGGACCTGCAATCATTTGAAAGCTTGACTAGTGATGGAGAATTGCTTTAAAGGTAGCCCAACCACATGGCTAGCAAGTCACATGGAGCTAGATGTTTGTGGGAGGCTTCCATTACTCCCTTGTGGTCCTCTTCACAGAGCTTCATGAGCATCCTCATGGCATGACAGCTGACTTCCCCAGAAACAGTGAGCCCTGAGAACAAGGCAAATGCCACAATGACTTTTATGACCTATCTTCAGAAGTTGTATATAGTTGTCTTCATTAATTGGTCACACAATCCAGCTCTGATTCAGTGTGGAAGGAGACTGCATGGGGTGTCAATAGAAGCAAGGACCACTGAAGGCCACCCTGGAGGCTGGTTACCACAGGGCAGTATATTCCTATATTTCTTCTCAATATTATCCTGCTTTCCCACTCTGCCTGTTTGTCAAGAATACGGTGACTTCCTACCTCTCTACTCATAGCTTCTTTATTTTATAGTTCTGATATTTCTCAAGACTCCTACTTTAACTGGGCCATGTAGGATGTGAACCCCCAAGTTTATTTATTTATTTATTTATTTATTTTTATTTTTATTTTTTTTTATTATTGTTTTTGCCATACATTGTCATGATATCACCATGGGTTTACATATGCTTCCCCTCCGGGTCCCCCCT